>CAJOBZ010000011.1:5402500-6002500 GCA_905332375.1 Pieris macdunnoughi
TTCCATAAAAATATGGCCTTTGGATTACTTCTAGAATCATTAATTTATATTGCGTTAATGATTAAAGCAAAGCAAATTAAAATTGCATTTTAAAGTTCTATACCATACAAACTCACCTGTGCAATCCGATACATATCGATCGATATTTTATTGCTAAACCCGAAACTAATAAATAGTCTAGACCAAAAATCTCTATACTTTTCCGCTGTGATCGACGTTTTACTGTACAACTCGTGTACTCAATCGCTCGAGCACAATAAAAGAGAATATAAAAACTATAATGAACCAAGTTCATCTTGCAAATATTTGCTTGTCTGGGAGTCGTAATGACTAGAGTTGGTCGGAACTTTACAATGAGGTTTCGGATTCGTTTAGTTCATTGTTTTGCTTTGTTACACGTTTATTTGGGATAATTAAAGAATCTTAGTGTTTGGTATGAGAACAATTCTGTATATAGTTATTGTGGAAAGTTTGTTTCGCATTTTGATTTCAATGTTTGAATATAGTGAAATTGCCGTGATGGTGAATATGAATATTTCTATGATTATTATGCCGGATCCGTTTTTTGTTTTTTGTTAAAACTCAATACAATACAATAAAATGTTATTAATCTCATATATATATGTATATATATTTTTGATTCATTCATTAATTTATATTTTTGATTCAGTCATTGAAAGCGTTGGACAATGTAATTTTTTTAGTCTATATAGAAAATATACATTTAGAAGTTGATAGAATGTTGTTTGTTTTTGACTGCTAAAGTCGATCAAATTTACTATAAAAATACAGCTTCATAGGTAGGTTTTTATTTATTTATTGAAACTTCATTACAATAAAAGAAAAACAAATACGTTTAGTGATTTAGTTTAAGAAATCTTTAGTCAATATTTTTTTTACTTTTTCCGTCTACTCAATTATACTAAACATTACTCCTATATTATATTATTATCCTTACGCGACGAAGACTCACAAAATTGTTCAATGTGCCTCGTACGAACTTGAATTACCTGCATAATTCGCCAATGTTTTTTCTAACTATGACACCAATTATGAGGATTTTCACAAAAAAGATGTGAGAAAGTATTTGAAGAGGCGGAGACTCTGATTTTGTTTAAGCAGTAATTTGAAATATTAATTATTTTTTGTTTTCAAATGTTAAATTTCAGTTTTCTTTAGTTTTTTTAATATATTTGTGTCTATTAAAGTACTTATTTGTTTTCTGTTTCGCATATGTTGTTTTTCTATGCAATCTGTTTTGGCTTTCTGTATTGTCCAAGTGTTTTGTTTTATAATATGTATGTTAGCTGTAAGATTACTTATAATTAAATTAATTAATTAATTAAGTGGCTGATATAATAATGTTTTAATCCGTTTTAGGTATTATATTATTTGTCACAAAATTACTGCATTTTTTTACTTAAAAGGGGCTAACTTAAAGACTTATGCTTCTTACAACTAACGGTTAGTTGCGTGTAAGAAGTAATATACGAAAACAAAAGTTACATTTAATTTGATATCCTTTAATACAATGACCACGCCTCACCAGATACCTACTGTGTGTCCTGACTAAGTTTTCAGCGTAGTTGTATGAATTTAGTGGTTTATCAATAAATTACAGCCATGAAAGAATGACATATTAAAAAGATAATTTTTTATTTATTTATTGGTCAGATAACAGGAGTTACCAATAATATCACTAAAGATCTTGCTTACAAAAACGTAGAAGGAATAATATACTCCTCAAAAACTAACACTTCACGCATAATAATAAAGTAGATTTAATGTGAATAATATGTGAATAAGATATGAAGAATTGTTTCAAAAAAAAAAACAAAAATATTTAGCGGTACCTACGCGGCTAGAAGCTAGTTAACTGTAATTTATGAAATTATGTAACTCACGTTATAACTTAATTCGGTTGTCTTGTTACTATCAATCTTCTCAAATGGCGAAGGCATTATAAAGTTGCGTCCCTTACCCCAAAACCCTAGAGGTCACTTCCTCTTTCAGTTAATTATTATAATTGGAAAAGGGTCCTAAATAGCTCACAATATTGAAATGCCACTGTTTCCGGAACAAACAATTTGTAATATCAAATTTCAGTATTAACCATAGTGAATTAAATTAGTTAAGACTGATTTTAAGATAGTAATGTTATGATTTTCGTTTGTGTATAGAACTTTAAATTTTTTATGTAGTTATCTATACTAATATAAAGAGGAAAGATTTGTTTTAAACTAAATAAACTCTTACCAAAGTAAAATATTATGATCGATACAGTAGAATTACATTTTGGAACCAACGGATCTTAGTGCGCCATCTAGTACAGTTTAAGGGAATTAAAAGAATACTACTAGATTACTAATAGAAATTTGGTGGAAACTGGAATATGAATATTTTCTTGCTGACATAAAAAAGTGGAATTATATTCTAGCAATCTCAAGACAAGGGGGGGCAAAATGGAGGAGGCTTTTACCCTGAAGTGGCCTTACAAATACAAATACTGGAACACTAACAAAAGTAACCTCTATTTTTAGAACTTATACTAATACAACTAAGACTTATACTAAGAAAAGTATATTGAACAATTATTGTATGGATTAATTAATAAAGCTTTAATAATAATAATTCTTGTATTTTTGGTGTATCATTTTGTTATAAAAAATATTGAAATATATTAATTTAATGGTTTCGATTTGAAACCATGTTTGTTGTCTGCTCATTACATAATGGATTTACTAAAGCAATTACTTGGTAATTGTGAAGTGCTCTTACCATTAAGGGGAACTAATAAATTTGCAAATTGCTATTGGCTCATATGAGAAACTCGCAAAGTGCGCTAAACTACGAATTTCAATACCGCGAGTCTACATGGAATTCGAATAAACAGTACTTCAGAACTCGATTTCATAATGTGCAAATAAGCTCACAGTTAGAGAATCAACAAGAAGCACAAGTTCAAGTTTAGCTTTTTATATTTAAAAACTATTTAATTATTCACAAAAGTTCATACGCTATCCTTACAGTACTAACCCAATACGATAGTGTCGAAATTAAAAAATATAATATATTATAGTAAATACATAAGATACTTAATATCGCTAATGTGAACTCACACGGCACATATAAAGATGTCGGTAGTGATGGAGACAGCATTCAGTAGGAGCAACGTCTTTGATAACGGGGGTCTGTGCAACATCCGGTCTGGTTTAGCCCTTGGCCTTCGCCGTTGCACATATCCCGTAGGTACAAAGAAACCGAGTTCTTGAAGAATACTTGGGTTGCTCACCACCCCTTGTTTCTAATTGATTGTATCTACCATCCCTAAGACGAATAATGTTGTGTACACACAAATCCCATTTTTTTGTTGCTTTTTTGCAAATTTCCATTATGTGGTCCCGAAAACTCAGTTGGGCAACTGCTTGTACTCTACTAAATCATAACCTCACATTTATCATTAGCATGCATTGCTATGGTTTTAAGGAAAATTTTATTATTTTTAAACCCGAAATTTTCTCAATTTAAGCTCCTGCATATTTGAATTATATTGACACAATTAACTGCTTTAATATGTAATGAGGAGCATGGTGTAATGGTTGCAGGAACTTACAAACATTTTGTAAGAAAAGAAACCTTGGCGATTTAAAAGAGAGAGAGATTCGTCTCTGTTCCACGTCCTTGATTTGAGATCTGGCACTGGTAAATTTAGAAAGTTATTTGTATTCACTGACGTTCATAAGAGTGCATTGATTAATGCTATTTTGAATTTGATTTGACATGTTTAAAAATAGGATAAATAAGTAAAATTACTTTAAAATACAATATGACTTTTATGAGTAAAAACTGTACTTAAAGTGTAAAAATGTCGAAAATAATAGAGGATAAAAAAGCGCAATTATGTTCCAATACAGACACGGCACGGTACAAAGACTTAACGATAAAGACGGGACCGCAAATTACGTTAAGTTTTGGGATTACATAAATACCGTCGGTTGTATTTAGACTGCCCACTTTCTAGTCAAGTAAAATAGTATATGTAAAAAGCTCATTATAATACAAAAATAGAATAACGCCAGCATATTGTATACGAAATATTTCGAACGAAATATGATTTCTTCTACGGTAAACTTTTAATGTATGCCCATTCCAATACTCCCGTCTTGGGGGGGTGAAAAACTTACTCCAACAATCTTGAAGAACTAATTTAACTACGTCTTACTACCACTTCAATAAATTCTAAGCCAATTCATTTTTATGTTTCAATTTATTTTCAATTTCACTTCGTAATTTGTGGTTGTATAAATTTGTACCTCGTTGATACAAAGTTGCTTTATTAATTAGAAACTTTCGCAACTTCACCGCATTTATCTTATTCTCACGTGTTTTGAAATAAGTTTGTAACAAATACAATTTCAACGTTATTTTATATCTTCACAGTTATTACTATATCATATTAAGTCCTTACATATGAATTTGGCGTTTTGTATGGGAGGAACAAAAAGTCGAATATTTTTAAATATAATATATTTAATTAATCAAAGTATGAACCATTGTTTTCTATGCACTTTTTCCATCTCATAGGTAGTTCATTGATCCCTTTACTAAAAAAACTAGTCGGACGGGAATCAATAAAATCTGTGAAGGCGATTTGGACTGCTCCATCAGAGTTAATTTTTTTCCCTTGCAAGAAGTTGTTCAAATTTCGAAAAAAATGGTAATCTGTTGGAGCAAGGTCCGGGGAGTACGGAGGATGTCTTAGACATTCCAATTGAAACTCTTCTAATTTGGTAGCCGTCTGTTGTGCAGTGTGTGGTCTAGCGTTGTCGTGAAGTAGAGTGGGTGGAGCGATTACCAGCCTAAGTTGTTTAGCGTAGCTTTTCCATATGGTTTGCAATTGCTAAATAGAATCAGCGTAATAGTCTGGCCAGATTTGAGAAAATGCAATGAACAATACCGGCACTAGTCCACCAAACGCTCACAAGTAACTTTTTGGGGTTAATTTTCGTTGGGGAGGATTTGGTGGTGGCCAGGATCAACATTGGTGAGGCTTCGATTATCGTAAAAATCCATTTTTCATCACAGGTAATGATTCGGTTTAAAAATACCTTCATTATTGTGCCGGTTAGTAATGTAAGAGAGTAGTTTGCGGTTGAGTAATGAGGACCATAAGCTTTTAATTCCAATTTGTTAGTGTAATTTAAAAGCCTTCAATACTTCATATAAGGGTCTAGCGTAGGGGGTTGAGGTCGAAATTTCCAGAATGAAAACGTTGAACCAAAAAAATTTTTGAAATACCCATACAATCATTACCTTCAGTTTTAATATAGGGAATCGTATCGTAAATAATGATATAAGTTTTCATTTTGTAAAATGAGTACGCAAACAGAAATAATGAGTAAATAGTGTAAAATTAAAAAAAAAAAAAGAGAAAAAAGGACAATATATACCTATAACTGGATAATTCTACATAAAAACACATATATGTACGATTATATATTTGTTACCTAGATCTTATAATGTATGTATACATTTATTTTTATTTATTAAAGTTTGATAATATTTTGAATACTATATATAACTGCTGACTCCGGAACTTGTATATAGGCGATTAGCTTTTGCCTTCGACTCTATTCGTGTGGAACAATAAAAGCAGCGCACGCGTTGATTAATCCTTCAAAATTCATCAAATATCGCTTTATATACTAATTTATAACTAATTTTAATCTTATTACTCATTTACTTATTAAAAACAGGATTTCCGTTGGCAATAAATTTTTGTATTTTGACTTTGCAAATACTTTGACTTTGAACAAATAATGTTAAATTATACATATAATATATTGTAATAGATAGAATATATTATGATAGTTTATTATTGGCATCTATAGATTACACCTCTTATCAATCAAGTCATAAAAACATAATTTTTTGATCACTCAAATTTATAAATGATTAAGAATCTTTAAACGTCACAGTTCTCACTCTGTACTACTTATAAATCACCCAATTATACTCTCTCGATTCGTAAGGTGATTTGGGAGGTGTGTTAAGCCTAATTAGATGGTCGGTGACGCGCAATGCATGTTAACGAGTGACATTTGCATCCCCTTACAATCTCATGAATTCGACTTCGCGATAACGTCTATTTGGTTAAGATTTTGTTCTCTTAAATTCATTCGCGAACGAGTAGTTACTTTGATAGAAGAAATAAAGCGCCTGAACTTCCTGTGTGATAAAAAGGGGTATTTAGATTCTAGGGCATCATTAATTATAGATCATGAAACAGATACAGAAATATTAAATTAATTTAATTTAATACACCATCTATGGACCATTATAGGTACTAACATCGCGGTCTCAATTATATTATCAATGACTTATTTTTTTCATTCTTTTGCCTTCGCTTGCGCTGGTTCTTGCCTCATTCACGGACTTAAGACAATTAAATGAAGTATATGTTGTACTGGTTTAGTGTAATTATTATTATACCTCTGTTAGCAATTTAGCAGTCACAGACTATAAAATGTTTAATATACTATAGCATGTTCAGCCACAGAGTATAGGATGGTTTAATTATTATGTCATCCTATACTCTGTGTATTTTTGCATTAAAACAGACAATGGAAGTTATGTTGCTAAAAACAAGCGAATTTACTAAAGATCTGTGCAACTTGTGAAAAAAAATCTGACGTGATACAATAAAATAAAGTCAATATTTGCTACGTATAGGTTTGACCAACGCGTTTGACCTGCAATTATTAAAAATACTTTTTCATCGCAGACCTGTGTGATTAAATCATAAACGCATATTATCACGTGAGAAATGATATCGTGCCATTTTAATTAAAAGTTATCTACAATAGTTATATCTAACATTAAATTCTAACACACGTCATAACAAAAAGGGTGGCAACTGTCAAAATCACATGATTACACCGGGGAATGAGTCGGAAAATGAGCGCTCACGGATAATTGGCGCCCTGGAATGAATTCGTGATTCTGAAACGTAATATTTTGATGACTTGTTATTAAAAATATTCTTATATTTTCTGATATATTAATATTTAGGACATTAGCTAGGCTATTTATGTTATCGATTTAACTATTTTTGGCAGATATCGAATTTCAGGAGAAATTTTGCAACATCGCAAAGGCCTATTATTACTTTGTTACTAGGTGTATATTAAATTATTACTTTGTTACATATAAAATAAATATATAAATATTAAACCCTTTATTTTCTTGCTTTTCCTACTTAGCTTAGTCTTAAGTGCTTTTAAAGCAGGAGAGTAGGAGAGGTAAAGTTCAAGTTAATTTACAATAGCAAGACTCCTCGTCACGTATGCTGGACCACACATATTTAGAGTTCTGTCCATGCTATAGTCTCTGCATATTACATTCCTACGTGCCCAACAATACGATGAAAACTATTTTAGTGCCAGTAGTAAATAATAAATCAGGTTATTTAACAGATATAAATAATTATAGCCTGTCTAACTCGCCAGAATCATAGCAAAAGTGTTTACAGTATTTTAAATACACACATAAATAATAACTGTTTACATTTTTAGGATAGTCAGTTTGGTTATCGTCTGGAGCTGCTGACTGAATCTCCTATACTGTGTTTGAAGAGTGCTGTAACTACACTTTAAAAAAAAAACACCTGCTTCTTGTATCTTACGACGCTCTATAGAAATAGATTATAGCATCTCATATACCAGGTGAAGTCGTAAATATATTTAAGTAATTGTATGAAAAAAAATTAACTGCGTGAATTGGGCAGATACTATGTCGGACCCATAAAGATTAGAATATGGAGTGGGACAGGTGGGTTGAGTTCTCCCTCCTTATTAAATACTGTACTTTAATGGACTGATCAAGGAATTCAGCAAGCATCATGTTGGCTGCTACATAGACTGTGTCGGTCTGTGGTCTTAGAAAACGCTTTCAAATATGTTAGAGCTATGCGGGTGAACAGGAGTCATTTGCAATGGTTAAAAGTCAGTGTATAATCTTCCAGAGTAGTTCTAAGGGGGTGTCGAATATGCCTCCGTTTTATCTCGATGATACACTATTAGTGGGGGTGGATAAGGTCAAATACCTCGGACATTTCTCTACCTCTTCTCTGAAATACGACGTTAAACATGTAGAAATATGTAAAGTTTATAATAGAATATTAACATAATATCTAAAATCTAGACTGAATCATCTTGTTACAAGCATTTACTAACTCGAAATGGCTCATACTATTAACAATAAAGTACCATAAGTGGCGTCTGGAGCTCACGAACTTTATTATTATCGCTTATATTTTTGTTTGGCTCATCCCGATATTTCTGAAATTGCACTATTCCTTAGGGATATTAAGCCGCCTACTGCGTTATTCGCGCATGCAAAATATTTCGTTTCCTGTTTATCGAATGTCTAATATGTTCTAGGAAATGTATTCCCATAACATATTCGTAGTGTTTTGTTTCTAAAGTCATTCTATTTTTGAATTTCAAAATTTTGTTATTATAGAAAAATATCTCAATATTCCGTAAAACATAAAACAAACCTTAAGTACGAGAAAGATAAAGATAATTATGAAAAGAAAGATACAAGCATTGTTGTTTTACACTCGATAAACAATATAAACACCGGACCAGCAACGTGCGGTATATTATATAACTATATTTAGAAAGTATATTCTTTAAAGGACCTCTTAGTAAAGGCCTCTTCCAAACGGTTTCATCTATCTCTCTATCTTGAGCATTTTATCTGCCAATCTTCACCACCAACTTTCTTAAGCTCGTAATCCTACCGTGCTAAAGGGCGACCTCTCTTTCTTTTCCCAGGTGGGCCTTTCCATCTTGTCATCCTGTTTGTCTATCTATCGGTGTTCACGCGAGCGGCGTGGACCGTCCATTTCCACAGAAGATTTTGCAACGGGATAGTGCATCAATATTTTTTTTTCGGACTTCTCTAGTCTTCTCTAGTTTAAGATTTAGTTTACTGGGTTTAATTTCTCGTAGACATAACGGATTAAATAACTATACAAAACTTTTATTCTTAAGAAAGGACAGTGCTGGCTTAAGACTGCTCAGTTAAGATGTAAATCAAGAATGTGTTTGTCTAAGGGCGGCGGTATCACTTAACATCGGGTGAGCCTCATGCCAGCATGTCCTAGATCCAAAAGGATAACAAGTGCACAGAAAGGTGACCATCTACTTGCCTATAAAAACACTGACCTAAGAAAGGGATGCAATCTGAGGCCAATAGGGTAGCACCGCTGGATTACAATTTTTAATTATTAACTATTAAAAAGAATCAACTCTCTCGGGCTACGCGAATAATTACTTAGCAACCACACTTGGTATAGAAGTTTTATTAAGAACTGCAGGAGGGTTTATTATATGCCATATGCCTGCCGAAAGTATTTTAAAAAGCCTTTTGTAAGCTTCCCTTTCGCTCCGTGAGCGTACCGCGATGAAATGCTCTTTTATGCTTCAAGAGGCCTTCGTATTGTGACTTCGAAAACATGCAGAGGCTTACGAAAACAGATACTCTCATAAACAATACACGTTTTAATAAAGCGCTTTCTGACGATTCAAATGAAGGAAACCGCTGTAATACATTGAGTACGTTTTTGTTTTAGTTTTAGATGAATGGGGTATTACGAACTTTACAATTATCGCTATTGTCTAAAGGTTAATAAATATGTTTTATGCGGTAATTTATTCATGGATGTAAATAACATTCGTCGTTTCCAGTAGCAGCGTTTTAAAAGTTATTGCTAGGAAAACAGGCTTCAGACAGTTCACAGGATATTTCATAGAATAGAGTTTATGATATAAAATATAAAGTAAATGAAAGCTTCTTCAGTTTGTGTATATTATTTAATATATTTTAAACACGCAATAAATTGATAAACAACTTATATTTCGACTCTAATTCTTGTATTCATGTCATAATCTTTGATGATATTGTAAGGACTTAGAAACAAACAAATAAGTTGTATCTAAGTCACGAATGTAAAGTATAGATATATCGATGTAAAGTCTTATCCCCAACAAACTTCGAGCATAACCAATCAAAGAGGTTTATGATATTACTGCCAAAATTTACATCGTAAACACTAACTACCTCGCATCAAATGGTCGGAATTGCCCAATAGTTTAAGGATTACCTTTTGTAAACTGAAATGGGACGCAATCATCATCTTATGGACCAGGATTACAGAAGGGCGCAGGATTACAAACTATTTCTTACTTATGCAATAGAGATCTGGCCCCGGGCGAAACAAGGCGACCCCTTTGGTCCTCTTCAAATATTCCATATAATCATACGCTTTTAATTATTATTGCTGTAGTGGGCGAGTTTTGTTTGATGTATTGATTAAAACCGTGTTTGTGTTGAAATGCCATCTAGATAGCGGTGGCCGTGTCAATAGATACTGTAATCTCGGGGGGCGAACTTGTCACAGTTGCTTCATTTACAATACTGGTTTGATTATTTTCTAACCGTACGCTGCGTGTTTAATTTCAATTATTTTTAGGTTTTACAAGATACAAGTATTACCTCTGATTAAGAATTTTAATATTTATATTTGATAAACAAATATGAACAAATATTTTTAAATAAATTAAAAAATAGTCACTCATGTATTAGGTCTAATATTCTCCTCTGGTATTTAAATCAACATTTAACCCTAGATTACATAAATTAAATTATGATATAAAATGATGATAGATCAGGAAAAAAGTGGGAAAAAAGAGAGGACCCCAGAAACTTGGGTAGATGAACAAAACAGAGCGGGGAAAGATTGTAAAATAATAGCGAAGATGAGAAGAATTTGGAGGATGCCTTCAGTCCGTCGGAGGTCGTGTACCTTCTAATAATTAATATAATAACGTAAGCTTAATGTATTCCTTATTCCAGTACTCGAATATAGGCTATTTTTATTTTATTTAATAATTCTACCGTTTTACATTCTCACCTCCTTAGGACTGAGAAGCTTACACTAATACTGTTCAGATATCGATAAACATATAAACAAACAATGAATCTAGTTATAGTCAGAATTTTATCATCCAAACATAAACGCAGGGCCACTGTCGCGTAAACTATAACGGCGACACTTTACGATGGCATAAACATAAAAAACTCATCGGGACTGGAAGTGAAAAATATGAAAATGCACCTAATATCGCGCATGTGTGAATAAAAGTTTTTCCATTTAGTGGCAACATCGTCGGATGCTATTTCCCTATAGAAGTCATAAACATGATGGTTAGCGGCGCTTATAAAGTGCAACTTTATTCTAGTCTTGCGAGAAGTTTCACTAAGACGTTTTTAATTACTGTTTTATTTTTAAGAGCGGTTTTTATTTTATATAAATGTAGCTGTGCTCTACGGTTCCATTCCCATAATTCCAATATATAATAATACATATTTCAAAAAAATTCCGTCTTGAGCACGATGTACTATAGCCTAAAGCTTTCGGTATATAGACATTAAGATAAAAACAATTTTTTGTTTGTTAGACATAATATAGTATAGCGGTTTTTGTAGATATTGATTTCTTCTATAAAACTGTAGTACATTACTTTGCTCTAGTGTGAATAGTGTTCGCAGCGTACGCGATTTAGACATCAAAATTAGTCTTATTCACACTTTGGATTATACTATCGTAATTTTATACAGATCCATAACTTGTTTGAAAATATTATATCAGGGTTTTATTGTGAAATAATTTTTCAAATCGGTCCAGTAGTTTCTGAGCATATTCAATGCAAATAAACAAACAATCAAATCTTTCCTCTTTATACGTAATATTAGTATCGAAGTATAGATAAATGAATGAAGACATCAAACGTATATTAAGCGATCCTTCTTACACTTAAATTTAATTATAATATTGATATTTTATAAAAGCCCTTGGTAAATTTCTATCCCTTGCGAGTAAATTAAATGCATTATATCTTTATAAACAGGGCAAGCTTCGGCAATACATTACAAACAAAAATCCTATTCACGTTAAGTAAAAACAATTTAGGCAACGTAATAAGCAATTTTTAATAATAGCCCCCAATTTGAAACAAGGTTGTCTATCAGAGCGTGCTATTAAGGGTATGGAGAGGATCGCGGTAAAGCCTTACAAATAAACTTTCTCCGAAACGCACAGTAATGAAAGTTCATTGGATTAAGCGAGTTAGGCTCCAATAAGCAAAAATGCACGTGGATCAAATAACTCACTCAATAACGTCTAATTATTTAGGGACTAAATACCCGGCATACCGGGTTTATGCGGTTAGGAATTACGATACCCACAGTTTATGTTATTCTCATTAAGCTAAATGCTATGAGGTTATTGCGTTCTTTTAACGTTTATTTATATGGACCGTCTAGCTAATTTGTATGAAGCTCCAGTCCTAATTGAAATATGCATTATGTTATGGCAGGGTTTTTATGGCAGGTAATGGACTTAGGTATTTTTTTTTTTTAAAGATAATTTACACCAATTGACCTAGTCCTTTGCTAAGCTGGTGAAGCTTGTGTTATGGGTATTAGGCAACGGATATACATACATATTATACATATACATACATATTTAAACACCCAAGACCTAAGCACAACATCAAATGCTCATCACATCGATGTTCGTCTCAGCCGGGGATCGAACCCGGGACCCATGGTTTGGCAGTCAGGGGTACTAACCACTAGACCAATGAGTCGTCAAATATTAGGTATTATGCGATCTGTTTGTATAGTATTGTACTGTATGAGTGTACCTATATGTAAATTTATTAGCATAAGCTAGCTGAAATATGTGAAAATTTACAGAGAACTGTAGGAAAAAGTCACGGAATAATAAAATAATTCAAATATAGAGATGTAGGGAAAATTTCAACAAGTTTAAAGTATTTTTACTCAATATTTCAAATTTTATTACAACAGTCTCATTACACTGAAACATAATCGTATAAGGCTAATACTTTTTTATAACGTAAAATTGGCTAAATATTAAGTATTGATAATTTGACCTACATGTTCCATGACTCGTTCACAAATGAAATACAATACGACCCTGTATGGATTGGTTTTGAATTCCACGGTTTTATTAGTTTACCATTTATGTCACTTCCTCTACCATTGAAGACCGTGGTGTTAAACGCAAAACTATTATATATTCACTAGCTGACCCGGCAAACGTTGTTTTGCTATGTATATTATTATTAGGAAACATTTTTTTTAGTTTTTACAATCTACTATAAGAAAAATAGGGGTAGATTGTAGAGGGGTGAAAGTTAAGGTTTGTATTTATGTTTGTATGCTGTATCATTTAAAAAAAATGTGTCTTAAAAATAAAAATTTAGGGGTCGACCCTTAACCTTCAAGCGGGCGCGCGGTCATTAGTAACGGGAGCGGGCGCGTGTAACCGAAAAGACCTATGGGATGAATAAGAGAAAGAAACCACTGATAACTCAATATTTAATTTTATTTATTTGTAGTATAATATTATCATTGTCTTTAAAGTCTGATTTGTAAACAAAGTAATTAAAAGTATGAAAAAGAAACAAATATTTCAAGTACTATCGGAAAGGTCATTTTCCTCGAATACCAATCATCATCTCATCCAAGCTTAATTCGATATTATTGAATGATGGCCAATACTACGTTGTGAACGAGGGTATGTGTCGTTCAGCGCTCGCGCGTAACCTTTTCGACGACAGGCGCGTGTAGTCTTTTCGACACTGCACTGGACGAAAACAATTGCGATCTATGGCGTGGGGGAACGCCCCAGGTACGGTTTATTCTTTTTTTTACGTCCCAATGACATAGCGACAGGCTACTATAAATGAGTAATAAGACGTGATCGGTCATAATAATACTAATATGAACGAAAATGTCGCGGTCGATTCAACTACGCGCGCCCGCTTGAAGGTTAAGATTTAGGGGGTGAAAAAAAGATGTTGTCCGATATTCAGACATACCCAATATGCACACAAAATTTCATGAGAATCGGTCAAGCCGTTTCGGAAGAGTTTAACTACAAACACCGTGACACGAGAATTTTATATATTAGATTTAAGTATGATATATTTATTAGGTATTAAGTATTAACTTTCTAAAAAGCAAGCCATTAAGCTGTTACTAACGCTGATAATTAATTTCTATAATACCTATAAAATAACCTGGTAGAAAGATCTAGGTTGATTTATTTAGTCGTGACGTCAGCACGGCCTACGTCAAGAGGCCAAAATTAGATTTGAACCCTAAACTGAAAGGTCGTCTAACCCAGACTGTAGAGGCTAGCAATATATTGCGTCTACAATTATTTTTCAATTAAGGTCCTTCGTGATTTAAGTTATCTTTTAGATCTATATGTACTATCTAATATATAAAATTCTCATGTCACAATGTTCTCCTCCTCCGAAACGGCTCGACCGATTCTTATGAAATTTTTAATGCATATTCAGTAAATCTGAGAATCGGCTACTATCTATCTTTCAAACCCCTGAATGTTAAGGGTGGTCCACCCCGAAAAATATTGTTTTATGATACAGCATACAAAAATACATACAACCCCTAATTTTCACCCCTCTACTATCAATCCCTATTTTTTATTATTGGAGATAGTTACTTTTATTGAACTAAAAAGACGTTTTCTAGAACTAATATACTTGGCAAAACAAGGTTTACCGGGTCGGCTAGTAGTAATAATATATATTTAATGGAAAGAAAGTTACTTGTTATCACCAAGACGTTAGCTATATATTTCTGTTTATCCCACTCATAATGTTCCTAAAAAGCGTAGTACCTTCCTCAAAAGTTGTATATTTTTGTCTACATAGCCCGTCTGGGAACCGTATCTTGATTGAGATATCAAAGAATTCCGGTACAAGAAAGTTCTATAAAAGGGATTTTACCCGATGGCAAAATTGTATTTTAACTTTTTAGTACTGATTGATGTTATTTTCCTATTAAGAACTTTTAGACTCCTCATATCGCATCAAATAATGTGAAGCATTATTATGGTAGTGGTTTTTGTCCCAGACTACGTACTATTTAATTAGAAAACGTCAGGGTCATGGCTGATTAGCTACTTGCCTATGAAATTCAGTACATTATTAAAAAAAATATCCAGGATTTATTGAAATTCATATAATGTGCGTGTTTAGCGATTTAGTTGTACTCAGGTGCAGTATACGAACAATTTTAAGTCATTTGTCACGCTTACTACTCGTACAATAATACAGCATGCCCCATTTGTACAATTTATTCTGCCCCCACACCTTGTATCTCTCGTGTTCCTTTGGTCTAGGAACATTTTCAGATTATATTATGTAACTTGTATAGTAACTTGTTTATGGAATTTTGTTCCTATATGGGTAAAATAACGAATGAAAAGTTATATATAGCTACAGTACATACTTTTCTTGGCCGGTAAGAGCGTCGCTGTCATGGATATCAGTATTGCCAGTAAGTGAAAATTAACCATTATAAGGGGAATTATTTGAAGTCTGCATGACTTAATAATTTATTGAAATGTCTTAATAAAACAATGTATACTAACATATATACATATAACTGGATTAAATAAAAATGACACAAACTGATATGATGATACCTTTTTATTACAAGTTTTTTGTTATACACAATGTTTGTAAGGAGCTGCAACCATTACACCATGATCCATAAAGAAATACCAAAGCCATGATTTGAAAGTTAAAAATCAAATGGAGGCAGTGCTACAAAATAAATAAAATATTTATTTTTATAGTATCAGTTGAATTGGGAGGCCGCGTTTTCGCTTTATATCTTTCCGTTTTGTAAAACTCGCCCATAACATTATGTTGATAGCGGCAATAAAGCTTGAAATATTTACGAATATCCTAACAAACGAGCCGGGTTTGATAAATAGACAATACTTGCTCGGGATTGACCGAAATAAATACCGCAAAACACGGATACAGCATTTTTCTTTTTAAAACGATTCTGTGCACTTACATATTTCATCTGTGTTTACACTATACTCTATGGTTCTGATTGTTATTTGGCGCTGAAGGATGTAATATGTTTTGTTTAGTCATTCACTTATATTTTTTTATATAGGCTATGCTTAAAGTAATTTAAATATGTTATTTATTTAAAGAAAACACTTTTTTAAAGGATTGAAGCTATGTATTATTATAAACTTTAAAAAAAAAATTAAAAATATGTAAAATAATTATAAGTTTATTACATACATAGCTTCAATCCGTTAAAAAAGTGTTTTCTTTTAATGAGTAAAAGTTATGTTAATAAAAGAGACTATGTTATTTTTATTAATAGGTAATAGTGTAAAATTAGATTTCTTTTCCGCACTGAATTAAACGTGGAACCTGCCCATTCAAGTATTTCCGAACAAATTCGAGATAGGGTCCTTCAAGAAAATTGCGTACCAATTCTTAAAGGGCCGGCAACAGCCCTATGGCAATGTGAGTGTCCATCACTATCACTTAACATCAGATGAGCCTGCTGCCCGTTTGCCTCCTATTACTTTAAAAAATTGAATAATAATTTGACTAGGTACTAATATATCAATTCTATTTAAGCGTGGGTTAGTGTACACACACGGCATATAATTCCAGGTTAGTTTGTGAAATCATTAACTACTTAGATTTAAAAATAAGCTAATTAAATGGACGCAGGCGCATGTCTCTGATCTGCCCTATCTTAGGGATTACGAGGCAATAAATACAGTATTATAAATTTAATTGTAAATAATATATATCTATACTAATATTCAAATACTAATATAAAAAAAACACAGTTTGAATGCTATCACTAATTCATATAGGCAATTTAATTGCAAGAAAAAATAAGGTAACCTACTAAAACTACAATAATGGTACAAAACAAATGCCTATAAAATATCTTTTATCGCATGCGCTGCGAAAACTATTGATGATAGAGCAAAAAAATGTTCTACAATATTAAAGAACATATCAATAGCTACAAAAAATGTTTAAAAAATAAATATCCGCCCGTGCGAAGCCGGGACAGGCCTCTAGTTCTTTATATAAGAGGAGAGATTTGTATGTTTTTAACAAATTAATAAAAAACTGTTACTCAGTCACATAAACATTTCAAAAAAATGTCCATCTATTTAGATCTTAAATATCTTCTCTATACAATGCCATTGTGCTAATATCAATGTTTGTATAAAAGCCATCCAAGCATTTCAATTGTAAATAACTTTCCATTATAGAATTTCTTATAAAAGTTATAAGAGTGCTTTGTTGTTTGAATTCTTTATGAGATCGACCATTAAAAGTTGAATATACTTTAGTACTAAGTAGCCGGACGGAAGAGCTAGGGCCAGACGTTATTCTTGCAGTCTTTTGTTTTTCATAAGAAATGAACTATGCTGAAAATACTATAAAATTCTTTATGAAAACTTTTAAAACTGGTATATATTTTACCGTTACTGGCTTTTGTTAAATTGTTTCTGGTTTGTGAGGTTTCGTTATAATAATAGCACCTTTTACTCATGAGAAGCAATTCCTATCTAACGTCACAATCTTTTTTTGTTACCTGTCAAATATGTAAACAGTAAAACCTTACTTTTCTATATATTTGACACTTCACATGACAGATGTTTGAATGTAAAATGTGGCGCCATCTGAAAAAATAAAGCTAAATAATAAAGCAAAAGCTAAAGCCTGGTACAGAGGTCTAGGCTCCGAATATGATTTTGTCCCATTCGGTGTCGAGACCCTTGGTCCGTGGGGTCCTAGCGTTATAAGGCTTTTTAAGGAAACAGCAAAAAGGTGAGTCGACATCACAGGAGACCGAAGAGCTTGCAGCTAACTTGGACAAAGAATTAGTCTAGCAATTCAAAGGGGGAACGCTGCCAGTATATTCGGAACCTTGCCTAAAGGGACTCCTTTGAATAATATATTTTAGTTATTATATTTTAAGGTTAGTTATTATATTTTTTGTGTTGTTCCTTCTATTATCTTATTTAGTATTTTAATTTGTAAGTTCAATATCAATTAGTTTTGTTATTATTATATTATTCGAGCATTGTCAATGAATTTTTTTTTTACGTAAATTCGTTTAAGCGTCGGTAGGGCGTTTCTATGATGTTGAGTTCGATATACAAGTGTTATGACTGAACAAACAAAAATATACTTCTGAGAAAAATCAAGATAAATATTTGACTTTTTATAGTTTTACATCCTTCTATATAATCCACTAGCTAGTGTAAATGGTATACTTATAGTATAAGCTGTATTATTAGATTTCTTAAATAAAATTTGGTTAATCCATCTTTAATACTCCCCTTAAACGTCCACTGAATCGTCAATTAATTATCTCTAGATAAAAATAAACTATGAAAGACACTTGTCTGCCCCGTCAGCGTCCCTCGTTCATTAGCGATGGATTTGATGATCACAGCGTGAAGTTCTTGGATTATATCAGATCCAAATCCCAGGACGTAACAATACTTACCCCAATTACGTTGCTCATTCTGCAATTCACCGTTTAATATACGGATGCTAAGACTGTCAAGTAAAAACATATTAGGGGTCATACTATTTTTATACTCACTTCAGACAACTCAAAGGAGCAGGCAGAAGAGGCACGACATAAAACCTAATATAGAAAAAGGGGCAAACGGTGAGCAAGCTCACCTGATGTTAAGTGATATGACACTCTTAATGCCAGGCTCGCGAATACGTTGCCTTCCTTTTAAGAATTGGTACGCTCTTTTTTTGATGGATGTATATATATTGTTAATTTGTTTAGTATTATACCTAAGCACATACCAGCCAGTACGTTTATCTACCTTAAAATTGCGTACATAACAAAAGATTGTAAGGAAATTTGAGGCTTGTTTTGGAACAAAAAAATGATTGTTCCGGCAACGAAATCTAATTTCAGTTCCATATAATGTACAGTACTGGACGGATATTATCAACAAATATTGAGTTTAATTTGTTTATGTGACCATTCTCTCAGTGTGTATCAACTGGTCAGTAACAATTGCCGGCGGACAAGTCAATATAGTAGCCCCTAATTAGGATGAGTTGCCTGTTAACAACAACCCAATTAAAACGCAAATTTCAAATAGTTACACTAATAAATGAAAGCCCTTTTTGATTTTACACCCAACGTTTTGAACATTTATTTGAAAGGGCGTAATATAATATGCAAAATATAACGTACATATATCGCATATCTAATAAGTATATAATATATCTCTTCACTTTAACGTTATTCTATGGTCTATATATTGATTGACAGAAACCAAATAAATTATGATGAGGTAATGAAATAGAGTCTCTGCGGAAAGAGAAGTGAGAACCATCGCGGTAATTGAGGTGGCTGCACTGCTAAATTATCTTTGTTTTCTCGTGTAACACAAATAATATCTCGACAGTAATCATCAATATGTCAAAATCAAAAGTTCGTAATTTCTATGAATAAATGAAATGACACGTGAATGAGCAAATAAGAATAATTACGGCTGATTTTAAAATTGAAAATCTAACACTAAAACATTAACGCGCTATCTCAATAAAACATGGCGAGACGATCCATGTCATAACTAATATTTACGAAGCGTCAATTCATCTCAATACAATTTCCCAAAGGACGACCCCAAGAAGGTACCTAATTATAAATTCATTGCGTCCAATAAATATTCTAATATTACCAAAACCAATAATTCAAATAGGGAACCGGATGTGCAAACTCAAAGATTAATACAATAATTTAAATAAAGAATATGATAACTCAACTACTGACCAATTATACCTCATAGATTAGAGCTATTTTAACGAAAATATTTTGACATTTAAAGGTATACCTTCAAACCATGAAGTTTGTACCAAAGTAACAATCTATAAGTAAATATTATCCAAACAAATATCGAATAATATCCGGATATACATCAAATCTATATTGAACAAATAATTTCAATAGTCTGATACATCCGATAAAGAAAACATCAAAGCCACAATTACAATTTTGCGTATGATAGTTATGGAAAACCCTTATTAGTGTGGGATGAGGCAATTTCACGTACAAAAGGAAGCCCCTCAGGCCTGACGGTGATTCAAAAGTTTACAGATGACAGCCCGCCCCAGTCCGTATTTATTGAATTTCCTACAAGTATGAACGATGACCACACGTCAATGTCCAACTGGGGTGTATTGTATTGAAACATGTTAATTAAGTTGGGGCAGTATAGCTCTTTGTAGCTCAATTGGATTTTGTTTATTAATGATTTTAATAAACGGTAGTACCTAAAAAATATTATTTAAAAGAGTATAATGTTTTAGTTTTGTATTAAGGTTATGCAATCCATTCCAGCGATATAGTAAAATGTATAATAGGCGAGCCAGTACTATGGACATTCTGTCTATGTGCGCGTTTAAAACTCGCTCGTATGGTAAAGACATCGTGAAGAAACCGGCAGACGCCGCAAGCCTTTGCCGAGATGCGTTATTAGTAAAAAAAAATATTTTTGTTTTATTACTCTTTATACAACTTTGTACTTGGTTACACGTGGTTTCTGGTTAATTATTATATAAATAAGATTCTAGGGTTAACTCCTGAAAACAGAACGCTTAATTTGGTAGCAGAACTTTTTTTGTCATCAGATTATTCTAGTTATTTTTTTCCTTGATAAGTGATATAGTGAATCAAGCACAAAAACCATTGCGTATATATAAGTACAATTTGATGTAAAAAAGTCAAATTTAAAAGACAGACATTTTCCGAGCGGGGTCATCCCTTGGCGTTGCGTAGAGATGTGAGGTCTCTCTGCATCTTCTACCGGATTAATACCTGTTGCTGAGTTGAAACTCAGGACACTCATGGGTCGTCGAGGAAAAAACGAAATTCCACCCGTATCACCTTGATAAGCGTTGTTCCACAACTGAAAGTTACTAAGGAACTCTTTTGCCAATGACCACCACTATATGGAACCAACTGAAATATTTCCAAACGTATTCGACTTTAGGAGTCTTGCAAGCCTCTTGCCCCTTTGCCCCCCGGTCCATATAAAGAAAAAAATCGTAGCGCCAGATTTATATACTATACTACTTAATAACTAGAACTAAAACTATGTTAGCGCAATCTCTTCTGTTTCCTATTCCCGATTCTACGGACTCATGCACTTCTGATATGAATGAAGAGGTGCTTGACAAGATCGATCCCTGCAGAATTTTTGCATACGCTTTATATTTGGTCTTAGGAAATATGACCATGTGCCTAAATTCCGCAGGCAGCTCGGGTGGCATATTCGACTCCGACGTGACGCTCATCTTAAAAATTAATTCAAATTCTCAGGTCCTTATTATTATATGTTACGCTCCTCTAATAGATGCTTTTTGGAAATTCCATCTCACAGCTCATCCTTCTTAGGTAATTCGATTAGGATTTTCGCCATTAAGTTGCAGAATAGGCTGCCCGACTCCATAGGATTGGCTTCCTCATAACATATTTTATATCTCTTCTACATAAACATTTCTTAACCATATTCTATCCTGCTCAATCGTGACTTTTATAATTTTTGTATTGCATCGCAATTCATGAATCCGTGAGATTAGCTTTTTAGTTTATATTATTAATTTTTTATGTATTATTTTAGATTAACGTTGGTGATTCTATACATTTTTTTATAGGATTTGGTTATGCACTTCTTGCACTTTACGCATCATATTTCTTTTTTTTAGTTGCTTTCCTACTAGGGTTGCCAGGAAGAGATCGCTTTTTAGTGACAAGGCCGCCCGTTGCATCCCTTATAATTTTATGTATTATGTTATTTGTTTTCGATAAATGTAACGTAGTCGAATAAATGATACACTTTTTACAAGAATAATTCAAATATCTCTAACGAATATTTCTACAAAAAGGTGTGGTAGTAAATAGTGTTTGTCCAATTATATTCCCTGTGAACATTCCTTTGATATTTACTCACCCTTTCTATTTATTCTTTTGTGTAATATGAAGCTTGTTATGACGGTCTTATTTATAAATCTTCACACAATATTTTATAATTTGTGACGACTTAAATGAAAGGATCGGTTATTCGTACACATTATTCTAATTGCTAATTTAAGTCGAAAGTTTTTTAACTTTATGTAGATACAGACTTCATGCTAACTTTATTTTATTGGTATAATATTTGAAGTAACCCCCCAATGGGGTATGTCTATCTCTGCTTTTATTACTATTTATTTAGGCAAGTAACTGATCAGTGCAGTGCCTTTAAATCCAAAGTAACTGTTTCTTGTCAGAAATTGACCGAAAGGCTTCATCGCTACAAATCCAAGTTAGTAGTTGTATTTGAAACAAAGACAAATCGTACTATAAAAATGTATAGAAAAATATTAGGACTGCTTTTAACGTTGTATTGCTATCGAATGCATAAGGATTGAATAATCAAATCAAATTCTATCAAAAGAAAAGAAGTTAGCCTACGAACTTTTCAATCCACAGATTAGGTGACTGTTACAAAAGTTCATACTACTTCTACGTTAAATTATATTTTAACATTTCCACATGACAATGCTATGGATATAATGACAAGATAATTTAAGTTTCAATAGTCCATCTTTAATATCCATTGTTCTCAAATTGAATTCTGTAATACGTATGAAACCTTAATATGATTGAAAAAGACAGTGAAGTCCATACTCTTGTATTGTAATATAAATTGAATTTTATTTTAATCCTGTATTAGTAGCGTATTGTTGAGTTCGTCTACCTCCACCAGTCTAGTATCTATTTATTACAATAACTAATGTTTTGTCCCGGCTTTGCAACGCCCAAAATGTTCTTTATTAATTATTTTTTAGTTCTTTGTTAA
The DNA here is from genome assembly GCA_905332375.1 of Pieris macdunnoughi. Taxonomy (NCBI): domain Eukaryota; kingdom Metazoa; phylum Arthropoda; class Insecta; order Lepidoptera; family Pieridae; genus Pieris; species Pieris macdunnoughi. Next base: position 5,425,356 of record CAJOBZ010000011.1, read on the forward strand.
CTTGTGCTTAACTGTTTTCGAGCATAAAATTTAACCATTGCATACATCTAAATTCATTTTTTATAAATAGAATAATAATATACTTTGTTAATATACAATTAAATTAAACAAGTCTAAGGCCGGAAAACGTTTACTAACATATATAATTTGTGTAAGGTTACGCGTTACCTGATTATATAATATCTAAAACAATAAAATAACTGAATTTTATTTAGTTGACAATTAGGATTTGAACTCATGTCCAATGATACTTAAGCGTTTGGTTTAATAAATGGTGTTAGGTTGGTTTTTAAATATTGACTCTGTGGGAAGTTTCCATAAATAATAACCTTTTTTTACAATAGCAACATTGTTCGCCGCCATGTTGGGTTGGTTCGCGAGTTGGGTAGAACCGTTTTAGAAATTATAAAAGCCGCTGGAACGAGCTCCAAGCTTAAAAGTAGTGGCTCATATTGACTAAGGAGAAAACCTTGCTTCCAACAAGTGTCACCGTGATTATCATGACTGTGAAATAAGGAATACAGTAAAAATTGTTACTCGGACGTTATCTTACAATGATGACAGTTACATAAGGCTCGCAAGTGTGTTGTCGGCCTTTTAAAAACCTTTCGTTCCTTCTTTAAAGGACTCTAGCTCAAATTTGCACGGATATACCTAGTTCGACGGGCTTTGATGATCTATCCGATTTGACTACACTACATAAATAGCACGAGAAGTTTCCTTGTTACAGACTTTGGCCAGTTACGATTTCATTTTATGTATAGGTTCCCGCAATCTGACGTTTTACCGACGCTATAATTCAAAGCGCTGCCATGTTATAACGATTTTGTTTTCATGTTTATTTTTATGAAGGTATTTTGTCTCTTGTTTCTCTTATTAACGTCACATGAGACTAATTTATTAGAACTTTCTTCATATTTTGTTACAAAATTATACTGCTTTTCTTTCATAAATTGGGTATATAATGATAAACCTTTTAGATTGTAGTAGCTAACATAAATTAATATAACAAAAACCAATAGCTAACCTTAAAATATATTAACTAAAATATATTAAAATGAGTCCCAAGGCAGGCAAGGTTCCGAAGATACTGGCAGCGTGGGGAACGCTTTGAATAGCTAGACTAATTCTTTGCCCAAGGCCAGCTCCCCTGTGATGTCGACTAACCTTCTTGCTATTTCCCTATTTTAAGGAAAGGAAGAAGGAAGGAAGCAAGGAGGATAAGATTTAGAAGATTATATTTTTTAGGTTATTAGGTTTCTTATCAAATGTAATAAAAAAATTTTTTTAAAGGATTTATAGAAAAAATTTAAAAAGAAAAATGTGCATATTTTTTTATAGTAATTTAAGAATCGTGTGCATACATGCATAGGTAAGCTAATGTTTTCTTGGCCATGCATGCTAAAGCAGTGTTGGCCTAGTGGCTTGTGCGTGCGCCTTTCAACATTGAGCGTGCGTTTGAATCCCGACTGTTCAGCAATGGATTCTGTGTACCAATTTAACAGACACTCTTACAGTGAATAAAACATCGAGAGGAAACCGGTACGTGTTAATACCAAAAATGATGCCAAATGTCAGGCACGAAAAGCTGATCACCTACTTGCCTATTAAGAATATCAAGAAACAAATTCAAAAATCAGAGGCCACCAAAGTTATGAGGTACTATAAGATAGCAGCTTTTTGGCATTCATAAATAGGATTAATATTTAAAACGATCTTAGTTTCGTTAAGGATGTGGTTATATCATAAACAATTTTAGGATAAGATTGCCTCATAAAAAACCTAAATCGAACAAAAACCTGCAACATTGCACAAAGCATGAAACAGCTTCATTACTTATTTTAATAGCCAATAAACTTGTCCCAATTTATTGCAACTATTTCGTGTGGGCAATCAACCGAAGCCATCCTACCTCATGAATTATGAGCGGACCTTTAAACTTTAATAAAGTCGTTACTATCCCTTTTATATGGAGAGAACGTGTTTTTAAATTTACCTTTACGATTATAGAATATGTGCAGAGACCAGTGAGGAGAGAAAAGTTACTTGAAGAAGATATTTAACTCAAAATAAATCAATTTTGAGTATCAAATGGAGTTAAGTATTTAAAAATTGAACGATAAGATTGAAACTTCTTACTAAAATTCGTAATGGTAATTTCTTACATTTTTATTATTTAGAATATAATCCCATGATATTTCTGGAAGGGCTACCTTTGCACTGTATTTTACTGACCGTATCAACTCGAGGTCCGTCGTCCAAAACTGAGCGTTTTTAAGGCAATTTTAGGCGCGCACCACTACTATGTGGTACCAGCTGCCCACAGAAGTATTCCCGAGCCAAGTCGACCTCGTCCTTCAAGAAAAGAGCGTACCAATACTTAAAAGGCAAGTCCCACTGGCATTGAGTTTCCATAGGCGGTATCACTTCACATCAGATGAGGCCTCCTGCCCCCTGTTTTATACAACAATAAAATATATCAAAAAGTATAGTTATTTTGTATATAATAATTTAATTTAAAAGTTCCTAACATAATAGTTTGTGATTGATTACCAACTAAAGTGTAAAAATACCTATGTGAAACCTAATCACGTAATATAATTACACTCAGCTGGTAGCAAAACACATTAATACTATTCCAGACGATAAGAATTGTAGGTAAAAGTTTCAGTAGAAACACAAAGAGGAACAATCTAATTTGCAGCTTTATTTACTGCAAAAGTATTATGCTCCTTTGTAATGCCTTGAATGGTCCTCATTTTGTCTGTTTTAATTAGTACAAGAAGCATACTTAACGTACAAGCAGCTTACTGACGGTAAGTGCCTGTTACCAACTAAAACTTAATTCTATAGTTTTAAATAATTCTGCCTGGAACAATTGCACCCATATTGTTTGTAACTGTTCGTAAACTTATGTGATATTAAAGGTTTTATGTACTGTATCTATATAAATAGTGTTACAACTTACACCTTGCGTGTTAGTAGCGTTTATAGAAGAGTACTCAGAGAACCACGGCTTATATAACCTGTACTGTTTTCATGTCCAGCAAATATCATATGAATGTAACAAAAGGAAAACGAGCATGCGCACGATACCGCCACCCATAGACACTCACATTGCCTGCAGGCCTTTTAAAAATTGATAGGCTCTTTTCTTGTTGGACCCTAAGTCAAATTGGGTTGGAATTACTTCAGTGGGCAGCTGGTTCCACATAATGGTGGTGCGCGGCAAAAACTGCCTTAAGAAACGCTTAGTTGTGTAACGACGGACGTCAATGGTATACGGATGGTATTTTGTGTTCTGCCTTGACTACTGATGATGATCAGCTGCAGGTATTAGTCCGAATAACTCCTCTGAACACTCTCCATGGTAAAAACCCTATTAACATTTTTTCAACCCGACATGACTTAAAATCTTATATAAAAGAGATTCACTTTTTAGATAGGGTACGATATCATATAACTATTTTTTTGCTATACCTATAAGTCTGTATAGATTAATTGTTTATAAATTTTACTTAGTAACTACAACAATGTACCCCCATATAGATAATAAGATGCTTCTTCGTCAAGGGTTATTTAGCTTCGAGTCTGGTACTCTGACGTTGAAGCTTACTGACGATACGAGATTCCTATAAGTATAAAGTATTTATTTAATAATAGTTTTTAAAGTCAATTACTATTCCTTAATATCTAACTACTAAAATCTTAGCTTTTAAGCTGGCAAAAGCCAATCCATCCTAATAGAAATTCAGTACAAATGGAAGCTAACTAACAATAGATGTACAATTGACGTCCAATTTAAAGAGAATACCAAGTTTAATCTCTCTCAATTAAATCAGAGCTATTCACAATCCGTTCCTGGCACGCATTCAGCTCCGAGATTTCCATCAAATTAAGCATCACCTTTGCGCAACTATTTATAAAGATTCCGTGGGGTGAACGCTATTCAAGATGTGAAATTTGACGTGTGAGACCTTGTTCGAATAAAACGCTCTATCTCCCCATTGTGTAGAAACATATCTACCTCATAACCTTCTCGTTATTATTCTTGAATACATCCTTATTTCTTTATCTTGTATTTATATAGAGCTGTTAATTTTACGAATTTATTATTTAACAGTTGCACTAACTCGACATTCGCAATGAATGTTGATCAAAACCTGTAGTTGATGATTTTCCCTTATGAATATTTAAGTTCATATTATTTTTAGTTAATTTCTATTAAAAAATATGTATTTTATGAGTATAAATCGGTTATTAAAATTTTGGCCTGGATTCTTATATTTAAAATCAACGCTTAGCTTTCAGAATAAAATAGCAACTCCTTATGTGTAGTTAAATGTAAAAATACTTTCCATAATGTGTGAATGAATAATACACACAAAAGACTCAAACACGCTGTCGTTGAGATCCAGTATATTAAGACCCCACATTACTTATTGCGTTCGCCATTTTACTGCCAGCCTTTAAAGTAGAGAGGAGGAGAGGAGGTCTTCATATTTTGGTACTAAAGTGTAATCAAGAACGTACGGGTTCACATTTATAAAGATTCGAAACGCATTCTGTGAATGAACACAATTTGAAGACGAATGCCTTTCTGTATTCGCAATTTCAATGAACATTTGTGTTCTGATTCAAATTTAATACCAAAATATTTGAGGCAAATTCAATTATATTTCGAGACAAAAACCAATCGATTTTCTCTCTGTAGAGCCACAAAGTGGACACGATATTCTTTGTTTTAATGCGTTATAGCACTTACTTTTTGTGGTCGAAAGATTTGAACTCGGACTTTATTAAAATATCTATAATGTGTATTAAAATAAATTCGCATTCCAAATGTTTTCTGTCCCAAATGAATTAAAACAAAAACGTTTTGTTTTTTCGTAAATGTTGCAACCTTTATATAATTTATGTATTCCATCATTGGCTATATCTTTAGTATAATTGTTTTTTGCTATAATTTATGTTAAAAATAAAAAAATAAAATAAAATATGTTTATTATGGAACATAAGATACATGTATCACTTATTCCACGTCATTAAATTTGAAGGCATCCCTACTCATCCCCCCCGGCAAAGAAGACAGAGGGTGTAGGCCGAGAGAAAAAGCCGGCGTAAAAACTCTCGGTACTCTTTTAAAACAGCAAATCATCAAACAACACTTATTAAAAAAAAAATATCGCAAATTGTTTAGAAGTAGCCTGTCTAGCACTAGTCCCAGGCCCTTTTATCAACTAGATAATCGTTGACTTTATAGTAAGCCTTTTTACAAGCTTTTCTTTAATACATTTCTTAAATTTATTGAAAGGCAGTGATAAAAGAGCCTCTGGGATTTTATTAAAGAAGAGTATCCCTTTCCCCAAAAAAGAATTACTAACTTTAGATAGTCTAGTACGGGGAAATTGCAGCCTGCGTTTGTTCCGTGTATTAACATTGTGCGTATGTTCTATTCTAGTAAACTTATCACTATTTTTGTATACATACATAATATTTTCATAAATATATTGCGAGGGAAAGGTAAGTATATTAATTTCCTTGAATTTATCTCTAGAGGGGGTTCCCTACATTTTAAATTAAGATTGCACGAATAGCCCTCTTCTGCAGGATGAGAAATAGTTTCGACATCAGCATGACAAAAAACCAATAAAGTCATTAAGCTATAAAATAAAACCAAATCAAGTAGTTAGCAGGGTTACGAAATAAATACAACTAAATTATATATTAAAACCAAACATAGCAGACCAATTTATATAGACCTACCTCTTAATATTATAACAATATAATAAATTTTCCAATGAGCAGTCATACAAAGGGAATTTGGGAGTTATAAAGCCGGTATACATTAGCATTGAGTGGATGACATGCTCTCATCAGATTAATGTCCATATTAGTCATGCATCAAAGGGCCCAAGTATTGTGAAGTGACGCCCTCCTCTGATTTACTGAACAATGCCGGCAAATTATAAGCAATCGCTGTCTAAGAGCTTCTTGACCTATTTCTAACAACACAATGGTACGTAGGATTGTAACCCTTATTATAAGGAAAGAAAGACGATTGTTGATTAAATTATTAAAGCAAATACTGATATGATTGATAGCATGATTACAAAGTTAAATGTTCGATGGATATATAGGTTTCTAATTATGGGGTAAATTTTGCTAGCGATACTTGCGGTTTTGTCTATGTAAGGAAGATTGTAGGAATTTATTTATTTATAAAACCTTACAGCTTAATAAACAAACAGTATAAACGATAATATTACAGAGATAATGGGTGTGGATTTGTGTGTGTAACAGAAGCGTGCGATTTTAGTCACCATAGACTCGAAGATTGATTGCGAGTTGCGAGGGACGTTGTCTGGGAGAATAGTCTAGCCTTGAAAAAAGAAGGAATACCTGGATATTTTGACAAAATCGACGTCACGCTTAACTAGCCATACCCCGCTTTTCTAGGAAAGTCGATATTAGCCTCCTTTACACCCTTTATCCCATACGATGGGGAAATTATAAAGGCTGCGATGATGATGAACCCAAGTTTGAAGGTTCTATATCAATGTGTTTCTGCATATCTGATTTGATTTATCGTGTAAATAAAAATAAAATGAATATTCAACTAATTTAACAAATGCTTTAAATTTTGTTGCCATTAGTCATTTGCTCCTTATTCGTTATGATTTTTCTAACAAATTACAGAAATAAATTAGACCCATATGTATATAATAGACGTTTCAAGAATGTCTGAGAGTATAATTTTATTCATATTTTTTAAAATATTAAGTATAATTAAATCATTAAATTCATTGAGCATCAGCCCTTTAATAAAGCAATCAAACAATTATTGTTAAAAGATATATATACTTAGTTTATCCAATAAAGTCATTTTGATAGCGAATAGTGAATCAAAAACATGCCTCTACTACCAAGAGATGAGGTCCTTTCGGAATTACATTTAATCAGATATCTCGCTACTAAAGTATTCCTTTACCCTTTTATAGGACGATCAAAGCTGGCCATGATTGGGTACGCACTTACCATATTTCTAGTTTTATCTACAACTTTACAACTTATAATAACTATTGTGTCAGCAAATACCTCCGAATGGCTGGTCATAATCAATGCCGCTCCAAATTTAGGCGTTTGTGTAATGTCCGCAATAAAATACACAAAAATACAAATTCATAAAAAACGTTATAACCAGATATTTTTACATTTCCAAGATGAAATGTGGGACGTTGTTTCAAATTCCGATATGCATAGAAAGATAATAAGGTACTACAAAAAACTTGCCATGATCATAAATCGATTTTTTCTGTACTATTCGATTCCTTTGATAATTGTTGTCGACTCTTTCCCATACATTGTAATGTGGTTTGAAGAGAGATTCCTGGGAATAAAGGAATATTTGTATCCATTTGAAGCTTGGTATCCTTTTGATAAAATTAAGTTTTACGCTCCTGCGTATATATGGGAGAGCTGCATGACAGCTGTTGTTGTAAGTCTGTATGTTATGACGAATATGTTACACGCAACATACATAATATTTACTTGTATGGAGTTGAGGATACTGGGAAATTGTCTGGAAGAGCTAATAAGCGAAAAAGATGTTGACAATATAAAGAAGGGTGTAGAAATTAATGGGATATATAAACGATCTGTGACTAAAATAAAAATGATTATTTCAAGACATGACATTTTGGCTAAGTAAGTATTTGAAAGTACTTGTAGCAGTAATTTTGTTAAAATTTAAAGTTTGAGTAGAAACATTTCATTAAGATTTTATTATACTTTATATTTTATTCATTATTTCAGACAAATTGGAGCGCTTGACACCATTTTAGGCGATACAATGATTATAAATTATTCTCTTGGAGCAGTGTTCATTTCTCTTACAGCATTCACATCCACAGTTAGTAATTTTATTATATTTTTATAATGTTTATAACCTTATAATTATTTTAATATACTATAACTTTTAGGTTGTCGGTAACTTCTATAAACGCGTTCGATATTCCTACATGTGTTTGTCACTAATTGTCGAATGTTTCAGTCAGTGTTTCATGGGGCAAATCATAAGCGATCATGTAAGCATTTTATTACTCTAATTTCGTACTTACTATTCTGTTCAGTAAGCTTATTATGAGGCATCGGCTCACGCATTTCTGTAATTAAGTTGGTAATTTTGCCATATTTTTTATTTGTGGGTATATACCGTAATACTCATGTTTTCGTTCACCGTAGAGACCTGTATTTAATGCAGACATAAAGAAAAATCTTTTTAGTCAAGGTCTGAACACAGCCTCAGGGTTAAGAGAAGACTTAGCTTTATGTTAACGTTCCTAGTGTAAAACAAAAGCTCTTATTTCAGAAAAAGGCATTTAATAAAATAATTACGAGTATTTATTGCAGAGTCAGAATTTAACAAACTCTATCTATTCGTCTAATTGGCCTTATGCAAGTCCAGAGACTAAGACAATTATGTTACTGTTCATGATGCGTACCCAGAAGCCATTTGAACTGACTGCCAAAGGTTATATAGTTATGAACATGGATACATTCCGCCGCGTAAGTATTTTGTTACTCGAATAATTGTGTACGAACAACTGTATACTTCATTGTAGCGTTTGTTGAAGTGAAACTTCTTTATCGGGGTTGGAAAAAAATTTAGTGTAACATTTTTGCGTTACGCTTCACATTTACGCGCCATGTTGCTTTTTGAAGTCAAACTTCTTTATCGGCGTTAAAATATGACATATAGTATGTTTTTGACTTTGAAGTTTGACAACGGATTACATTTTCGACTTGAAATTTGCTAATCGCAATTTGCAGCAATTAATTTGTAAATTGTATGCTAGGCAGTGTATCAAAATTTACTGTGTTTAAAGAAATAGTTTCGGACCTCTAAACTTAAAACAAACCAATTATGGCTCTGCGTACAACAAAGGTTTTATATAAGTTTCACTTCTTACGTGTGTACACCTAGTACACGCACACATTTTTTTTGTTACTGTGTATTGTTTTAATTTATCAAATACATATTTATTCGAACTAAATAACTCCAGAAGGAGCAAATAAACTCTTTTGCAAAGAAACTAACACCTAAATAATTTATGTTCTAAGGTCGATTTCAGTTAATAAAATGAAATATAATTGATTGCCGTAGTGTGTATACAAACAATAAAAAGTGGTCAGCAATGAAGACAAGATTTTTTTTACTTTTTCAAATTTATAGTTACAAATGTAAAATCATAATAATGTGAACTCTTCTTGCCTATTGACCACAAAGATTATGTATTTAATCTATTACCAGCAAGTAGACCCAGTCTTTCCTAAAAGGCTGTTGAGGCACCCGTTGCATCTTTCACCAACGTGAAACTCCACGGGCTGTAGTCATTTTTATCAAAAATCTTGTTTCAGATATGCAGGACGTCCTATCAATTATTCAATCTACTACGCACAATCTACGCCTGAAAATGCACACTCTTCGTAAACTAAGCATGTACATATAAGTAGCATATTTGAATAACATATTCAGACAATAAAGGAGATTTCCAATATGAATATTGGGGAATGGTTGAAAATTACGAGGTGCATACGACAGCAGGAACGAGGGAACTTGAAAATGGCTATATTGAAGTCATTGAGTTCGAACCGAGACCATAAACTCAAGATGTCTACATTCTTATTACGAATCTGTATGAACATGATTCAATTTCAATATCGTGATATCCTTAATTCTAGTTTTGCTACATAGTAACTATAATAATGATAGTAACTCATAAAATCACGAAATATACAGATCTTAAAAATTTCATTAAATGTATGACCTTAAGAAATTATTATCAATAGTCCCTGTGATTTCGTCCACCACCGGAATAATCCCAAAACAGTAACACGAAAAATTTTTTAAAAATTTTGGTCCCTGTGGACACTGCCATCATAATGCTGATACAGCACTTCCTCTCCGAATCGCGCCTACCAGCACCTACCAGTCGCCAACTTAAATCTTTAACCACACGTTTCTGTGCACTTGAACCCCACGGCCCAAGATTCTCTACTCCAAAGGCGACATATTCAAAATTGGAGGAAAGACTTATTTTTTATTGGAGGAAGCCGTTTATTATATAGCTGCTCTGTAGCCGCGGCAGCTTTTGTGTTTGTCCAAGGGAGTGAGACTTTTTGCTTACTTATAAATATTATGCTAAACATGTAATTAGATGTAGGTCAAAATATCATCTAAAACAGATGAAAAAATTGAATATCTATCAGGTTTTTTATACTAACTAAAACATAAAAAACTTTTTCACACCTTTGTTAATTGTTTATCAAGAGTTCAAATGATAAACGAAATTTTATTAAAAGTACATCACGAGCACTATACAGTTTATGATTACGAATTATCGTAATAAATGTATTAATACATCACGACGTTTTTGAATTTTACTGCCTTTCACCTTATATATTGATTCGTTAAATATAAATATCATACCATCGGCCAAAAAGCAGGCCAAAACATGATGGGGAAACGGCATGGATTTATTTTTATATATTTATTAGTTTTACCAGTGGGATTACTCGCTGAAAGTAATGGTAAGTAATATTTTTATATAATTTTGGGCTGGGATAATTGTGTCACAAAATATGTATCTCAAGTCCCTAATGTCAGCTGTTTTTATCCTGTGACATCACAGTTTAATTGTATTAAGTCTAAAATTCCACGAATTTCTAAAAATAAGAAAGAATTGACCCCATTGACATTGTTTCCCACAGCGCCTGTCTCTTCGCGATAATCTATAAGACTGCGCGATTTTTTATTCTGTTTTCACCAGTAGGTAAATTTGTAGTCCTTTAATTAGGAAGGTATAGTTTACCAGTACGAATAAAAACCCGTACGAACCTGCAGCGCGATTCTACTACAATAAAAATAAGAACAGTCAATCACATTAAATACGATTCTCTTAACAGTATATAAATCCTTAATTATAAAAAAAAAAAAAAAAAAAAAAAAAAAAAAAGGAAAAAGAAAAGGCCGGGGGGGAAAAAAAAATTTTATTAAAAAAAAAAAAAGAGAGAAAGGGGAAAAAAAAAAAAATAAAAAAAAGGGGGGGGGGGGGGGGGGGGGGGGGGGGGGGAAAAAGGGGAGGGGGGGGGGGGGGGGGGGGGGGGGGGGGGGGGGGGGGGGGGGGGGGGGGGGGGGGGGGGGGGGGGGGGGGGGGGGGGGGGGGAAAATTTGGGGGGAGGGGGGGGAAGAAAGGGAAAAAAAAAAAAAAAAAAAAAAAAAACAAAAACCCCAAAAACAAAAAATTTTAAATATAAAAAAAGTTGGGATAAAAATAGGGGGGGGAGTGTTTTTAAATGAAAGGGGGGGGGTTTGGGGGGGTATTTATTTTAGGTGTTGGATAAAAAAATTAATAAATTTCGTATGATTGTTCATTTATATTAATTATATATAAATAAACAATAAACGCGCAAAGAAGATTTATTGAAAATGGCGCCAACCGTAAAAGAATATAAGAGATTTTTTTTCTTACCATCTGGCTGGGAAAGGAACTATGCCCATACAGCTAAGTCTTCAGTACATTTTTTACTGAATATAACTAACAAATGAATTTATTTTTATAAAAAAATGTAACGATTATCAGTTTTTAATAAAATATCTTTGGGGAGGGGGGAAAAAAAAAAGGAAAAGGAAGAAAAAAAAAAAAAGGAGGGGGTGGGTAGAAGCCCACCTCGAAAGGAAATAGGTCCCGCAAAACGCCACTTTTTGAGCAACTGTATTAAAATATCTATATTCTCATTCTATATTTTTCTGTTTTAGAGCCCAGTGAACAAGCAAATGCTGCAGCAAGTGGTAAGTTGCAGGAATAATTATTTTGAAGTGTTTCAAACCGGAAATATTCCTGAAAAATTTGGAAAGAGCAGTCACATATCTAAAGTGTGACCACTGTCCATTACCTGAGTAGCAAATGCATTCGAATTATAAAAACTTATATGTCAAAAGCTCCACCTATTTGTGTTTATATGAATTTAAATTCCTTGATGCAGATTCTGTTGATGCAGCGATCGTATCATAAATATAGTATTTCCCAATTAATAATAATTGTACCTCATACTTTTTCTGTTTTATACAATATTTTAATGTATTTTAGCTACTACCAACGGAGCGGGAAGTGCTTCAGTACAAGTTATTGCAGCAGGTAAGTTTACTGTTTTACCTAAAATAATTTAGTTTAATTGACCATTAAAGTTTTTAAACTTTTTATTCGATTTTAAAATCCTAACATACAATTTCACCTTTATACTAGCCATATATACTCATTGGTTGCTGTAGATATGTGAGCTTAAGACAGTAAAACCAATATATACGTCATAAATATATTTTTTGTTGACCCAAAAAGTGTAGAAGAAAAATTGATTAAATATTTATTGTAGCAATTAGCGCTAGCATTAGATTTGATTCATACTCGGCAAGTCATGTCAATGTCAAAAAAAGGCATGTCATCGACTCAAAAAGTCTAAAAGAAAAAACAATTTATCACGTAACAGAGACAGGAATCGGAAGTCAAGAGCGCTGTTTTTTTCTTAAATATTAGATTTGTATAACCATTTGGAACAATTTTTTAGTGTCAACGAATGCAAAAGCGGCAGGGAGCGCTGGAGGTTCTGCAAGTGGTAATTATATACTTTATTAGCAGTTAATTCGTAAAAAAACGCATTTATTTAATCCCCCCCCCCCCCAAAAAAAAAAAAAAAGCCCCCCAAAAAAAAAACCCCCCCCCCCCCTTAAGACCATATAACGGCTCATTGGTCTAGTGGTTAGTACCCCTGACTGCGAATCCATGGGTCTCGGGTTCGATCCCCGGCTGAGACAAACATCGATGTGATGAGCATTTGGTGTTGTGCTTAGGTCTTGGGTGTTTAAATATGTATTTATATGTCTATCTATCTATAATATGTATGTATATCCGTTGCCTAGTACCCATAACACAAGCTTCACCCACTTAGCATGGGACTAGGTCAATTGGTGTGAATTGTCAAAAAAAAAAATATATATAATATATATAACGATGATTTATGTGAACATCCCGAATCAGTTAAATGGTAGTTAAAATGTTTATTCCTTTTTTATAGCAAACGGCGCCGGCAGCGAAAATCCATCAAATAAGTCTGAACGTGAGTACTAATAATATTCAACAAATATATTGCCGGCCACAACCCTTCAACGAAATACAGCATAACTGATTAAAAATCTTTATTAATCGACGTCTAAATTGCCAACAGTCATTTACAATTAGACTCGTAGGTTCTTTGTATTGTGAGTATTCTCTAAAATATATATTTCTAAAATGATTATCTAATATATAAAATTCTCGTGTCGCGGTGTTTGTGGTTAAACTCCTCCGAAACGGCTTGACCTATTCTCATGAAATTTTGTGTGCATATTGGGTATAACTGAGAATCGGACAACATCTATTTTTTATCCCCTTAATGTTAAGGGTAGTCCACCCCAAATTTTTAATTTTTTATTTTTAGATAAAAAAATTTATTTTAATTTTTTTATGATACAGCATTAAAAATACTTCATACAACCCCTAATTTTCACCCCTCTACGATCAACCCCTATTTTTTATTATAAATGATAAACATGGCAAAACGACGTTAGCCGGATCAGCTAGTAATATATAAAGAACTTACCATGAAGAATAATTTAATAAGACTAATAAGAACCTTTATTATTTAATAAATTTATACGTTATCAGTTTTTATAAAGATAATTTCATATTATATTAAAATACGTAAATAAAAATTAAAACAAATGTTAACTTTTTTTAACAAAAGTAAATAAAAAGTGTTCTTTTTATAAAAATGAGTCATTTATAAAAAAAGTGTATTCAATTTTACACTTTGATTAAAATGTTTCCTTGTTTCAGCGACTGAAGGTGGTAAGGACTCCAATGATGACTGTAAGTTATCTTTTAGTTTAGTTGTTATAATTCTTCTTTAAGTTCAGATTTACTTTTATGAAAGTTATAAAGTAGGCTGGATAATAACGATAGACAAAGGAGATTCCTCGTAATGTTGGGAGTATATTATACCCACTTAGCGAATCAGAGTAAATTAAACACCCTTAATTTCTCGATCACTCGATCATTTTCCAGAAACAAATTGATAAGTGAAATAGTACCTTCATCAAACTACTTTTTTTAGGCCAATGTACATTTTTGTATTAACAGTACAAAACTTTTCATTGCTTATTTCAAACAATAAATCCATATAATATAAAAAAATTACATTTCAGACTATTATGATGACTCAATAGAACCCGCATCTTCTGGTAAGATTCGTTTATTTAAACTATTATTATGTATATAGTTAATATTCAAATTAATGGTTATACTTTCACTCATTTCAGGAGCGCAAGCTGTTGCCTCTGGTAAGTTATATTATATATATATAATTATATAATTTTGTATAGCAAAATACAACAAAGATTTTATGTAAGTTTTTTTCTGAAACAGTTCAGTCATCTGGAAATGCCCAAGCGTCTGCTTCTGCTACAGCGCAAGGTATTGTACTAATTTTTTTTAACGCTCTTATTGCAATCGACAAAATCCATTATTTCACTTTCATATTTTGATTAGTTATATTTCTATTTCATTGAAGTTTTTTTAACAGCAAATGCAACAACCAATAGGAGGAAAAGAAAAAGAAAGCCTCAATCAACTCCTGGATCCCAGAATAATTCATCAAATACACCTAACAGCACTATAGCAGAAAAAAATAGTACGAAATCAAATAACACTAAGCCTTCTAATGAACAGAAAAATAATAGTACTGCTATAAATAAAAAACCAATAAACGGAACCAAACCTGAAGATAAAATACAAGGTCAAACAAATAAAACAGAAAGTAACAAAACACCGTCTAATAGCAAAAATGAATCTAACGCAAAGGATAACTCTACGACATCATCAAAACCAGAGCATAATAAACAATCAAAAGAAAAAAATATTCAAAATACGGATAAAAATAAAAAATCTGGAGAAATTAATAGTAAAGAAAAACAAAATTCAGAAGGCTCAGAAGAAAATAATGAAAGCAAGAAAAGCAATGAACCTGAAGAAAAATCAAAAAATAAAGAAAATAATAAAAAAGGCAAAAACGATTCAGAAGAAACCCCACAGAAACGAAACCAAAATAAATCAGGTGAAGGTAATAAACAACATAAAATACAAAGACATAAAAAAGGACATAAAAATAGACAAACTGATGATTCTAATGAAGATACTCGCAATGATAAACATTCTAAAAAACATCAACGACACAAAACGCCCAAAAAATCTGAGCCTTCCTCGGAACAAAATGAAAGTCAACCATCCAGTGAAGAGAATAATAGTGGAATTCAAGAAAATAAAAACAAAGAAAATTCTGCTTCTAAAACTCATAGTAGGCAAAATAGGTCTAGTAGGTCAGTTAATGATGAACCATGCGAAGAAGAAGTTATAGATGACTTCCGTAAATTTGAAAAGGAGAAACATAGTCAAAACCCCAAAGAAAAAAAAGAGGAACCATGTGAAGATGAAGTTCTTAAAGAGTTAGAATCATTATCAAATAAAAAGCCTAGCAAGCCTGGAAAATCCAAGCCAGGCAAAGATGGATCTGGTAAGCCAGGAAAAGGAAACTCACCAAGTGAAGAAAATAGTTCTGAAGAACCCGAAGGTTCAAATGAATCAGGCAAGCCTAGTGAACCTGGAAAATCGAAGCCAGGGAAACATGGATCAGAAAAGCCAGACAAAGGAAACTCACCAAGTGAAGAAAACAGTTCTGAAGAACCCGAAGGCTCAAATGAATCAGGCAAACCTAGCAAACCTGGAAAATCCAAGCCAGGAAAACATGGATCTGGTAAGCCAGGAAAAGGAAACTCACCAAGCGGAGAAAACAGTTCTGAAGAACCCGAAGGCTCAAATGAATCAAGCAAGCTTAGCAAACCTGGAAAATCCAAGCCGGGAAAACATGGATCTGGTAGGCCAAGCAAAGGAAACTCACCAAGTGAAGAAAGCAGTTCTGAAGAACCCGAAAGCTCAAATGAATCAGGCAAGCCTAGCAAACCTGGAAAATCCAAGCCAGGAAAACATGGATCAGGAAAGCCAGCCAAAGGAAACTCACCAAGTGAAGAAAACAGTTCTGAAGAACCCGAAGGCTCAAATGAATCAGGCAACCCTAGCAAACCTGGAAAATCCAAGCCAGGAAAACATGGATCTGGTAAGCCAGGCAAAGATAACTCACCAAGTGACGAAAACAGTTCTGAAGAACCTGATGGCTCAAATGAATCAGGCAAGCCTAGCAAACCTGGAAAATCCAAGCCAGGAAAACATGGATCTGGTAAGCCAGGCAAAGATAACTCACCAAGTGACGAAAACAGTTCTGAAGAACCCGAAGGCTCAAATGAATCAAGCAAGCCTAGCAAACCTGGAAAATCCAAGCCGGGAAAACATGGATCCGGTAGGCCAAGCAAAGGAAACTCACCAAGTGTAAAAAGCAGTTCTGAAGAACCCGAAAGCTCAAATGAATCAGGCAAGCCTAGCAAACCTGGAAAATCCAAGCCAGGAAAACATGGATCAGGAAAGCCAGGCAAAGGAAACCCACCAAGTGAAGGAAACAGTTCTGAAGAACCCGAAGGCTCAAATGAATCAGGCAAGCCAAGCAAACCTGGAAAATCCACGCCAGGAAAACATGGATCTGGTAAGCCAGGCAAAGATAACTCACCAAGTGACGAAAACAGTTCTGAAGAACCCGAAGGTTCCAATGAATCAGGCAAGCCTAGCAAACCTGGAAAATCCAAGCCGGGAAAACATGGATCTGGAAAGCCAGGAAAAGGAAACTCACCAAGTGAAGAAAACAGTTCTGAAGAACCCGAAGGCTCAAATGAATCAGGCAAGCCTAGCAAACCTGAAAAATCCAAGCCGGGAAAACATGGATCTGGAAAACCAGGCAAAGGTAACTCACCAAGTGAAGAAAACAGTTCTGAAGAACCCAAAGGTTCAAATGGATCAGGCAAGCCTAGCAAACCTGGAAAATCCAAGCCGGGAAACATTGGTTCTGGAAAGCCAGGCAAAGGTAACTCACCAAGTGAAGAAAACAGTTCTGAAGAACCCAAAGGTTCAAATGAATCAGGCAAGCCTAGCAAACCTGGAAAATCCAAGCCGGGAAAACATGGATCAGGAAAGCCAGGCAAAGGAAACTCACCAAGTGAAGAAAACAGTTCTGAAGAACCCGAAAGGCTCAAATGAATCAGGCAAGCCTAGCAAACCTGGAAAATCCAAGCCAGGAAAACATGGATCTGGAAAGCCAGGCAAAGGAAACTCACCAAGCGGAGAAAACAGTTCTGAAGAACCCGAAGGCTCAAATGAATCAGGCAAGCCTAGCAAACCTGGAAAATCCAAGCCAGGAAAACATGGATCAGGAAAGCCAGGCAAAGGTAACTCACCAAGTGAAGAAAACAGTTCTGAAGAACCCGAAGGTTCAAATGAATCAGGCAAGCCTAGCAAACCTGGAAAATCCAAGCCGGGAAAACATGGATCTGGAAAGCCAGGCAAAGGAAACTCACCAAGTGAAAAAAACAGTTCTGAAGAACCCGAAGGCTCAAATGAATCAGGCAAGCCTAGCAAACCTGGAAAATCCAAGCCAGGAAAACATGGATCAGGAAAGCCAGGCAAAGGTACCTCACCAAGTGAAGAAAACAGTTCTGAAGAACCCGAAGGCTCAAATGAATCAGGCAAGCCTAGCAAACCTGGAAAATCCAAGCCGGGAAAACATGTATCTGGAAAAACAGGCAAAGGAAACTCACCAAGCGGAGAAAACAGTTCTGAAGAACCCGAAGGCTCAAATGAATCAGGCAAGCCTAGCAAACCTGGAAAATCCAAGCCGGGAAAACATGGATCTGGAAAGCCAGGCAAAGGAAACTCACCAAGTGAAGAAAACAGTTCTGAAGAACCTGAAGGCTCAAATGAATCGGGCAAGCCTAGCAAACCTGGAAAATCCAAGCCGGGAAAACATGGATCTGGAAAGCCAGGCAAAGGAAACTCACCAAGTGAAGAAAACAGTTCTGAAGAACCTGAAGGCTCAAATGAATCGGGCAAGCCTAGCAAACCTGGAAAATCCAAGCCAGGAAAACATGGATCAGGAAAGCCAGGCAAAGGTAACTCACCAAGTGAAGAAAACAGTTCTGAAGAACCCGAAGGCTCAAATGAATCAGGCAAGCCAAGCAAACCTGGAAAATCCAAGCCAGGAAAACATGGATCTGGACAGCCAGACAAAGGAAACTCACCAAGCGGAGAAAACAGTTCTGAAGAACCCGAAGGCTCAAATGAATCAGGCAAGCCTAGCAAACCTGGAAAATCCAAGCCGGGAAAACATGGATCTGGAAAGCCAGGCAAAGGAAACTCACCAAGTGAAGAAAACAGTTCTGAAGAACCCGAAGGCTCAAATGAATCAGGCAAGCCTAGCAAACCTGGAAAATCCAAGCCAGGAAAACATGGATCAGGAAAGCCAGGCAAAGGTAACTCACCAAGTGAAGAAAGCAGTTCTGAAGAACCCGAAGGCTCAAATGAATCAGGCAAGCCTAGCAAACCTGGAAAATCTAAGCCAGGAAAACATGGATCTGGTAAGCCAGAGAGAGGAAACTCCCCTAGTGACGATAGCACTAGTAGTAGTTCTGAATCTAGTGATTCGTCATCTAGTAGTTCCGAAGATTCAAATAGTTCGGATATTTCCAGTCCCCGTAATAAACACAAACCCGGGAACAAAACACCAGGTAAAAATACGTCCTCCAGCGAAGATAGTTCGTCTTCATCTTCATCATCTGATACTGATGAATCTGATGAACCTTTAACTCCTACCAAAAATAATCCTAGCCGAAGTAACATCGATTCCGCTGAAAAATATTATAGGAACATTAAAAATATTATAGAATTGTACCTTAGAAATGGATTGGGAAATAGTAAAAATGCAAATAAAGGAGATGTGGATAAGCTTATTAATCTTTATATTCTAGCAATAAAAGCAAACCATAATAGGGCAACTAAAGAGGACATACAGAATATCATACAGTTGTACGTTCATGGCGTTACAGGAAGCGGCGGTAAAATCAATATAGCCGAGTTGAACAATTACCTTAAAAAACTAAATTTACCCGAAGGATCACCATTGTTATTAAAGAAGTATTACACGTATATTTTAGACCTTGAAAAAAACGGTAAACTGAAAAAACCAATCACGACAGAAAAACCAAAACGCTCCAATTCACCATCACTGCTTAGCAGTATTTTAGACATATTTGATCACAATGCACGTCAACCAAGTAATAAGGGATTACCTGTGAATATCACAAGACCTGCATCAAACCGTACAAGCATACCTCTACCCAAATCTGGTAATATAACGAAACATCCTAAGAACATCGAGCAGATAATACAAACGTGTAATACAATTTTAAGTCGACATCAACAATCGTCAATCAAACGTAGAAGATACCTCCTCATGCCCCAACTTGAAATATCAGGTAAGAAGAATTTAAAAAAAAGTATTACCAAATTATTAAATATTAGTCCCAGTTAACAGATAGCTTTAAAACAACAAAAATCAGTAACCCCAACAATAACTCAGTTTATTTTTCAAAATTTTAAGAATAGCATTGGTATCGTGTCGACATCGAGACTAATTTGGTAATAAAACAAAAGCTAGGAAACTAAAACTCTATATACATACTAATCTAAGTAATTTTAAAACTTATTAATAATTGTTTAATAATATGTTTCCAGGTAAAGAGAATTCCCGTACGAGGAGATTGCATTCTGCAGGAGTGCGCCTTTGCCCTTGTCCCGTTAATAATAAGAAAATAAAAGTATAGATATCGAAAAAGATACATACAGTATCATACAGACCTTGGCAAACGTAAAAAGGGAATATATGAATTGCTATTTTTATATTGTATTTATTAAAGGTTGTTTATTACATTAAATATATTGAGCATCCAAAAATCCATATTTGTCTTTAATTTTAAAACAACCAAGTCGAAAAAAATCCCCTAAGGTTATTGAATTATACTTTTCACTACATGAACAATTTCTATAGAAGAAAAGCATATTATGTTAATAAAATAAGTTCGATATGTTTATAATACGAGTAAGTATTGCTATTTGGAAAACAATACAAAAAATAATAATATTTAGGATAGAATAGGAAACTTTAAATTATACTTTGAACTATAAAAAACTCTAAAATAAAAATAATCTATAGATTTTTACTTGAATAGTTGGTTAAAGATATCGCCTACTTATCGATCGTCGATAAAACGACTTAGTTGATAAATATTTTCAACTTATGATTATCGCGTTTAACCTGAAATAATAAGGAAAGGCTCAACACATTTGAATTTATATTTATACTAGCGACCAGCCCCGCTTGGCACGGATGCAATGCTGATACTAAATTCAAAGTGCAATTTCTAAATTTGTAATATCCTCGAAAATATTCATTTAAATCATAATATGCTGTAAAGGGCCATATATATATCTATATTAAATCAACAATATATTTAAGGTATTTAATTGGATAAGGATTAATGCTGTATTGGTTAAAATCGTTTCGAAAATTAGCCATATTACTTGTCGTAAAAAGTAAATGACAAAAAAAAAATATTTATATACCATCGCAGAGTTTTCTGTAGACCTGTTCAATGTGTGCAATACTTAGTACATTATTTTGATAAATCTCGTAGGGTTCGCAATGTAATTGGAAAAAATGTAATTATTTACGATTTACGACATCACATTAGAAACCTCAAAAATAACAGTATTTCTCCATCCATATTTAATGGATGTTATAATACATACAAATTCCTCTTTTCCTTCCTTAAATTCCTTCCTCTTCAATCACTCTATCTATAAAAAAAACCGCATCAAAATCCGTTACATAGTTTTAAAGATTTAAGCATACATAGGGACAGATAAAGCAACTTTGTTTTATACTATGTAGTGATAAACTACAACATTTTACCTACACGTCCAAATATCATTGTATTGTATACTGTATTCAAAAAATTGTTAACAGTTTAAACCAATGTTAAAGGGTCTTAACTCGATGAAAATTTGTGAAAAAAAAGAGAGACAAGAAAATTTGTGAAAAAAGATTACTCTGATGAAAACCACAATATATTATTGATACACCGGTAAATAAAACCACAAAGTGGCCTTTAATTTTTATCCAATTTGGTTTTAATTTAATTATAGCAACTATTATTGAGCCAAACGTTTATTTGAATTACAGGGTTGGGTGTTGAATACCACCGCACTTTTTTGACGATACTAATTATTTAGGAGTCTCGGGGGACCTTTATTGGAACACCTGCAAGTGAGTTTTGCTACGGAAACGCGACTAAATATTTTTACAAAAAAAATTTAAAGTTTTGTGTAATGTATTGAAATTTGTAAACAATCCGCCATTTTCTACTTTTCTATTGGTTATAAAAGATGTAACGTTCACTTAAAAAATCGTGTTTTTAATTTATCGATTGTTGATAATCGTTTTTTTTATTTATCGATTATTTCCTCGTTTTTGAAATTTAAAGTTATAGAATAATCAACATTGAAATTAACCTAATTTTGTGTTGATAGATTATAGGGTTCCGAAAATTTTGAAATTATCGATACCTACTCGTCTGTATTTCCTAATTAGTACTTGTATTTCATTGTTTGCAACTTTCTATATTATTTAATTTTTACTAGAATAAAGTGTTTACTTTAATATCCAAAAAGTACACAAAACCGAATCAGAGCACCCCACTATCCACGTGGTCTTGTCTGCCTTACCCCTAGAGTGTATATAAATAATCGGAGGCGCGGAGGAAGAGCAGCCCCCACCCGCTGTAACAAAGCACAGGCATTATGAAAGCTGTAGCGGCTGAGGCGGCCTTCGGCGACCAGAAAGCCGAGGTTGCGGTGGCTTGAATAAAATGCCTGTGCTTTGGTACGCAAGGGTGGAGCTGCATTTCCCGTAGCGCCGGAGCTGTCCAAAAAAACCAATTATTATTTAGATCGGTTAGGTTAGGTTAGTATATTAATATTTATTTTTAAAATAACTGTTCAACTGAAACTGATCAACTATGATTGATTTTCAATTATTTTTAATATTAAAATCGAATACAAAAATCGATTTACTCTTTGAAAGAAATCGATTATTTTTCACATCCCTATTAATTTTATAAACGTAAACGGCCATTTTGAATGTGGATTTTGCTAGACTAGTGAAAACAGTTTTACAGTGCAAAATTTCCTTTAGAAATCCGTTTCTTTTTTATTTTCACGTGAATGTTTTAGACGCGTTTCCGCAGCAAAACTCACTTGGAGGTGTTCCAATGAAGGTCCCCCGAGTCTCCTAAATAATTAGTATCGTCAAAAAAGTGCGGTGGTATTCAACACTGTTACCTCATAATAATATTGTAATAACCAACCCTAAAAGAAATACCATTACCAAATACTGAACTTAGACATTTTTGCATTTCAAATTCAATTGAAAAGAAAGATTCAATGAAATTTCAAATAAAATTGCGTAGTATATAGTTACTATAACAAAACAGATTTGATGGTTTTATTAAACATGATAGCTATAAAAAACTATACCTTTTTTAATATTAGTATAGATGGCCCCAATCTACAATGCCACGTTTCATTATTTTACGTGAAAGTTTTCACTATAATAACATGACATTTACATACATGACAATTGACAGAAATCATAACCTAATAGTCTATCCAATACCTAATACTGCGGTGAAGATACGATTATTTTCCATTTATTGGTTTTGAATTTTCTTAGTTTAATAAATGCTATAGACAATAGAATGTCCTGGTTGGGCTCTGACAATTACAAAACATTACGATAAAGCTACGGTTTCCTAGAAAAGCGGTGGCGTTAACTAACGGCCGTCATTTTTCGGTTGTTAATAACGGCCGTCTTTACGGTGGCCAAGCTGTGGTTTCCTGAAAGTAGTGCGACCGTATTTTTGAAGTGTTATTCCAATTTCATTCCACAAATTTTGCTTTATCTGAGCTTGTCTGTAGTCTTTGGATTTGATATTGTACAAAGCTTCATGATTTTTAACAAAATCAATTAATTGTTCGAAATGAAATGAAATGAAATGAAATGAAATAGTTTATTCTTGCAAGTAGGACTATATAAATCACTTTTACAATGTCTTCCTAAACTAGATGAAGTCGACATTTCCTAACTGACTGCCCTGAGAAGAAATGTCGAAACAAACTCGGGGGTCTTAGTCTCTTTTATAGTCCAGATAATACAATAATAAATTAATAAGTTGGTGTAAACAAATGCAGAGTAATTTACTGGACTGGTCTTTGGAAGAAAGAACCAGATCGATCTGAGCAAGCCTGCGCCAGCAGACGGCTAGCATGCCCCGAATAGCTCATGCAGCTCAACCATTTTTGAGGGAGCTGCACAACCCGGTACACAACAATACCGCCAGAGGCACCATAAAGATATGTGGGGCAACAACTCACTCAGATCGCCAGCCCAAAATAACTATAGACTAAAATGTATCAAATTATAAATCAAGCAAAAGAGTTTATGATATACCCGCATAATGTTTACACTTACAATGGATACAAAATGTATATTTAAGGTTCATCATTTTCGCTCGTCCAAGTGATTGTATTAATTAAATATGTGCACCGCTACACGCGAAAAACGTTGAACTACTGTTTATCACCGCTATGACGGCCGTCATGCAAATGACAGCACCGCTATTTGACGTTACGGTGACACTGAACGTTCTCTAGAAAACCTACTCCGATGTTATTTATAGACAACGTATGAGTGACATCACCCAACGTTACATTACGGCCGTTAGATAACGGCACCGCTTTTCTAGGAAACCGTAGCTTTTGGTGTATGTTTGTATTTGGGAGGCCTCCAAATATTACTATTTTATCTAAATGTATTGCATATACTACGCATCGTACAAAATTCTCTCGAGTGACCCAGCCCTGTGAACTATAGATGTGCGACCATTGCGCCGCGGTGATTGCGTTCGTCATTAAAGCGGGTAAAGGAAGGCAGGCGGGTAAAATCATAAATTTTGATGGCTTTAGACGCATTTCTTTAGAACGTAAAATGTCGAGTTATCGGTGTTTACCAAACTAAACTAAGTAATCTTACCTTAAAAAAGGGAGCAAACGATTTATGATAGCCCACTCTGTGCGAAATAATAAATAATACAATTATTTTATTTTATTTTTTAAAGTATATTACAAATTATTATTTCGTACAGAGTGGGCCATCATAAATCTTCTGCTCCGATACTTAGTTTTAACGAAATGCGATGTTATTTTTTAATTTCATAAATACTTTTACTGTACAATATTGTTACCATTACATAATTAAATCGGAGTGGTTCGTTTTATTTCTTACTCATCATTTATGGTCGTAAATGCTAGCCATGACATCTTTTGAATGACTTTATCAGACTTGGTATGGATCCAGAAAAAAATAAAATGTTAGGTTTATATATAACTAGTCTGGCCATAAATACTGTTTCATAAACACTTTTCTTTTTTCAACTTTTTAATTATTTTGAATTTGGAACTCGTATATTATTTTAATAACTTCTTTCAATTTTGCGCCATGTCATATTGTTTCGTGTTCATTATCTAAAAACAATGTGGAATAAGGTGTTAACGAAAATAGGATTGCAGTCGTAGATTGCATCGCCTTGCACAAAGTGGGTATGGAGCCGTTAGTCATATTCCAGATACTTCAAAAGCTTGGTATCAGCCGTATGTTCTTATTTCTAATTATTGGCAAAGATAGAGCTTGAAAAGGTTTGGAGGAAGCCTTTACCCATATCCACAAGCGACTAACATTTAGCTATTAATAAATACTAACAATAATACTAACCACATTTGAAATTTGAATTAAGGATATGGAAATAAAATAAGCGTTTATTATCAATACAGCTCATGGTGGGACCTCTTAAAAATGCTCATTTGAAAAAAGTCGAGCGTCAGCATAATTTTAAGACAACATTAAATCAAACTTTCTCTATCGTGATAGTAATTTATTTTCACGACCACTATAAAATAACTCACATGAATAATAAAAAATATTACCGAAACACGATTTGTATTTTCAAACTAATAAAATTAATGTTGCCGATTGAAATTCATGTGTAAATTGATTAAAAAAATAAGAATTTCGTATCGCTACAACCTTAGATTTCTGTATGAAATGTTCCGTAGATAACTTCCTCTTCTCAGTGCTTCTTTCGTGCCAAGCTCACGCCGCCAATTCAGTTTTAGGCATGCCGGATCCTTCACGAAATTTCTCTTCATCGTATGATTTCGTATTAAGCGAGAGCTTGTGGCTAAAAGTCGCCCTCTTAGTCACCAGTATAACATTGCTTAAGTTTTCTTTAAAGTATTGTAAAAATTATGCCCACAATATGTGTGGTGGGGCTTATGAGAAAGGGCTATTAGGTGGACATAATGTGATCTTTTATGCCTTAAAACTTGAAACATATTGTTTCTCCGGATCATACCTACAACTCCAATGGGAGGACAGAATGCTAAATAAAATGTCTTTATTCTGTTACGATACATTGGTGGAAGATTACAGCCACTGTATTGGATATTGATACCTATGTAATAACTTAAATAACACACAATAATGCAAGCCCAATTTAACAGAAAACATAGCATAGTAAATAAGCAATAAGCATGTGATGCTGTACGATGAAATTATGGCCTGGCTGTGGACCAGTGAATTAATATTTATATATGTGTAAACAATAATTGCTCGCACGTAGGCGTAAGAAGAAAGCATCGTGAGGAAGCAATCAAAGACCCAAGATCCGAAGATAGGTAAAACAGCTGATCACTTTTATCGTCTATGGTCAAAAGCACCATGAAATGTGTCTACCTCTGCCATTTTGTGAATTTAGGCAAAAAACGGAAATAACCCCCAGTCTAGGCCTCGGATTTCGCAATATCTGTCTTGTTTGATTTCTTAGTAAAATTTCAATATCATTTTTCTTAGGGAAGATCGTGATGAGCCTTCTGTGCCTAACACGCGGTCGTCACGATATTTTTCTACACAGTACGCACGTGTGTTAAGCCCCCATACCAAGGAGCAAGTCTCTAAGCCAACAGTACTCTCTAACAACTTCAGTAAGATATTTGTAGAATAAACTATATATGTCAGTAAATTTACGGACTTAAGGAATCGTTTAAATTGCAGTACTACTTAGTTACCATAGAGAACTTACAGTCTTTCAACCTCGATATTTACTTGTAACTAAAAACCAAGTATTTTTTTTTTGTGGGGAAATGCGTTACGCATACCCTCCCGCAGCACGGTTGCCGTTGACGGTGAAGGGTTATGTGGGACTCGCTGTTGTGCATACCCACTAAAACCCCACGGCACCACCAGCAATCGCCCGGGGCAGGACACGGTAACAGCGTAGCCTTGTCCGCATCCAGCCACACGATAAGCCGTTAATATCACAGTCCTCTACGGCCACGAAGTATTTAATATACCTTATACGTAATTTAAGGTAGATGAAGCAAGTAACCAGTATTACAATATCAGTATTATTACTATGAAAAGCTATTACAAAAATTATTCTAGAATATAAATTACGTTGTAGTGGTAAACAAAATTTATTTAAATACTCGAAACCCATGAATTCACTATAATTTTTTTATGGTTTATGATCATATCAGGTATATAAATAACGAAAGGTTTTTATTTTACTATCATAATTATTGTTGTATTTCATTCGTTAAAATGTTCACGAAATTGGTAGCCAGGTTATGCTTGATCAACTTTATTATTTTCTGCGGATCAAGATTGGGTAAATTCATACTTTTAATTAAACAAAATGTAATAAGCAAAATAATGCAATATTTTATCCCAACAGCTGTTTTTAGATTTAATTGTGTATATTTAATTTTAAAGTATTAATGATGAAGATACATCTCTCACTCGATCTTTGGAGGGTTTTCTAACATTGTTTAGCTGCTTCGACAAATTTGCGTACTGTAAGGTATAATTACTGTAATTTAAAAATTGCAGCTTTTCCCCAGCTCCCAGGGATATCGAAAATCTTACCACATGAAGAAACAACTTCAACGACCAGTGTTCCCCCGCAAATTAATGTAGACGTGAATGTACACGGAGAGACGACACCTCAACCATCGCAAACATATCTCTTAAGCAAAGAGAATCTATCAAAAGAACAGCCGTCGTGCTCGTAGGAGCAACGAATGAATTTTATTCCAAAATTAATATGATAAAATAAACAGAGTTTTTTATATTTTCACATAAATATATATTAGTAATTGTTTGAAAATTATCGGGACTTGTAAAATATTGTCGTTTAATAAATTAATATACACAGAATCCGTATTTGTTTTTATTTTTGTTTTGAAAAATATGTCATTTGTTTCTTATAGCGTTAATACATAGAGATGTTATGTAGCCTATTTGAAGCCTTCTTCGATAAATGGACTATTAATCACGTTATAATTTTTGATTCGAACCCATACTCTAAATTGGCGAATTCCACCAAAGAAACAATGCATACTCTTCAGCTTTAACTTATAGATTTCATAACTGTGTAGGTACTTAAATATGAAGGCAATGTTATAAATAAAATAACAGTTTAGTTAATTACAGAGTTTGAGTTTTTACAGCTTTAACTATAACCAAAAAATCGTCAAGTACTAGTCAATAAATATATGTAATCTGTGTTTAGTAAATAAAATATAAATATTACAAAAAATAAATCGAGTTATTATCTATTTTTTTTTGAGAAAGCAATTTAAATATGCAAAATAATTTATTTAAAATCATTAAAGTATAAGAATCGTGATTATAAATTTGGTTGATTCTGAATAAAATGCATGGCATGGAAAAAAATCTTCATTCCGAATTCAACATGAAGAACACCGCACTTGTTTTCGTCTTCTTGGTATCGTGTTTCATATTCACCAATGGCAAGTTTATTTTTTTATAATTCCATAGAATATACTGTTAATATTATAGTTTTAGTAACCTAAATATATATTTTAAGTCAATTTAATGTATTTTTAATTTCCACAGCTCTTGATAAGACAATTATAAATGGTGAGTAGATTCAAATAATTATTTATTAAATAAACAAAACATCATTGTTGCTCAATTTAATTATATGAGAATATTCAACTACACTTAAACCCAGTCCATGACAATCCATAGGTTGTTCACTAAACATTGATATTTTTTTATTTATAGGCGCGATAGTCTGTGCCTGATTTATGCAGATTTTGACATACCAGAAAGTGCTATACAAACTTTTCCCCATAAGAGCAGTAGCGATAATAGAAGGAAAAAATAATTCGTACACTGCTGGGTGTGAACGTCCAACCGAGGTTGAAACTCTATGCTCTTCTTGATTATATGTATTTAATTTTATTCCAGTCATACCAGTAAATAAAGCGAGTAACACGAATGACCAATCAACAAATCGAGATCAGAGTCAAGGTGGAGGTCTTTTAAAGCCGTTAGAGGACGCATTATCTTTATTACCACTTGGAAAGGCTTAAATATGTTTCTCTTTCTATAGCAAATTGATTTTAATATGAAGTTTAGATCAACTAAACATAATTATATGTATTAGGGATTATACATTTGTTTTTCCTTGTGACTGGAATGTGGGCTTTTGACTATACTTAAATGTAATAAATTATAATTAAACAAATTGATTTGTACTGTAGAAAATATTAAACGATTGTAATGAAAACCAGGCATTCAAATTAACTTGACAAAACATAAAGTTAATTTAAATATGTTTCAACCGAGGTTCATCAGTTATATTGTAATTTGTTTTCGCATTATCGGTATTTGTTATTCAATACTAATAGAAGTCTAGTTTCAACTTAAACACGTTTTGATTAAAATAAAGGATAAGGCCATATTGTTGTCGTTTCTCTTAATACTGTTATAGTTTATTTCCCTTAAAGAACATAATTTCTCATAAAAAAAAAAATTTTTTACATGAGAACTTAATATATACGAACGAGATACACGTCGCCATCAGCCGTCCTAACTTTAGCCTACTAGGCTCATATGATATGCATCTTTAATGCCCTTTTGAATTGGTTAAACGCGCTAATATTACGAATTTTAGACGTTAATTGATTAAATAATTGCACACCCTCATACTTAATAGACTTCTTCAAATAATTTGTACGCGGCTTCGGTTAGATAAGCAAACTCGCTCTACGAGTATTGCGTGTAGTTGTGTGTTTGATTTTTTTTAATGATAAACTACTATGGAGAGAGTTATTTAATTTCTTTTTTTAATTGAGGTGTGGGTCTTTAACGAAGTATTCTGAGTCGCTGGCTTAGTAAAAAATATTTTTACAGAAAACATTCCACGTGTGTAAAAACATCCAAGTTTAATGCAATAAAACCCTTAATTAAATATAAATATTATGTCTTTATTGATATTGTCACGTTTGTGATAAGACGATTGTCAAGTTATATATTATATAAAGCTGAAAATTTTGCTTTAAAATATTAGTTGTTAATACACAAGCAAGATGGATAAGGTTCTGCTATGTGTTCTGGCTCTTTCCTGTTTGTTTATGTGCGAAATAGGTAATTTATAATATAATGAGATTCATATGAGTTTATAAAGATAATTTTCTAACTTGTTTTTTAGCTTTGGCCAAGGAAACTATTATCAATGGTAAGTAATATATACTTTAAAGTCATGAAGTAAATTATATAAGCTGGCAGATTTCCTATAATGAATAAAAATAAATAAGCTTAATATTTTTTTTATGTAATAGGAGGCAAACGGGCAGGAGGCTGATGTTAAGTGATAAGCCCATGGACACTCACATTGCCTGAAGTGCGTTGCCGGCTTTTTAAGACTTGGTACGTTCTTTTCTTGAAGAACCCTAAGTCGAATTGGTTCGGTTATACTTCAGTAGTCAGCTGGTTCCACATAGCGCGGCAAAAACTGCCTTAAGAAACGCTCAGTTATGGAACGGCGGACGTCGAGGGGATACGGATGGTATTTTGTATTCTACCTTGACGTCCGATGAGGAAACTCAGCTGCAGGTATTAGTCCGAACAACTCCTCTGAACACTCTCCATGGTAAATGCGGTAGAAGATGCAGAGAGACATGCTACATATAAAGTAAATATGCTCGTCTATATCTATCTATCGGCAAACGGGTATTTATTTACAGCTTGTCTTTGTACAAGGGCCTCCTCTAAGTTTTTCAAATCTTGGGGTTCTCTAGCAGTGCGAATCCGACGATATAAAAAAGATAGCAGGTTCAATGTGGATTTGCACCACTTGAATAAATAAATACGTCATTATAAGTAATCTAATGTCTTTGAATAACAATAATTGATTACTCATAATTAAAGGTAACTTCATAATAAAACAATTTTTTTACCGGATTGATGTTATGTATTTACAATTATTTTTCATAATTTTAAATTTAACCGACGTTTCGCGTGCTTTACAGCGTGCGTGGTCACGGTGACTGAAGACAAAAGGTGTTGAATGTTAAAAAGTATCACAGCTGTAGAAAAAGTTGTGTTATCTGTATTTGTTTCCCCAGAGTTGATATCGACTAAAAGATGGAGGGTTTTGGCAGAAATGGCTCACGGTGTCCTCTATTTCTTATATTATTTCTATTTATATATATTTTATTTCTCTATTTTCTCAAGATAAACAAGCCATTTCTGCCAAAACCCTCCATCTTTTTGTCTTCAGTCACCGTGACCACGCACGCTGTAAAGCACGCGAAACATCGGTTAAATTTAAAATTATGAAAAATAATTGTAAATACATAACTTCAATCCGGTAAAAAAATTGTTTTAGTATGAAATGTGAAAGTTATGTCAATAAAAGACAATACTAAAGGTAACTTTTAAACTTTTTTAAAAGTTTTATCAAAATAGACGTTAAACCTTCATCTTATACTAATAACAACCACCTAGAAAATCCAAAAAAAAAATTCAAGTTATCTCTAACACGTAGCAGTCGTCTTTTTACGTCAAACGTACACATAAAAGTCGGACGTTAGTAAAAATGGCAACAGCGCATTGACGCTACAATACAAATTAAAGTTTCAAAAAATCTAGCTCACTTTTTAAATTGTAAATTCTTTAATTAGTAAATAATATTAATGAAGTGATGCTACTCGTACTGAACTCAGGTTGCAGTTTTTATGATATTTTTTTATTTCATAGACAAGTTTGTGATTAGCCTTCTGTCTGACACAGTCATCGGTTTCTGGATATGAGACATTACAGTTTCCTCACGATTTTCCTTTACCGTACGAATGAGTTAGATTATAGTTGGGTTCTTACATACAGCTGGTGCACAGCTGAACTTACGACTTCAGGGATGACAGTCGCACGTTGAAGTCACTAGGTCAACACTGCTGTGCTAGTCGTTTATGCTTTATCATATTATATTCCAGTTTTTGTATACGCTCACATAATATTATATATTTTTTTACTCTTACATTATTGGAATCTGCCATATTAACTTCTATGATATAATTGTTATGGTTAAGCAAATCATTAATAACCAATCTAACCGTTTTTCGCTAGTAAAACCAATAAACGATGCCGACAATAACGACAATCAAAAAACTTCACAACGTCAAACAAGCAGTTTGAGTTCTCTTTTATGCCTGGGCGGGGTAAGTCACATTTTTATACTAAAAATTGTCTAGGACGTGATAATGAAACGGATAAAAATTACATATTTTTTTTATCAAACGTATATTTCACATAAATTGCCGGTGTTTTTATTGGTCACACGTAACGACGTATCGGACAGAATTATTGGACTTGTAATAAAAACAAACGGAACCGTTTGGATTTTCAATATAAGATAAGAATTTAAAATTCTCACGATAAGTCACATTCGACTCACTTAACGTGAGAATTTTAATTTTTAATTTTTTTTTGTCCGCCATTAGAAAAAAACACAAAAGCGTTCTTATTACAAACGAATTGAACGTAATATTATTTTCGGCGACCGTTTACTTAAACGTTATACTTAATACATAGATAATAGTAAAAGAGGATTAAGTTACCTTACAGTATTAACGTACTCTGCCTTTAAAGAAAGTGACAGTGATACTTTTTGAAGCCTCAAAAAATAATTCTGCCAAGAAACTGACGTTTTGAGTACATCTCTTCTGATAACAATTTGACAGTCAAAGATGTCAGAGTACTTTAGATAAATGCTGCTATCTAGTAGTCTGTTATAGTTTATAAGAATAAGGTTTTAATAATATTGTTATGTTTCAGATGCTCTGTTAAAATGGATGCCAAAACTTTCCAACTTAAAGTATAATAAAAACATCGTAATTAAAGTGTTATTTACTTGATTTGAGACTTTTATTTTATAAATTCGTATAGATATTTCGATTAAGTTAATTATTAAAATTATATTAAATGTTTTATCATATATAATATTTACACAATAATAGTAAACACGGAACTGTAAACATGTCAGTATGTCACAGTCAAATGACTGTTTATATTCCAAAACTATAAGGACTAGAATCAGTGTTGAGGAGAACCGGGGTAACAGTTAAATAACTAATATAATTCTTATTTTCTACGCGTAGTGTTAATTATTGACAAAAATAATATATGTTTCTAACGACAAAAAAATTTATGGTTATAGAATATTTTATATTTGACACAGTTGGCGTCTTTAAGAGACGTTTGGCGTATTTTATAGATGTGTGTGATATTTATTAAATTACTTTACTTCTATTTATCATTTATTTTTGTTGCATTTATTTTTTATTTTGTTTTATAACTGTTTATAATAATTAGTGTCTGTCATCTGTTTATTATTTTTTATTGTAGCAGAAATAAAGATTCTAATGATAAAATATAAAGTATCAAGATGAACATAGTTTGACAAGAATCATCTCGATACATCGACTGCAGCGATTTAGAATGTCGACTTCCTCACAGACTGTAGACGGTTAAAACTTGGTAGATACTGTGTGATTTACATTGATGGATTGTTATGCAAAAGTGTGGGATACATTATTTTATTTATTGAGAGCACACCTGTATAGGTTCACAAACGTTATTACAAACGTCAAACATGGCTTGTATGAGTGTCTTAGATATGTGCATGCTGTACTTCCAAATATAGGCTTTATGATAGTATGAAAAATAAAGCGTTATTGAGATTTTTTTTAAATCCATGATAAATATTGAAGTAATAATAAAGAAAATATGTTTCATTGTGTAATTTAATAATAATAATTAACTCGTCAAAACGTTTGTTTACGAGTTTACAAGAATGGTACGTCATAGGGAATGATGCGCAGCCATCTTGCGTTTTAGGTTCTTGAATTTATTTTGATACTTTATAGCCAATATAACCGAATTAAAAACAACAATTTCAATAGATTATATAGTCAGTAATAATTGATTTGAATGGTTTTTTATTTTTGACAAATATACAATTGTAAAAAAATTTTTTTATTATTTCATTGGATTTCGTTTATTATTCTGCCCTGTTTATTACTTTTATTACTATATATTATTGACTCTTTCTTGATATTTTAAACGTTCTATTTCTTGGTTTAGAAAGCGTAACTTTAACATCATAGTAAACGTTTTTTACAGCAAGTTTTTGAAATATTAATAAAAAGTTTTAAATAAATTTTTCTAATTAATATGTCGAACAGCATGTAAATTCCCTAGTTATTGGGTTAAACAACAAGGTACCTACAGTACCGGTATCGAACAACAAATATATCAAATGCTGCGATGCCCCCGCGCATTAGTTATAGATACCAGTAATCAAAACCGTATCTTTAGTCATTTGGTAGTTTTATTTTCCTTGGTCTGGCAACATTTTATATATGGTAACTTCGCTAAAAACGTCAAAACTAAATTTCAAAGTAGACCAAAAAATAGTCGTTAAAGTGCAAGTGAGTTTGAACTTTCGTAATTTAGAGAATTTTGGCGATAGAAGTCAATAAATATCTTCTAATTACAGTCAGTGTTATCATAAATATATTGTGCTGTAATTGTTGAGGTAAGAATATACATTATTATAATTAATTAGACTTATTTTGTAAGTCTAGTTTACTTTAATTTTTTGAGGTCAAAAGACACGGAAGGGGGTGAATAGACACACCTGAGGTTTAATGAGCACGCGAATATGTTAATAGATGCAGCAAAGGGGTAAATATTACGAAAGAAGGGTGATTAGATATGATAAAATCAGGGCTGCCAAAAGGATAAAGGACTATTTGGTATGTTTATCTCCGGTTCAACTTCCACTTTTATTATACTTGAACTTTTAATTTTGTTTAAATTTGGAATTTTGAGGTTCTTAATAAGTGTACTTGAGATACAATCATAGCTTATTTATCTAGTTTGAACGATACTGCTGTACCGCGGTCTAGGTATGGCCGCGGCGTAGTATCTGAAATAATTAATGATTTATTTTTTCCTTACATAAACAAAATTTCAGGGAAACGGGGGGGGGGGGGGAAAAAAAAATTGGGGAAAAAGCCCCCCCCCACGAAATTTTTCTTCTAATCACCCCTCGTGTGTGTCTATTGTCCCCTGATGGGAGGAAAATAGAAATCACGTATATTTTGTGTTTTTTTTCAGAAACTACATACTTATCCTAATGGAAACGAATATATTTCAAAAGTTTAGTTTAGGACTCAATAAATGCGTAATTAAAAAAATGGCTTTCAATTCCGCAACATAACAAAAATCGGTACCAAAGTTCGAAAGCCCATCTATTCACCCCGTTTGACGGTACTAACTGATAATGTTACGTATTAATATAGAATGCTGTCTATTGATAAACGATTGTATACTATACTACAAGTAACTAAGGTAGGTATTTGGTAATTGAGAGTTGAAGTACCATTAAGGACGCGTATAATTAAAAAAAATGATTTTTTATATGTTTTATTTATAACATGAAGTTTGTCTTCAAGTAAAGTCGGCTTCTCACAAACCTAACGTAATATAATAGAAACTGTATCAAGATTGTTTATATCATTTTGTATGTACAAGAATTTTGTTGAACTGTTTAGATTGCAACAGTAGGTATGTGAGTAACGACTTTTAATCTGGACTGTCGAGATGGCAGCCACCTGAAACAAACCAGTATATTATTAACTATATTATATTTATTTAATCATTTGCTGCAAACAATATAGACAAATATATAGTGAATGGTGCCTACGATAGCATGCTCTTTCAGGCTACATTACTCCGTAATGTTAAACAATTATGACACAAAAGTTAAATACTTGTTTTAAGTAATAATTTGTTAACAATATTATATGAAATTATTTTGAACTATTGCACAACGATTTGTTACGCTATTGTAATATAGAAACTTACTATTTAAGATAGAAATGGTAAGTGCAGGCCTCTCCTTTTGCTTTGTTTTTGTGTGCCATCAGTGTCTTGATTATTGGAGTTCTGGGCAGAGTTCGATGGGTTTACTAAAATAATATTCAATTATTTTCACTTACTCCAATTTCTATACTTTGATTCATCGACGATTGATACAACACACCCCGATACAATAATAATACAAAAAAATACTCCATGATGGCATACAAGTTATTCAAATAAACAAAAGAAATACAAAAAAAGGAATGACGTAACGATTGTCCGGCCATTCGAATATGATTGGTCATCAGCATCTGTAGTCTAACAGTTGAAAAGCAATATAAATTATCATTTCGCCAATCACAATTATTTAACAAATTAGCGCTATTATTCGTATATTACCTACTAAAAATGTAAAATATTAAAAGCACATACCTCGAATAGCATCAGATCCAGGTTCAGCTGAAAACGAAAGAAATTTAACAATTAGGTTCCATGTTGCAATAAGCGAAATTGGCCACCATTTTTTTCCATACATTTACTCTCATAATAGCCATAAAGACTGATTAGGTCCATCCTTGCTTAAATATACTATATTTAAGTATTTTATACATATATTATAATTATATTTTAAAAACGTATTTTTTTAGTTCAACACACGAAAAGCTAGAACATTTTTGAATAAAAGTGTACAACGCCGCTATAGAAGTTTTCACTTCAAAAAATTAAATAAGTATAACCTATTTATATCTTTGAACAACAAAGGAATTTGACAAAAACAGACTATATAGTCTAGATAATAGTCTGTGAAATTATTACTTACGTGAACTGTAAACTGTCGCAATGACACATGATAGTACTAGAAGGGTTAAAATAAATACTTTTCCGTTCATTTTGCTGGTTATTAGCACTCTGATGTATTTTCCTAAAAGGTTTATGCTTATATAGTTGAAAGTGTTTTAATTTTATGAATGTAAATCAACGATCTTTAAATAAAAATTTAATTTTTATTTTATAACGCTCACGAATTTTTTTATTACAATATTCACTTGACTAGTAACTTTACCTGGCATCATATCTGAGATCATAAATATAGTCTTTATAAAATATCGGTAACAATTTTTCTATATATAAATATAAGTTAATGTAAAATAACGAAAAAAATATTATTTCAGGACTTTTAAAGTCAAAATATTTTGGGGGACAACTATTTTCCATGATTTTCTTATTTAACTTAATTAACTTATTGACATAAGTTTTGAAATCATGGCTTCTATATGGGAATTATTACGGCACCGCGAATTTCAGGGCATGTCTTGTTCTTTACTGAGCCGTTTTCATCTTGTAAACTAAAATTATCACACAGATCTACATGAAACTGTTTAGCCGTCGCTGAAATGATCCCATATTATACTGTTTAGGAAAGATTTAACGGGGGAAAGAGTTCCACTCCTTTGCTGTGTTTACAAGAATCAAGTAGTGCGGCACTTGTGATGTAACAAAGGGGTGAAACTACAGCATGTTTCTAGACGAGCGTAGTTTGAAAGGGGACGACGGAATCAAGTTTTGTACCACAAAGAAGTGTTCTCCGAAGTGTAATATAGAAAACTGAAAGACAGGCAATTAAACGGCGATCAAGACTCTCAGCACTGACCCAGTGGTGACTAAACACACGAACGGACTGGAGTTTAATAAATATTAAGAACCTGTTCCGGAATGAAAAACTTTTGTTTTTTGAAGAGTTGTGCCAAAAAGGACAACGCTAATCAACTCGAGATGGTCTGCTATTACCAAAGAACCACCCGGAAGCTGGGACTGAATCCAAAAGCATTCCTTTTACAACTTAGGGTAGGGGTTTCAAATGTTGTAGCACGAATTTGATAATACTGATTATGCAGGAGTCTCGGGGGACCTTCATTGGAACACCTCCAAGTGATTTTTGCTGCCGGAAACGCGTCTAAGTATTTAAAAAAAAAAAAAAAATTTTGTGAAATGTATTGAAATTTGTAATCAATCCGCCATTTTTTACTTTTCTATTGGTTATAAGTAATGTGACATTCTCGGTAAAATTAATCGATTGTTTTTTAACATGAAAAATCGATGAATAAAAATAATCCATTTTTGTATTCGATTTTAATATTAAAAATAATTGAAAATCAAACATAGTTGATCAGTTTCAGTTAAATAGTTATTTAAAAAAATATTAATATACTAACCTAACCTAACCGAATAATAATACATTTTTTGGACAGCTCCGGCGCTACGGGAAATGCAGCCCCTACACCCTTGCGTACCAAAGCACAGGCAATTTATTCAAGCCTCCGCAGCTTCGGCTTTTTGGTCACCTTCGGCGAGCAGTCTAAGCTGCTACGGCTTGCATAATGCCTGTGCTTTGTTAAGCAGGCCGCACACCAGCCATACATTTGTAACTCGATAATTGTGGCCTACATTTGAAACGCGACAATTTATCGCCCCCATACATTTGTAGTGAGCACGCACACCGAGGAAACATTTGTGGCGGGCGCACTTTGTGGGAGACGTTGTCCGGCTACACGAATTCAAGATCGAAACGTTCGTTTTTGTGTCGCGTTGGTTTGCAAAAATGAAAGACAACATTGAATTTTATTGAGTTTATTGAATTGAAAAAACCCTGTATTATACAATCACACGCTCAATGATTATAGTAACAGACGGATTACAGAAATTATTTGACTAAATTGGCGAAAAATTCAATGAAAGATAGTACCTACCTTTTTTGTACTTAATCGTGCTACACTGTGTAATTATTTTGCCATGACACCAGCCCGTATGGTTTTAAGAAGTAATTAAAAATAATTTCGATTTTCAGTAGATCGTTATTGTCTGCCTTGATTTATAATTGTATGGGTTAGTATATTTCGTTTTGGTTGAGTTAAAATTATATTATCATTTTTTTATAAAGTTATTAAAATACAAGCACTTTAATAATTTTGACTGCTTTGTCAACTGAACATGAAATTGGAGTTTCAAAAATTCGAAATTTAGACACTAGCATACCAAAGGTGCACTCGACAATCTTTCGTCCACGGGATAGTCGATAGTTAAATATTCGGCGATCATTGTTTAAAGATCTACTATTGTACGGTCGTATTATATTAGTGGACAGGGGAAATGCTTCGTCAGCTGCAAAGTAATAAGGAAATGACCGTCCAAATTCTTCTTCACCTGGCAAGGGCCGTGGCGTAGGTATATTTAAAGTATTATTATTTAATGTTTTGTTAAACTTAATATAACTAAATTTAATAATAGCTTGTATGTGTTTTCAGACATTCGATAATATAACTGGAACTTTTCTTCATCGATTGTAATTCTTGCGAAATTTTGAAATTCCGTAATTGTGCAATCTTGATTAAACGGATGAACCCAATAACGTCTTTTTTTCTCATTAATCGCCACATCAAGAAATCTTCGTCATCAGATGATATTCGAATTCTCAAAGCGGTGCCAGCTACAACTGTGCTTCGATTGCGCATATAAATAATTTGTATATGCATAAATTGTAGCGCAACATTGTGGCGACGTAAATACCGTAAATAACAAATGTATGCCTGGTGTGCGGTACTTACAGCGGGTGGGGGCTGCTCTTCCTCCGCGCCTCCGATTTTTATATACACTCTATGGGTAGGGCAGACAAGACCACGTGGTTAGTGGGGTGCTCTGATTCGGTTTTGGGTACTTTTTGGATATTAAAGTAAACACTTTGTTCTTGTAAGAATAAAATAATACAGAAAGTTGCAAACAATTAAATACAAGTACTAATTAGGAAATACAAACGAGTAGGTATCGATAATTTTCGGAACCCTATAATCTATTGTCTATACCACTCTCTTTCGTGTTGATAGACTGTCATGTCTATCAACACGAAATTAGGTTAATTTCAATGATGATTATTCTATAACTTTAAATTTAAAAAATGAGGAAATAATCGATAAATAAAAAAAAACTATTTTTTCAAGAGAATGTCACATCTCTTATAACCAATAGAAAAGTAGAAAATGGCGGATTGTTTACAAATTTAAATTTCACAAAACTTTAATTTTTTTTTTTAAATACTTAGACGCGTGTCCGGCAGCAAAAATCACTTGGAGGTGTTCCAATGAAGGTCCCCCGAGACTCCTGCATAATCAGTATCATCAAATTCGTGCTACGACATTTGAAACTCAACCCCAACTTAGACACGCCTGGGTTTTATTTTTGTAAAATTCGACTAGGTTTGCATCGCCCCAACCAGAAACTTCTTTTGTGGTCCAATTTAGACGTTCAACCATTAATTTAACTAGTTTCTCGATGGTCTAGCTCTGGACAGATACCTTTCTGTATAATTCCGTCATTAAATCCGTAAGTCTAGAAGATATTTAATTTTAGCATGTTGATCAAAAAGAGAGTAGCAGAAAGAACAGATACAAGGTTAACAGCCATTAGATCTGAACAGCAGCTATCGATGACTACCTTAAGTGGTCGATTCTTTGAGAACTCTCTATTTCTAGACAGCGTTAGGTAGCCCATATGATATTCATATACCAGGTTAAGATTTTTTTGTTTGTGTACAATAACCAAAGATGGAGCAAAGATAATTGTTAACACATATAGTAATTACCACCAAAAAAACATGCATTATGGATGATAATGATACTTATTTTTATAGATTTAAATTGATACATAATTAATTATAGATAAGAAAAAAATGTTACGTTTGGGTACTAGATTTCTGTAGTTGCAAAGATAATAGATTATTTGACAACATTTTCAAATTCAGATTACTACTATGGAACCTATTTGTGTAGGTTCTGTTATTTTCAATTCGGTGAAGTTTAAAAAAATAAGTTACACATTTATAATTTTAAGAACCAAAACGTTTCTCGAAGCAAGATGGCGTTGCACCAGTCCCTGAGACGTACCAGACTTGTAAAGTATGAGTTAATTATCACCCTGCTATGTGTGTAAAATTTTCACAGTGATTCTGTGTAAATTGAGTTACAAATAAAGGGCAGAAAATGTTCAAATATGTCTTTAAAAATAACTAGAAAAACTATTTATGATTCAGAAGTATATGCAGCTTTTGATCAGAATTTTTTATTATATATACAAGGCCAAAAATGCTTTTTAAATTTAAAAATTTGGTTGAAATTAATTATTTAATAATTAAAAAAGGTATTCTTTAATGTTTTTGTACTAAGAAAGCAGAATTTGTAAAGATATGTAAATACGAAGTATGAAGATCCTATTTGGCTAATTTTTATGTCGGTGCCTAAAAAAGACTTTAGTAGGCAATTGGAGAGCACTAGGATTGTATAATGAAATCGATAAATACAAATTTGAGTATTACGTATATAACTTAGCACCAGTTCCTTTATCTTAATCTAAAAACATTTTCAATAAAAAATCATCATAAATTAATTGATATAGGTTCATAAGACATTTCAGTCATGACGAATCCCTGTTATAGGGCCGTTAGTCCTATAAAAACTTTGAAAATTATTTAAAATTTAAAGTTCTTAGTCATTTATTAAGACAAGATTTTGTAATATTCTACACGTTTCTAGACTAATCTGTATGTCCTTATAATATGAGCTAAGGTCTGTAAAAATATACTTCTTTTGATATGAGAGACGATGAGGAAAATTACATTTAATTATTATTCGAAGTTTTTATTTATAAACCATTGGGAAGTCAATTTTCAACCAAGTAGTCCTCTTCGTTCCTGTTGGTCTTGGCCGAGATTTGAGTTTTGTCCGTTGTTGTCTGTAGCTCTATTGGATGGATTTGCTAGAATTATGAATAAAACGAATTATTAAATACTTGCTTTAGTAAACTTCCTTTCATCCTTTCTAATTAAAGCATAAATGAATTCACACCCAATAAATTTTTGTAAAACAATAATTGGGTTATTATTGTTTTACAAATAATAATTAATTATTTGTATTTTTAGAATAAAGTTAAATTTCAACCACAATATTCATACAGATTGGAAATCAATCGAGTTGTCAATTTTTTTCAAATAAATTTAATTAAATAATGCTTACATCTTATTAAATCGCCACCTGGATTAGCTGTAAGTAAAAATTTATGATATAGTATTAATTTTTGTCAATTTTATCCAATATCCACTAGGGATTAATCTTGCAGATATGTCTGTACTGAAACGATTTGCTTTAATTTGTAGTAACACTTATGAATTATAATTTAAAACGGAAAATATATTTAAAAAAATTGATGGAATAAACATAAAAAATATTGAAACGATTTTAAAAAATTTATTCATTTATAAAAAGTCCAGCCTCATGACCTGTATATACTGGTTTATTCCATTAATTTCACAAGAAACTAGAGGGATGCTAGAGATTATTCATATTTTTATCAATAAATTAAATGCTAATTATAAAATATGACTTACCAGAAGCGTAGGCGGATGCTATCAAGCATGCCAGCATAAGGCAAACTAAAAATATCGATTTGGCGTTCATTATGAATACTGACTACAATGTTTCAAATTTCCGATGTTAATATATACCTAAGCGATCAGATATTGGACAATAAAACATGATATTAATATGTATATATGCCATAATTTTTTTAATGATCTACAATAAAAAATATATATCTACAATAACATAAATAGTTTATATGGTACTTTTGAAATTTAAAAACAAATTTATACTAAAATCAAGTCATCTCTAGTTGAGTATCCATGGTAGGTCTATTCTGTGTTAATTTTGTTATATAATTTTTATATGGATTTAAATGAAGGTGTTAACTCCAATAGCGCTTCAAAAACGAAAAAGCTCATGTTAATCAAAATGTATAGCATTATTAGATCTTAAGCTTAAATGAGAATACGTAAATGTAACCGTGTAGTAAATGGCAGCAAAATTTCGTTAAGCACTGAATCACTGATGTACAAGGGGCTACTACCATCCGAGATTGAAAGGGATCAAGCCAAGAGAACAATTGTAGATATTGGTAATAAACAATGAGAGATTTCGTAGATTGACTGCCGATTTTCATTAATTAGAGAAGATGATCGCACCGCAAGAAGAAGATCCAAAGAACCATAATTTAGTACGAAGTTTTTAAACCTTGCAATAAGTACGCGTGAAATATTTCTGAGACTATTAACAAGTGATAAGTCGTCCAAAACACGTCGTTGATGAAGCAAATGTATAAATACCCTATGCTGAATGCTGAAGCCCTTACAAGAATTCACGACTATCGAACACTGACAATATAATACGTTTTTGGACATTTGGGAGTCATACATAGGCTGCACTAAAAGTATCGGGAATGGAATAATACCACTGTTCCTGTCATATTTAAATCTTTTTAATTGAAAACTCCTTTTTTTTTTAAATCGAATACCATTTTTTTTTTAAAAAGATTCTCGGTCTTTTCACAAAGTTTTGTCAAACTTGTTTAGTCGTTGAGAAAATTGAATTGACTCGAGAAAATTCAAGAGCGATGATTTATTATGACTTTCGAAGTGGTTTATCACAAAAACAGTGTGTTGACCGGATGATTTCTGCATTTGGTGATGAAGCCCCATCCAAAACCAAAATTTATCGCTGGTTTGCTGAATTTCAACGTGGACGTGTCAAGCTCAGTGATGATCCCCGTCAAGGTCGTCCAAAAACTGCAGTCACCCAAGAAAACGTTGATGCTGTGCGTAAGCTGATTGAGGAAGATCGACATACGACATACCGCGAAATTCAGGCAACTTTAGACATTGGCATGAGTCAAATACAAATTAAACAAAGAAAAATTAGGTGTAAAAAAGTTGGATACCGCATTCACTCTGTGAAGAGCAAAAAGCGGCTTCGTATCAGGTGACGAATCCTGGATATACGCGTACGAACCCGAAACAAAAAACCAGTCACGAGTTTGGGTGTTCGAAAATGAGTTAAAGCCAACGAAAATTGTTCGTTCACGGAGTGTTGCAAAAAAAATGGTGGCCACGTTTGTCTCCAAAACCGGCCATGTCGCGACTTTTCCTCTTGAGGGACAAAGAACGGTTAATGGGACAGGGACATAGAATCATCACCTGAAGAAGCTGTGGAAAAAGCGGCCATTTTGGAGACCCCAACTTCCGAATGGAATGGTTGCTTCAATTATTGGTTCCATCGTATGAAAAATGTGTCAAATTTCGCGGAGAATACTACGAAAAGCAATAAATACATTTTTAAATAGTAATGTTGTGTCACATCCTAGATTCTCGAAATTTTCAGTGCCGCCCTCGTACCTAGCGATAAGTCTCAACTCAAAATCGTATCCTGAAACCGTCTACCACTATATTACTTTTTCAGTATTATTCAAGAAATAATCCATAACTTACAATATAATATTACATCAAAATATTAATAACAATAAATAAACGCTGCAATCGAAGTAAGTACCAGGCCTGTAGGTACTGTCTTAAATATTTATTTGCGTCTTTTCAATTGTACCTTACGGCCCTGGAGTCTCTACTCCATAGGAAACAAGGATGGAAGAAAGTAGTATTTTGCTGTTTTTATGTTCTTTCCTTGCTCTGCAGCTGTGACAGCAGAGTGACGTTCTTCAGCAGCTAGTTCTTGCC
This sequence comes from Pieris macdunnoughi, assembly GCA_905332375.1. Lineage (NCBI taxonomy): Eukaryota > Metazoa > Arthropoda > Insecta > Lepidoptera > Pieridae > Pieris > Pieris macdunnoughi. Next base: position 5,469,460 of record CAJOBZ010000011.1, read on the forward strand.
TAAGGGAGTTGAAACGGGGCTAACGTCTACACAAGTAGCATTCCATACGAAAAGCCCATCCAACCTTCCTAGAGATTTTAAAAATGGCATCCGGTCTCTTGCCATCGTCCCTATTGATACTTCTGGCTCTTCAAGAATTTGTACGCTCTTTTCTCGAGTCCTTCAATAAAAGTCGAATTGGTTCGGAAATACATCAGTAGGCAGCTCGTTCCACAGAGCAGTGAGGCGCAGTAAAAATTGCATTAAAAACGCTCAATTGCGGAACGATGGACGTCGAGGTGATAATGGTGGTATTTTGTATTCTGCCTTGACGTCCGATAATGAAATTAACGGAGACAAAGGCGGTGTAAACAGAAAAACAACTTGCACTCTTTTTCAAATGAAATATTAGTCTCAAAGCTACTTTATGCCCAGGGACACCTATAGCATTCAGTCGTCGTCGAAATTTCTAGTTTAACGCATTAAATATAACCATAGAAAGATACATACTTTCATCAACATGGTACCAGATGCTACAAATTATTTTAAATTTATATACAAGAATTTATAACGAACCTAAAATAGCCTGCTTAAGAGGATCTCCCTGTTGATAATCAAATATAATTTAACTTTAATTAAAAAGCCATACACCCTCTTCTACTTATGTAATAACTAGATACTAAAAGTAAAAGGTCTGCGTAAAATGAGATATTACTACAAATTATTTTTAACTGGTTTAGAAGTATTTGTGACGGCACCTTCATCGTTATTATATAATGTTAATCATAATATTCTATTAATAACCTATAATATACATGAGATAAAACAATTATATTTGAAAGAAAGTTATATAATTTTCCTTGCATAATAACAAACAACATGGCAATATAGAGTTCAATTTGATGACAGTTTTCAGTCTTGCGTTATTTTAATAAAATTTATAATATTAATAATAAACTCAACCTTGACAAATAAAGTGCTTGGAGATACAGTATTTCTACATCAATCCATTATACAGGGCACCACTATACAGGGCACCACTGTCAAATAGATAACAATAAAATAGATTTAAATAATAATAATGAGTGGTACCTGACAATCAAAGATCAAAAAAAAATTATGATTAACTTTTATTTTTTATTGATTTCCAATTCTTGAAGAAAATGCAAAACATCGTATGCAGTAACGCCCAGACCCGTCATACCCTTCCCTACTTCTCTTGAATCTTCTTTAAATTATAATAAGATGCCTATTTATTACTATTTTAAGATAACTTATATATACCAGAGTGACCTAAAAAAAATTTTTAGCCTTTAGATGGGCTAAAATTTTCGTATTTCATAGAGAAGTAGGGAAGGGTATGACGGGTCTGGGCGTTACTGCATACGATGTTTTGCATTTTCTGAGAAGATTTACTATGGTAATATATATATATATATATATATATATATATATATATATATTTTTTTACCATAGGAAAGTAGAGATTTCAATGAACTGAAAGCACACCAACTTTTTGAAAAAAGCTGAAATTTTGACGTCAGAATTTTCGATTGAAAGTTAGGGTGTTTTTTCGATATTAATTCAAAATAAGGTGAAAAAATAAATATTTTTAATCAAATAAATTACAGTATATTTGGGACATAATAAGGTAAGTTTTCACCAAATTTCGTTTAAAAAAATAAATTTTTGTAAAAGATAAAAATAAAAACCAAAAACTTGGTTTTTTGAATTTTTCACACCAATTTTGAGGTTATGTGAAAAATGTGTGAATACAAAAGTTTTAGATCTTTTTATTACCTACAACTTTGCCATTTAACTTTCTTCGATAGGACTTTTAGTTTTGCCGGAAATCGAGATAAACCGTTTTTTACCCTTAAAACTCCCCTCTAGATTTGTAATTGCATTCATTTTAATATTTTGAGAGTTTGTAATCATACATAGTAATTATCGTAATAGTAGTATTATTAATATGTTTGATGTCGATGCCTGAAATAATGTGTTTATTATAAAACGACTTTATTTTAATTTACATAACATTTAATTATTATTCAAAGAATTTTTATAAACCATTGGGAGGTCAATTTTTAACCAAACAGTCCTCTTCGTTCCTGTTGCGCTTGAGCGACATTCGCGTTTTGTCGGCTGTTGTCTGTAGCTCTGTTGGATGGATTTGCTAGAATAATTAATAAAAATAATTATTAAATAGTTGCTTTTAATAATTTCCTTAAAATTTGAATACAAAGTAAACTTAGTTTGCCATCTTTTAAATTATAGTATAAATTAATAAATCACACACAACAAATTATTTACGTGCCGTCTGAGTTTCGATTACGGGCGACAAATAATTAATTATTTTTATTATGAGAGTTAACATAAAGTTAAATTTTAACCACAATAATATATATAAGGATTGGCAATCAATTATGTTGTCATTATCATCAAATAAATATAATTAAATAATACTTACAACTTGTTAAATCGCCACCTGGATTAGCTGTAAGTTAAAAATTTGTTATTTAGCATTGATATTTAATGTAAATCCTATCTAGTATCGCTAGGTAAATTTTGGGAATGATATTGAAGATACGCATATAATGTGAACTAATCCCTTCAATATGTAGTAAAATTTATGTAACATGATTTTAAAAAGGACAGATTTTTTTTAATTTTAACAAATAAACTCTAAAAGTATTGGAGCGATTTGAAAATTTTCACCATTGATATGCAACTTTACCTCTGAGTAATATAGGCCATATTTATTTGAAAAATGTTCAGCTGAAATAGGACTGTCTTTAATATAAAGATTGGTTTCGATTTCTGGTGTAACACTAACCGTTACGAGACAGCTTTATTCACTTATAAAAAGTCCAGCCTCATGACCTGCCCTGCGATTCTGTAACTCACTTTTCGAACTCACACAGCGGTTTTCGCATCGGCGGTCGCTCTCAAATCAGTCGTGAAGCAGTCATTTTATGATTTGGCATTCTGAAAAGGTGGGAGCTTGTAGTTTATTGTTTATCAGGATGCCAAATCATAAAATGACTGCTTCACGACTGATTTGAGAGCGACCGCCGATGCGAAAACCGCTGTGTGAGTTCGAAAAGTGAGTTACAGAATCGCAAGGCAGTATATATACTGGTTTATTCCATTAATTTCACAAAAAACTAGAGGAATGTTCCCTCGTGTATTTTTTTTAGTGCCTGTATCTAAAGTTTATATTTTTATCAATAAATTAAATGCTAATTACAAAATATGACTTACCAGAAGCGTAGGCGGATGCTATCAAGCATGCCAGCATAAGGCAAACTAAGAATATCGATTTGGCGTTCATTATGAATACTGACTACAATGTATCAAATTTCCGATGTTAATATATACCCAAGCGATCCGATATTGAACAATAAAACATAATATTGTCATTAAAAATGTTGGAATGATCTACTATAAAAAATATATATCTAAAACATAAAATTTTGCAAAGTAGGTACTTTTGGAGTTTAAAAAAATTAATACTTATGTCAAGTCATCCCTAGCTCATATTTGGCATTTTGTGTGAATTTTTGTTAAATAATATACCTAGATTGATTTACATAAGGTATTGACTCCGGCGGCGGTTCATAAACGAAATGAATAGCATTATTACATCATGAAGCTCGCACGATAGTTTCTAGAGTCAACTCAAAGGTGAACAATCAAAGTTGGATTCTTCTGGCTTCTGGCTTCTATATTGCTATTATTTATTAAATGTAGATCGTGGTCCTAAACTACTTAATGGCCAAAAACACCTGCCATTGAATTTATAGCTTAGTCTTCGTCAAAATTTCAAGTCCAATACGTTAAGGACTAAAACCTTAGAAAGATCTAAAAGTACAATATCTACATTGTACCTCTAACAGTGAATTACTTCATCATCATGATTTCAGATGCTGTAATGGTAGTTTAATTTAAATTTTATACGCCCACTGTCAACCAAGGAAGGTCGTGGTCGATCACTGCTGACCTTCTTGTATACTTAACACATAAATAGGCAGAGGCAATTGAGTCCAAGGGGGAGGCGCTAGCAGTTAGTCCTGATATAGCGAAAGCCTTCGATTGGGTGTGGCATAAAGTGCTTCTCTCGAATCTTCCAGCATATGGGCTCCTCGAGAAATTATGCGAAGGTCGTCATCGACGGAGCATGTTCCGACCTTAAACCCGTGAATGTTGGGGTCCCACAAGGCTGTGTCCTATCCCCGACCCTGTTTCTTCTGCATATCAATGATAAATTGCAACTTTATAACAATTTATACAAATTATAACATTCATATGCTATGCTATGTGTCTGAAGTCAAAACGCGGAGTCTCGGACTGGGTATGACTAAATTGAATCCCAAGAAGATACAAGTTTTCACGTTTTCCGCTAAAAAAAACACCCCTTAGACGGTACTTTACTCCGGGCCATCGCTTGCAACTGTATAAAGCGCAAATTCGGCCCCACAAGGAGTATTATTCACACCTCTGGGCCGGAGCTCCCCGGTATAAGTTCCTTTCACTTGACCGTATTCAACCAAGAGTGGTTTGAATCGGCTACGACCTATGCCTTTCCGAGCGCTTTGATCGAGTCTTGGCGTTGCGTAGAGATGTAGGATCACTCTGCATCTTCTACCGCATTTACCATGTAGAGTGGTCAGAGGAGTTCTTCGGAAAAAAAGGAGCGTACCAATTCCTAAAAGGCCGGCAACGCAGTCGCGAGCCCTCTTGCATTGAGTGTCCATGGGCGGCTATCACTTAACATCAGATAACCTGCCCGTTTGCCCGTTTATACTATAGCAAAAAAAAGAAGACCATAACTCCTCTTCTACTTATGTAATAACTAGATACTAACAGTAAGGTCTGCGTAAAATAAGTGATATAAATACTACTTCTTCTTCTTGTAGTGCCTCTCCAACACTGGAGGTTGGAGATCAGCTCGTCATACTTCTTCTTATTCTTCGCCAAGCGTATCAGCAGTTCTACGCTGGCCGCTCCCGTCCATTCTCTGATAATGCGGAGCCACGACTTCCTCCTTCTGCCAGCGCGTCTTTTCCCCTCGACCTTGCCCATCATGATGACTTTGAAGAAGTTGATACCGTTCGTGTCGATGCACATGTCCCAAGTAACTTATCTTCTTCTTTTTAATGATCAAAGTGAGTTCTCGGGATCGTTTGGCGCGCCGTAGAACTTCTTCGTTCATGACTCTATGGACCCAGCTTATCCTCAGCATTCTTCGGTAACACCACATTTCAAAGGCGTCGAGTTTCTTAATGGTTGCCTCCTTCAAGGTCCAAGCTTCGCAACCATACATTACAACTGGCCAGATGTATTATTGAAGCATTCTTCTTCGAAGATGTAAACTGTTGTCTTTGTTGCAGGAGGCACAAGCAATTTCTATTCGGGTCTTCACTTCAATTTCAGACTCCCTTGCTTCAGTCACCCATGTGCCTAGGTACTTGTATTTAGCGACTCTCTCCAAAATAAATAATAAATACTACTATATCTTTTTAACTGGTTAAGACGTGGCACGAATCAATGGTGATGACCGTTATTGCGCATGAGTACAAAATACGGTATCAGGGGGACGAAAGCGGGACGCGGGGCGGTCGCGCGCTTCGGACGGGAGCTGCGATTGGCTCTCCAGTCGTTCTCTGCTGCCCGCGCTCATAAAATACTCGTAAAAATAAATAAATAATTTCAACAACACAAATAAATAAGTTCTTTGACGAAATGGCACTTTGAGCTTATAACGGAAGAACGAGCATACAACGTTCGATATTATCAGCTAATAACCCTCGAATTTCTCATAGAAGAATTGTGCCAATTATTTGTCTATCAAAATATTTCCTTAGAGACATTTACTGTACGTGAGTCATGTGTGTATGTATGTGTACGTGAGTATGTCACTGAACTCCTCTTAAACAGCTGGACCGATTTGAATGAATTTTTTTGTATGCGTTTGAGAGGCGCCCTGGATGGATTAGTTTCACAAATCAACCCGGCAGATGGCGCTACAGTCTGTACTTTCAAACTTTGTTTAATATCCTAATATTTGTTTGAAATATCATGCAGGACGTCTGTCGGGTCCGCTAGTTATTTATAACATCATCATTATAATTCTAATGATTACGAAACAAATCTGAGGCCCAGACCTAAAAAGTTATATCGTCACTGCATTTTTTTATTCTAATTCTGTGTATGAACAGAAAATATATTCTAACGAATTTATTACTGAAAACCAAACTAGTCGTCCTATTTTGACTACAGCCTTGCGATTCTGTAACTCTGCATTCTGATAAACTATAAACTACAAGCTCCCTCCTTATCAGAATGACAAATCGTAAAATGACTGCTTCACGACTGATTTTTGTGTGACCGCCGCGCCGCTGTGAAAACCGCTGTGAGAGTTCGAAAAGTGAGTTACAGAATCGCAAGGCAGTACTCTTTCATTTGGTAACACTTTTATAAATTATAGCGTACTAAAAGAAATAAAGAATTATTTTATTGACTTTATTTGCACATCATTTGAGAATAATCAAATTAACGCATGTCGATCCGTTTGTCGTTGACCGACGCCTGCATTCTGCTTGTTATTATCAGTAGCTTGGTTTGAAGGGCTCGCTGAAAAAATATTATTCAATAAAGTATTTATAAAAGATGTATACAGTTAAATTATTGTGGTTGTTTGAGGTTCTAGTATTTTACAACCCTGACAAATCTAAGTGAACTTACATTCAACAACGTCGCCGCCAGGATTAGCTGTAAACAAACAAGAAAAAAATTAATAAGTATCTTGCAGTTATAGCAAGCTATTTTACCATGAAATTGTAAATATATCTTAGTGAATCTTTGCTTTAGACAACATATATATGAACAACTTAATCTTAACTTTTTATACTTATGACATTTCAATACTTATATGGTAAGCCATATAAGAGCATTTATTTCATTATTACTTAAACTCCCTCTTCTTCTTATACTTCTCTATTCTTCTTCACGGGATAAGAAGAAAAATTATATATGATTCAGCTCTCTTGCTCTTGAACCCATAGTATTTCCTAACTTAAGTTAAAAAATAATAAAAAAAACCTTTAGTATTAAATATCTAATAAAGAAATAAATTAAATATAATTCCAAAATGGACTTACCAGCAACGAAGGTCGATGCTATTAAGCATGTAAAGATAAGACAAATTAAAAATATCGATTTGGCGTTCATTTTGAATAGTAAATAAACTATGCTAGTTCAACAAAATCGATGTGAATATATACTACACCGGTTTGATAGTGGACAATTAAATATCGATAAAAAAAATATGATTAACTTTTATTTTTATTGATTTTAATTCAGAAGGATAAGACGGTTCATTTAAAGAACACATCAAATTCTTTTAAAATGAAATTGTTTACCGCTGGTTAATTGCTCTATACGAAATAAAAATTAATTAAAAAAGTATTTAAGAATTAATTAACATTAACTTCTTATTTATGAATATTTTGTATCCCGATACTTATACAATGTAACCTTATTTCATAACGAAACAATTGTCTTAGCTTATGTTTTTGTTACACTCTCAACTACTACCAAAGACTACGTATATATAAAAAAACATGATTTTTTTAAACAACCATAAATAAACATATCACGGCATATAAATGAGCCTTTTGTTATATTTTTAATATCATTATTACATTCTCTAGTACACATATAACCGGCATTAAACATAATGTTAAGAATTATTATTAATTATACGTAGTTGAATTAGTTTACTAACTTTTATGTTTTGGGTGTTGGTTGGGTGTTGGAATTTTTTTAATTATGTAAAATAATTGTAAATTTACAATAATCCAATCCGGTCAAAAAGTGTTTTCTTTAAATGTGTAAAAGTTATGTTAATAAAAGACAATACTAATAGTACTAGTAGTATTTTTAAAAGATTTCAAACAGTTGTAGACAATGTTTTTCTAACTTTTTGCGGAAAATTACGTGTTTCTAGAAAACATTTTTTTTAATATTTTCGTTCGATACGTAATAACAGGGGTAGTAATTAGTAAGTAATAATTAGCAACGTAAACATAACGTATTGTATGTGGCATTTCTTTTGTAAAAGTAGTCGTAGTCGGTTATATGAGATAAATAAAAAAAGGAGTAATTTTGTGTCTAAGTCTCATAAACTTATAATTAATTTTATATAAGAAATTTAAATTAAATAAATCATAAATAGTTGTAATTTTTTTCGTAATTCACGATACATTCATATCTTTTAATTACATAAACTTTAATAGTCCAATATATTTTATATTGACACGACAGATGTAAAACATTCACGAATCCATAAAAAAATATATATTGCGTTTTTGAAATAATTTTAGGATTCAATAACAAAATTCGTAGCAAAATGAACGGAAATTTTTTATTCGTCACATTTTTAGTACTATCATGCTTTTATGCTACTATAACAGTTAGTTGTGAACGTAAGTACCAAAATCATAAATTAATATTAAAACCAGATTGATTAAGCGTCTAATTACAGCCATTTATATTATTAAATTTTTTAATTCATTTCGAAAAAAACAAATTTAATAACATCATTTTCCTTGTATATTTAAAGTAGTCTTAAGGACCGAACTTGTCGCCAAAATCCAAAAAAGTACATTGTTTCTTTCCATTTTTCGTCATCGTTTCTTCAAGTAGGGCAAATGAAAAAAATATATGGTGAAATTGAGTAGTTTATGTATCCATTTTGAAAGATAGATAAACGATTTAAATAACTTCAAAATTCTTAAAATTTAAATTCTTAAAAAAATCCAAACATAGGGAATTTTTGACACTTTGAATTCATTTTATGACGAAAATGTATATGGAACATGACATCCAACAGAACATCCATTGCAGAAAAAAAATACATTTTTTAATGTTTTACATAACTAACTGTTATTACGGGGCGCCTCAGTGTTCCAGCTCTCCACTGCGCCCCGAAGTCCACCCCGAGACCCTGACACAGCAATTCGTGCTGGGATAGGGCCTTAATATAAGGTTTTATTATTTTGTTACAAATTTACGAATAAATGTTTACTGTTATAGCAAATCCTATCCCAGAACCGGGTGGCGACGCAATTAGTGGTAAGTATGATCAGATATATTATGGTAATATAATTAAAGTCAACGATTAATTCTTGATGTTATTTAGCGTCTTCGTTGTTTATTTTTCTCACTTTTAATTTTAATTCCCTAAGTTTTCACATGAATTCACTACGTAAATGAAGATCCTAGATCTTCAACTTTGTTAGTTTTTGTACTATACATCTGCCTCAAATAAGATGCTTATATAATGTTTTGTACAGATCAAGGTAAATTATTCAATCTTAATATTATTTTTTAAAGTGAACCCAACGAACACAGCAACTAACAGCAATGGGCAATTAACTCAAGGCAAACAGAACCAGAATCAGAATACTTAGCTTTAGTCAATGGTAGGACTTAAAAACTGATTTTAACTCGTTATTTTGAAAGTTTAATATAGATATCCCTCAAAATTATTGCATTTTGACAATATTAAAAATTAAGTGTGACGTCACACGATCAAAAGCTAGAATGTAAAAACGCATGGACTTCTTTGTGCGTCGCCAACATTTTTATCGTTTCGTAGTGTTAGCCATTGTAAAATTATTTTTCAAAAATAATGCCTAATAAAAATTATTTTAAAAATAACTTATTTAATAAGCTAATATTATCATATAGAATTATAAGATTTGACACTTGTGTACGCGTTCTTTTTGTCTTTGGTATATCAATGCCACGTCTAGTCTATTCGACTATTATTTAATTTTTTCAAGTGAATTTTCGAAAATTGAAGAGGGATCATATAATAAAAAAGGGTTTTCAAATGATTTTCGTTTTTTTTTCGGAGTTCGATGGTGGATCAATCTTCATATGAACCTCATTTGACAGAAATATATTGCTGAAAATTAAATTTTTGTGTTTATTATTTGATAGCTACTAGCTATTAAATACTTACAAATTACTAATTACTACGTACTTAAGTACTCTTAAGTTACCAAAGAGTTCATGAGTTATAACGTAATATACCCAATATAATCATCAGTTCACTATAGAACCCAAAATAATTAAAGAACGTAAGACGTAAAAGAAACAAGTGAACGTAACTGCTTGCACCTGCGCGGTGATGAGTATCTATACCAAATACTACAATTTAATGTAGCTCTCTGTGTTTTTTATTTTACCAAAGCAAAACTAATAATAATAAGCTATAATTATTTCTATAGCGTCATCGTAACCGTTTATACTACAGACTATAGCTAGATATATTTATAAGCTATTTAGTACATTTTTTTATATCAATGAATTTGAATTGAGATGTATAACTAAAAGAGACGAAAATATTACGATAACGAGTTGTGCATGCGCGTATAGACTATACGCCCATCGTTATATACAGTGTAAACTGTTTATAACGTTTAAAAATTATTGTAATTGGTTAATTTAGGCCTCACTCCGTATAATGAAAACGCTATAACAAAAAAAATTTATCGGTCCCTTGAAATTCGTTATAAAGAATTTACACTGTATATATTTATTTATAAATATCGTTATATATAATTAGATAATATATGTCGGAGAAATATATCGTCACTCCATCTATAAGGACATCGTCATTAGCGGGCTATAGTGGGCGTCATGTGGATAAAGTGCAAGCACAAACGCCACGAATACTTATCGTACAATTTAATTTAGATAGATTCCTTTAAACATAGCAAATAACACTTTTAGCTTAAAATATATGAGGCATCGGGCTCAAGGCACCGATCTCACTTTTAATTACAATCTGCTCAACCGCAAATCACAGACCAACTCGGTCCAACGTCTCATAACCATAATATTTTTTTGAAAGGAATCTCGATGTTGGCCTTAAGGGCCTTTACAGCTCAGCTCGGGCTATTTCGGCGAGCGTAGCTCGGCCTGAATGGGCATTTTTCCCGCAGCTAGCGCAAGGACGTCTCCTGTGAGACTCGGACCTCGGCTTGGGCCGTCGCGGGGTGGTCAATCGCCTGAGGGGCTGGACGGAAGCTCACTGGAGTGAGCGCAGTACGAAGTAAAGGTCCTCGCGTTCCCAGGTGAAGGCGGTTTTTTACCCTAATCTGATTATAATTTTTAATAGCTGCGTGCGCGGCTTTTAATTTGTCGTTAGCTATTGTTATTGGATCGTTCGGATCCATTAAAACGTGTCGGGGCCTCCTACGAGCCTTTTTCGTCGGAAAGGGGTAGTAATTGATGCTTTTACGCACCAACGGGTTGGGATGCTGTTTAGCCTTGTCGAAGTGGCGTGTGGACGCCAACTTCTCACCATAATGATCCACTGAATCCTCAATCAGAACTACCCTGCGTTCCATGAACGCACTGTTTAAAGTGAAGATGGCGCCTCGACCCCACTCGAGGCGTTTCGTCGGCTCTGATTCGTCGTAACAATATTCATACTTTGATTCGAAATTATGACACAAATCAAATCAAAACCAAACTAGTCATACATTTTAACTACAGTACTCTATCATCTGATAACACTTTTATAAATTATAGCGTACTAAATGAAATAAAGAATTATTTTATATACTTTATTTGCACATTATTTGTGAGTAATCAAATTAACGCATGTCGATCTGATTGTCCTTGACCGACGCCTGCATTCTGTCTGTTACTATCAGTGGCTTGGTTTGAAGGATTCGCTGAAACAATATTATTCAATATAGTATTTATAAAAGATGTATACAAGTTAATTATTGTGATTGTTTTAAATTCTAGTTATTAATAACCCTGACAAATCTAAGGGAACTTACATTCAACAACGTCGCCCCCAGGATAAGCTGTAAACAAACAAAAAAAAATTAAAATGGAAATTTTAATAAGAATTTTGTATATTTTTAGGGAATGTTTTTAATCTATGCTTTAGACAACACATATATTAACAACTTAAACTTAACTTTTTATACTTATGACATTTCAATACTTATATGGTAAACCATATAATAGAGCCCATACCATGACAGTTATTACTTAAATTGTCTCTCGTAAATTCTTATGCAGATATAAAAAGAAATTATATATATTATGATTCGGCTCCTTTGCTCTTGAACTATTAGTATTTCTTAACTTCAGTGAAAAAATTATTAAAAAAACCCTTTAATATTAAATATGTAATGAAGAAAATATTTAAATATAATTCAAAAATGGACTTACCAGCAACGAAGGTCGATGCTATTAAGCATGTAAAGATAAGGCAAATTAAAAATATCGATTTGGCGTTCATTTTGAATAGTAAATAAACTATGATAGTTCAACAAAATCGATGTAAATATATATACTTCACCGGTTTGATAGTGGACAATTAAATATCGATAAAAAAATTATGATTTAGTTTTATTTTTATTGATTTTAATTCAGAACGATACGACGGTTCATTTAAAGAACACATCCAATTCTTTTAAAATGAAATTGTTACCGTTACGGTTGTCGGTTTATTTCTCTAAACTTAATAAATTGGTTAATAAAGTATTTAAGAAATTAGTTTTAATGACATTAACTTCTTATTTATGAATATTTATCATCCCGATACTTATACAATATCATCTTAATTCAGAGGACTTTTTTCTTAGCGTATGTTTTTGTTACACTCAACTACTACCAGAGACTATATAATTTTTTTAAACCACGATAAATAAACATATCTCGGCATATAAATGTGCCTTTTCTTTTATTTTAATGCCATTATTACATTATCTAGTGCACATATAACCGGTAGTAAACACAATGTTAAGAATTATGCTTTTTAGTATAATTTTAATCCATAACCTTCTACTTCAACGTAAGTTGAATTAGTTTACTAATTACATTAATCGTAATGTTTTTGGTGTTGCTTAAGCATAGTCCTAGTAAATTTAAAAATTCCAAACAATTGCAGACAATATTTTTTCTAACTTTTTCCGGAATATTACGTGTTTCTTCACTTTTGAATCCAAAACATTTTTTTTCGTATTTTCGTTCTATTCATTTATATATACATTTAATCATTGCAGAACTATCGGAAGCTTCAGGAGATGTTATACATAGTGAGTAATCCAATTGTGTAGTCTTTCGTCTTACGTTCCCATATTTCAATTAGTAACTCAAGTCTCTATATTGTCTTAACTGCTAACAAATTTCTCCTAAGAAAATGTTTAAACAGTCCTTAAATATAGATTAAATTTTAATCGCCGTTCTATTTTGTTTTTAAATAACAGGGAGCAAATAGGCATGAGGCTCATCTGATGTAAAGTTATACCGCCGCCTACGGGCACTCACTGTCAGAAGGCTCGCAAATGCGTTGCCGGCCTTATAAGAATTGGCTCCTTTCTTGTAGGACCCTAAGTCAAATTAATCAAGAAAAACTTCTGTGGGCAGCTGGTTCCACATAGTGGTGTTGCTCGGCAAAAAATGCCTTAAAAACGCACCTTTGTGGATGACCGATGATGAAACTCAGCTTGAGGTATTAATCCGAACCACATCTCTATGAATACGTCTTTATACCCCGAGTAGCCTATAATTGTTTTATATGATTAAGTGGGTCCCTGTACCCGAAGCCAAAATGTGCGCTCGCGTATACAATTCAACATGACCCGTTTTCTGTTATAGCATTCATCACATAGCAAGTCATCCGTAATAACTTTTTTAACTATAGATTTTTATTTCAGTTAATGTAACGAATGTCGCATCAAATACAAAAGATGGCAAGACAGAGAAAAGTCTTCAAAAATACATAATAGATCTACATGACAAGAAAAAAGTAAAGCATGTTTAATATTGTTTTTTTTTCATAATACATATAATAAACAATAAATTTTGTTTTTATCCAATGAAAATCATTTCTTGAAGTATTTATTATATTTTTTAAAAAATATGCTTATACATAGGTTAGGGTAGTTATTAGTAGGTATACGAGTTTGGTTCCGACCTTTGAAAAACATCCTTGCCCTTAATTAATTACAGAAAAGATTATATAAGTCTTAACCAAATCTGAGAAAAAAAGTCGATTTACAATTATATATTATGTTTTTTTTGTAAAAGTCGTAGTGGGCGAGAAGTGAGAGAAATTATTATATTTCTATAATTTCCAGAAAAAGGAATAATTTTGGTTCATAAACTAGATAAATTAATCACAAAATGGCTGTCAATTTTTACGTTATCCACGATACATTAATCTTTTTTAATTACATAAACTTTAATTGTACTATATTTATTGACACGACAGATGGCATTCACGAATCCATAAAAAATATACATATTATTTCGATATAAATATTGCGTTTTTTAAATAATTTTAGGATTCAATAACAAAATTCGTAGCACGATGAACGGAAAATTTTTATTCGTCACATTTTTACTACTGTCATGCTTTTATGCACAGTTAACAGTGAGTTGTGAACGTAAGTACCAAAATAATAAATTAATACTAAAATCAGACATATTAAGGGTCTAATTACAGCCATTTATATTATTAAATTTGTTTAAAAAAAACTAATTTAATAACATCATTTTCCGCCTACATTTAAAGTAGTCTTAATATAAGGTTTGGTTATTTTTTTACAAATTTACGAATAAATGTTTACTGTTCTCTTATAGCAAATCCTATCCCACAACCGGGTGGTGACGCAATTAGAGGTAAGTAAGATCAGATATATGCTAATATAATTAAAGTTACCGATTATTTTTTCATTGGTCGTTTTTCTCTATAATTCACTTAATTTTCACAAGAATTCACTAAGTAAATGAAGATTCTAGAAATGTATTAACTTTGTTATTTTTCGTACATCTGTCTCAAATGAGATCCAATTAATTGCAAAGCCATATCTACAACATATATAATGTTTTTGTACAGCACAAGGTAACTTATTCAATTTGAATATTATTTTTTATAGTGAACCCATCGAACACAGCAAGTAACAGCAATGATCAATCAACTCAAGGCAAACAGAATCAGAATCACAAGGCTTAGCTTAAGCCAAGGGAGGACGTGGTAGGACTTAAAACATATTTTGACTCGTTATTTTGAATGTTTAATCTAGAAAACCCTTTAAATTATTGCACTCCACATCTTTGACACTATAGTAATTGATCACACGATCAAAAGCTAGAATGTAAAAACGCATGGACATTTTTGTGCGTCGCCAACATTTGTATCGTTTTGTAGTGTTAACCATTGTAAAATTAACTCATTTAATAAGCTTTATATCTTATTTATGAGTTCTATTTCTATTTTATCATATTAAAATGTAAGATTTGACACTTGTGGACTCGTTCGATTTGTCTTTGGTATATCAATGCCACGTTCGCCAACAATAAACAATATCCATTATATTTAATTTTTTCAAGTGAATTTTCGATAACAGAATAGAGATCATATACTAAAAAAGGGTTTTCAAGTGATTTTCGTGTCTTTTTCAGAGTTAGATGGTGGATCAATCTTCCTATGAGCCTCATTCGTCAAAAATATATTGTTAAAAAAATTAATTTGTGTTTATTATTTGATAGCTTTTATTAAATACTTTAAATTACTAATATACTCTTAATTAATCACCAAAGAGTTCATGAGTTAAAACGTAAAATATATAATATAGAACCCAAAATATTTAAAGAACGTAAGACATAGGAGAAACAAGTGAACGCAACTGCTTGCGCCTGCGCGATGATGAGTATCTATACCAAAGACTACAATTTAATGTAGCTCTCTGTATTTTTTATTTTAAAGTGAAACTATTCTAGCTATAAGTATTGCTCTAGCGTAATTGTAACGGTTTATACTACAGACTATAGCTAGATATATTTATAAGCTTTACGAACAATATTTGACGTTTAGTACATGTTATCGAATCAGTGATTTTGAATTGAAACGAATAAATAAAAGATACAAATAATGTTGGTTAATGTTATATATTTATACATGTATAACGATATATATATTTAAAATACTTTCCTTCTTAAAAGTAACATAATTACTGATCAGCAGATGCTTTCCCGAAATAACAGAAATTCAATTACAAAAGGAAATCCTCATGTCGAAACCGACACTCCCACGCAGATTAGATTTTCATATATTTTGAGTTTACTTCACAATATTAAATTACCAAAAATCATATCAAGAAATTACCATAAAAAGAAACAGTTTCACTTAATTTAGTATGCGCTATTTAGCTATTTTATTTTTTACTATTATTTTATTTCTCCTCAAAAAAGCGGGTTTTTGCCGATGCCATTATTAATTTTACAATGACAACATCATGTGTTTTCTTTTGCATAGTCATAACAGAGATGGCACAGTGTTCAATACACATAATACTTAAGATACGTCTCCAATACTTAATTTATGGCGTTTACCTATTAATATTAAAATAAGTTATATTTTGTTGTTATTCAGTTAGTGGGGTACTTTCAGACATCACTAGATGGGGCACATTTGAACGAATTGTACAACTAAATATGTATGAAAATTTGTCGACACGAACTGTCATTTCCATACAAACACTTTCTACATACACTACTGTTAAGGCATCTTGACTAAACCCTCTGGTAGGTAGGTACGATTGTGTTAAGCGCCATTTACACGAGGCAATTTTCTTGCCTGTGGTATATAATTATATCGACGCAATAAATGAGCTGCACGGTCTAAACAAAACTTAACATTCTTGATCAATAGGAAAAGTTTCCTTTCAAAACTATTCTTGATGTAAATAGCACGTACAATATTTTCTTAAGGCCCATTTACACGATGCCATTTTCTTGCCTGTAGCATACAATTATATCGACGCAATAAATGAGTTGCGTGGTCTAAACAAAACGTAACATTCTTGATCAATGGGAAATGTTTCCTTTCAAAACTATTATTGATGTAAACAGCACATACAGTAATTTCTTGTACGCAATTATCTCTTCATTTACAAACATGAGTGCAGTGAGTGAGGGTGTGTTAAATTAAATTAAATAAAAATTAAATAAATTAATTTAGTTTAAATTTTTTATTTCCTTCGGTCCGAAACCGTCAACTTCAAATTCCTGTGAAAATGCTGCTAGCGCGTCATTACGTGCATCGGTTCTTATAATTTACATTTTTGGTATCCCATAAACACTCATGACTGCGATAAATCTCAATGAACTTTATTATATCAGCAGAACTGAATTTTAACACCTTTTTTCTCATATTTATACCTCTCTGTTGGATGGTTCTAATCTTTTAAGAAGACTGAGCTCTGGTGGTGAGGGTCTATTTTAAAAAACAATAATTTATGTTTATAAAGAGCCAAAGATGTTATACTATCCGTGTCTAGAATAGAAGTACTGAAGACAAAAAACAAAATTATCTTATATATATATATATATATATATATTATTTTATCTATATAAAATTCAAACAGGTATTCTTTATATTCTAAACTAAAACTTTTTCTTTACATGTGACAAGTGTTACCTGCTTTTATTACATTAATATTTACATATTCAAACTCCGACACTTCTAAAATATTTAAGACTTGAATGAAAAATTTGTCAATGCAAATACGTGCAATACTTGCACGAAAGCGCCATTAAATGGTATACGCACGTACAAGCCTGTGTTTAGACAAGTCAAAACTTGAAAGCAATAATCTCCTTAAAATAGTTGCATTGGTGTAAACAAAGGCATGTGCAATTATTTCCTTGTCAATACTTGAATACAATAATTGCATTCAAGTTTTCAAGTGTAAACAGTTGCATACAATTCTTGAACGGCAATTATTGCGCTTCATTTATTGATTCAATTATTGCTCTGTATGTACAAGAAAATGGCATCATGTAAATGGGCCTTTACATTCAAGACTGGTATGAAAAATTCGCCAACGCAAATACGTGCAATACTTGAACGAAAGCGCCAGTAAATGGTATACGCTCGTACAAGCCTGTGTTTAGACAAGTCAAAATGAGTCTTAAAGGCCCATTTACATGATGCCATTTTCTTGTACATACCAGAGCAATAATTGAATGCAATAATGAAGCGCAATAATTGCCGTTCAAGAATTGTATGCAACTGTTTACACTTGAAAACTTGAATCAATTATTGTATTCAAGTATTGACAAGGAAATAATTGCACATGCCTTTGTTTACACCAATGCAACTATTTTAAGGAGATTATTGCTTTCAAGTTTTGACTTGTCTAAACACAGGCTTGTACGTGGTACTGCGTATACCATTTAATGGTTGCAAGTATTGCACGTATTTGATTGACAAATTTTTCATTCAAGTCTTAATATTTTAGAAGAGTATTGAGTTTGAATATGTAAATATTAATTAATAAAGGAGGTAACACTTGTCACATTAAAGAAAAAGTTTTAGTTTAGAATATAAAGAATACCTGTTTGAATTTATATAAAAGATAGTTTTTTTTTTTTTAGTACTTCTTTCTAGACGCAGATAGTGTAACATCTTTGGCTCTTTATAAACAATTTTTTTTTAAAATAGACTCTCACCACAGAGCTCAGTCTTCTTAAAAGATTAGAACCATCCAACAAGAGGTATGAATATGAGTAAAAAGGTTTTAATTGTCTGCTGATATAATAAAGTTCATTGAGATTTATCGCAATCATGAGTTTTATGGATACCGAAAATGTAAATTATAAGAACTGCGATCAGTAATGCTGCACTAAGATTTTCAAGAATTTGAAGTTGACGTTTCGGCCCGAAGGAAATAACAAACAAAATAAAAAATTTAAGGACCTATTGGGGAAAGAAAAATGTACTTTTTATAATTAAAAAGTCTACCCTGTGCCTGGGGGACATTTTACATTAATATGCTTCCCATCATGGCACCAAAGCAATTGGGAAAATTCCATCTCATAAAAACCTCTCCTATTTTTTCCAGTCCTCTTCAGAACTTGGTACCTGAAAAATAATGAAATAAATTAGTTTTCAGAAAGATACTTCCTGATCAGAAAACATAGTTTTTGAATATATTGAGAGTAATGAAAACAAAGAAAACGTAATAAATTCAACTTTAGAAGGCCCTGACGATCTATCTCCATCTCCAATGCCCAAGAAAAGAACTAAAAAACATCTGGCTAAAGAGTCAGCCTTAACTAAACTGGATAATATTGAGAAACGAGCGAGACTGGAAAAAAGGACGACGATTTGGACATTTTTGGAAAATATGTGGGTCTTCATTGCGCACAATAAACACCAAAAATAGCATACATGCACAAGATGAAATACAAGCAATATTATCAAAATATAAACTGCGAGATCTTAAAGAAAATGACCAACAAAAATCTACTCCAATTCCAGAATCACCATATTCGAAACAAGGCAGTGACGACATGTGTGGAAGTTAATATTTTGTATTTTGACTACTTTTTGCCTTATTACTTTGCTATGATGAAAATACATATTATATCTAAAAACAATTTCCTTTTGTACGTACCTTTATAAAATCTTCTAATGCTGAGTAAATAGTTCAAGTACTTCAAGCAAGAAAGTACTTATAGTACACTTAGGTACTCTGAATAATTGTGACAGTGTACCTAATGAATCTCCAGTGTCCAAATATTTTAAAGTTATTTCTAATTTAGTTCGAGCAGGAATAGCATTACGCATTGTTGTATTTTGCTTTTGTATAGAAGAACGAACTTTATCTAATAATAATAAAATTGGTTTGTTCACACGAAACATCTCCTTAAAGTATCTCATTTTCTCTTTGTAACTCTAACAAGATTTTAATGCTCCGAGAACCTCTCTTCTTTCTATCCATTTTTTGATCCAACACCTTTTTTACGAGGTTTTCTCAATATTTCTTGCCTCAGAAGAGCAGCAACGATCAACACACCTTCACTCACTGCACTCATGTTTGCAAATGAAGAGATAATTGCGTACAAGAATTGCGTAAGAAATTATTGTACGTGCTGTTTACATCAATAATAGTTTTGAAAGGAAACTTTTCCCATTGATCAAGAATGTTACGTTTTGTTTAGACTATGCAATTCATTTATTGCGTTGATATAATTGTATGCTACAGGCAAGAAAATGGCATCGTGTAAATGGGCCTTAAGTGTGCTAATTGCCAATTTTTGCATTAACTTTGTCCTGTGTTGCTATCATTGCTGTCGTCGATATACATATTATATGTTAATAACTATTTCTTATTATCTTTATTAAGGTTGATTTTGATGCTTGTGAACCAGATGCATTGAATAATTAACCAATCCATGAAATAGTAGTTGCTTCGTAGACAGTTTTGACACCAGAGGCATTTCGACCCTATCCGCATGTTGTAAGAAGTAAGAAAACAAACAAGTGACGACGGTCAGGAAAACCAGGAATTTATACTGAAACACCCGAAAAAGAGAAGTTCTAATCCGCACCAAAGATTAAAAAATATGATTCTAAATTTAAGATAACTAATTAAGTTTTGTTTTGCATAAGAAAAGCTATATAATTTTTGTTCACTATAAGAAAAGTATTTTATTTTTGTTTAATATAAGTTAAATCTTTATTTTGGTGTTTAATTTCATTGCTAATAAATGAATTTTGATTTATATGTGTCGTTTTAATGGCACGTACGGAACTATCCCACAGCGTACGAAGGTATCCCCAACACTGTACGAAGGTGCCCCGTTGTTGGGGCAGATTCGTACATATTCCAGATTTAGTTTAAATCATAATTATGGTTGAAACATCAGATGAAATCATTTGTCATTTTTTTATATGAATCTCAGATAGTTAGACTATAAATTTAAGCTATCAAGGGATTGATTTAACGAAAAATAAGAAAAATAAAATGTGAAAACCGTACGAAGGGTCCCCACCTTCCCCTATGTATGTCCGTCCTTCCGTTTTGTAAATACGCACACGAAGCATATCTATGAAGGACAGAATGTGCTTTCCGACCAAAAAGGAGGACCAGTCTAACCACTGGCCGGCCTGAAGCTTGTATATGTCATTAGCGGTTGAAATAACTTTGTTAGCGCGTTTCAGGGTATGACGTTATTGCCGGTATTATCGCCGTAGAATGCGAGTGCCACTAGACGTGTTAAGTTTTCCATACAAAAGACTATCGTTACCTTACGTTTGTTTCAATTGGTTTGTGACGTTTTACTTACAATTTTAATGGTTATAATGTTATAGTGTATATGTCACTGGCCTTAATATATAAGTTAGATATTTAAATATGTTCGACGTCCTGGTGGACAGAAAAACTGTGTCCAGTTTGTGTTTCCACCACACCAACTTATTTTCTATTTAAGATCATATATACATATAATAATGTATAATAAATAAATAAAAAAAAGGGTGCGTGTACCTATGTACGCGCGTAAGAAGTTATACTTCTTTGGCTTTCTTTATTTTTTTTTAATATTAAATAATTAATAATAAATATTTAACGTTAATAATTTAATAATATTAATATTTAGTATATTATTCAATTATTGATTAATATTAATAATAATTATTATTTTATTATATTATTCATTCAACTTAATAACTAGGTATGTTTCATAACCTTTTAACTAAGTAACAATAAGTCTTTGTGAAAAAGCATTGCTAAATTTCTTGGAAAAAAAATTTAAAACTCCTTTATTTGTTTAAAAGGTACTACAAAGGTCATTATGGTAATTCAAAATTCTTGGCATAGCTGCTAACTTCACGCATATTCTATTTCTTTTTACTTGTAGATTGTCTTATTCCTATCTCGCTCGCGCACGCAACTACATACTAATAATTTTGTGTAACGGTGCGCGCGCATCGTAAAATTTCATTCTCATCAATTTTTCATAACGCGCCTAAAGAAGTATAACTTCAAAAATATACTATCATGACTATTATTACGTATTGTTCGCGTTTAAGCTTATTATGTTTAATGTAATCCCGATGTTGGCCGGAAGGGCCTTGACAGCTCAGCTGGGATTGTTTTGGCGAGCGTAGTTCGGCCGGAATGGGCTTTTCCCGCGAGTAGCTCTCTACGAGACTTGGACCTCGGGCAGCTGCGGTCAGCGGTAGTCAATTGCTTGAAGAGCAGGACGGAAATGTGCTTAAGCTTCATTGCACTACATAACTATAGTATGAATAAATCGTTTTTAGTAGATAAATAGATAATTACAGATAGGCAAAGATAGTTGAATAACGATATAGCCATAGTATATAATAATAATTCAATGGCGCTACAGCGCTTATTGGCTCTGTTCAGATTGCATTTGTTTCTTTATCGATTTTAGTAGATTAATAGATAATTCCAGATAGGAAAAGATAGATGAAAAATAATATAGCCATAGTAGGGGAGCGCGGGGCTTGTTGTTACAGGGGTAAATAGTACAGACCTTTTCAAAGGAATTTATTTTATTCACGTTTTTTTACCTATCTTCAACTTTAGCCACGCCCTTTACCAAGCAGGGTCCTACCAGGCGGCTCAGTGAGTGGGTTGGCAAACGCTTAATTGTTGACAGGAAACCTATAATTTTACTAACGAAATTTTGTTGTTCACTATTTTCGTAACTTTGAAGTTTTATGTTTTTTTTTATGCTAAATATAACTATTTGATGTTGTATAACAGTTTTCAAGATTATTTAATTTATGTCGTAATTAGAACTCTATCAAGGGGCTAGTTGTAACAAACCTCGGGGTTTTGACAGTTACAATTTGCCCCAGATTGCTGTGTTACTGACGGCCTTTCAGTTTTCCCCGGCTAAATACTCACAAATGCATTGCGGTGGACCTGGATTGCATTGGAGCTGGCAACTTCAGGTGGAGGATACTGATAAAGAATTTTTGGTAGATCACTTTATCAACACGCGAACCTACCAAGAAAGAGCCATTTGTTACTGCTCGATAATCATGGCTCACATGTGAATGTTGTCTCTGTTGTGAGTAGTGTCAGCTCAGTTGTCGAAAAAGCCAAAGAAAACAATGTTCATGTTATAGTTTCCTCCATTCCACAATCAACCTTGTTGTAGGAGTCTACGGCTTTTAAAAACTACGTGAACAGAGCACAGACTGCATGGATGTATAATAATCCAGGAAAAACGATGACAATTTATGACATCCCAAGTGTAGTGAAGGAGTCATTATCAGTGGACTTAAAGCTTTGGGGCCTTTGAAGTGATATTTTCCAAGAAGTGATTTGCGCTTTATGACATCCAGAGCCTACATAACAATCAGAAAATGTTCTAAATGAAAGTAAATTTTTCGTGTCTTAAACATCCAGAACTATTAGATTCTGCTCCTGAAGTGGATATCAGCACAAAGAAATTATAGCCACATTGAAACTGCGAACAAACTACCAGTGCTCTGGTCAAAATCAATTTTTCCCATCAAAGTTAGACCATTACCAAAGGCGCCACCACGAAAAACAAATATAAATTGCAGAGCAAAAGGAAGTCTGCTGTTCTGACTGATACGCCTGAAAATAACTTTGAGAGTAGAATATGAAGAAAAGATGAAGAAAATGCAAAGAAGATATAAAGAAAAGTGAGGGGAAGGAAAAGTTAAAAATCTGCGGAGATGTAAGGAACTAAGAGATAAAATGATCCAGTTGAAAAAAATTAAACGATTGAAGGTGTATTTTTGTTGTTACAACTAGCCCCAACCACGGGGTAGTTGTAACACTTCTCTTTTTAGAAAAAAAAAGAGACCTGAGTTTGATAATATTCGATTCGACTTCATAGATAATAGTTAGAGTATCGATCAAGTTTATTTAGAGTAATTTAGCCAATATTCTTCATGAATTCAATTATTTGTTAAAATTGTTACAACTAGCCCCACGCCCCTATATAATAATAGTAATCTAGTTGCGTTTTCATGAATTCGTTTGAATGAATAAAGAAATGATAAATGATGTACAAAAACTTTAAAATTAATGTTGTCCATTTCACTTAATCGTGATATTGTAATAAACCTATAAAATAATATTATTGCTTTTCAAGTATAAATTGGTGTATTCACATTAAGTTACAGTACATTCAAGCCTTCGCCATGAACGGAAAGATTGTTTTTGTCGCTCTCTTAGTATTGACCTCTTGTCTTATTGCTACCGCAGTGGCAGAACGTTAGTATACCTTTAAAAATTTATTAGATAAAAATTTAGTTTTACAAATTAATTAATGTTTGACAAAGCTTAATTTTCGAAGGCTTTCTTCAACAAGGAATAACCAAGCAAAGAGCTCAGCTTAGCTCTTAAGTTCTTATAATATAACTTGCGAGTTACTATTATCATGCGAAGAGAGCTTTAGCATTTCCGCGTACAATTTTTATCTAAAAATTATCTCTAATAAATATTTCTTATTTTTTTGCAGCCAATCCTATTCCGAGCCATGACACCATAAGTGGTAATATTTCAATTAGATATTTATATAATATACTACATATTAATGTTAATATTAGAGTTTAATTAACAATTTCGTTTCAGTTAACCCTTCAAACACAGCTAGAAACACTGATAGCCAAGGAACCCAAGGCCAGCAAAGACAGAAGAAACAAGGAAGCATCTAGTAAATGTCGTAAGTATCAAAGGTTCATTCAGTATAATGTCGAATATATACGGTTTAAAATCATTGCATACAACATAAACACATTTTCCCCCCGTATTTTAATATAATAATAGAATTTATTAAAAAGGGCTAAATATAGTATTCTATTAATATCAATCAATGTCGATAACGTCAAACGCTTATAAATATTTTCAACTAGGCTTTTCACATAGGACATTATATGATTATTAAATAATATTTTAATATACATATAGAATATACCTGATATTGTTACAGTAATATACTAATGTTGCAGAGCTTATACAGTAATACCACATTTACACTCAGAAATAATTCCGTAAATACTTATTGCAATGCAATATCGTCACCAGTGAGTTCACACTCACCTGTGAGCAGAGAAGTGAGCCGGTGGTGTGTAAATGTGGTATAACGTACAGCTCGTAGGGTCACCACAAAGCAAATTCTAATGTTTCAGTAGTTATTGTTATGTTGTTGACCTTCAACATCTCAAATTAAATATATTTTTTATTAAATAAAAAATTTTAACAATATGAAAAATTTAACTTTGATTTCTGACCATGATTATTTTTCAGGTAGAGGAGACAAAATGTATCAAACATGTGTTAACATCAATCTCGAAAACTTTCCATAAAATAAACAATAAATTGTACATTAAAAAAGTTTTTTACTGAGTAATTTCTCTCAAATTCCTGAATTACGCCAATATTTAAGGAAAAATTACATATGATAATAATAATCATGTATCTTGTCAACCTTTCTAAAAGAGCTTAGTGGTTTTTGGAACCCTTGTTACTTAAATTTGAATTACGTATATATCAGAAAATAAATCTTAATATCTCAATAAAAAAATGCTTCCCAGCGAAACAATAATGGGTGGTAAAAAATATCAATGAGCCAAAAGCAAAACCAATTTGCCTGGAGGCCGTGTGTCGATTTTCAATGGAACAATGCTCTAAAAATCGCAGTGTGCTTTTGGGTTGTTATTGCATGAGAAGAATAAAACAGTCGCACAATTGTGTCTGTCCCATGCCTTATTGGGAATGACGTGATTCAAGACCGCTTCAAGATGCAGATTTTTGTTCAAAATCACAAACCTGTACAGTGTACATGCTAGACACAAAATTAAATTAAATTAAATTTAAATTAATTCTAAAAAACGACATAGTTGCCACCAAGTCTGAACTCTATCTCCTATATGCTCTGCAGAAACGGTAAATAATATAATCATAAAGCTTTATTTATTTCTACACACACATGTATATTATATACATTTATACATGCATAGAGAAAAGCAAAACTGCTGACAGCTAGCAGCTTTAAAGATGCAAAAAAAAACGAAAAGGAATGCAAAATTATGAAAA
Organism: Pieris macdunnoughi; assembly: GCA_905332375.1. NCBI lineage: Eukaryota > Metazoa > Arthropoda > Insecta > Lepidoptera > Pieridae > Pieris > Pieris macdunnoughi. Next base: position 5,495,382 of record CAJOBZ010000011.1, read on the forward strand.
CGATTATTCGGGATTAAATGTGATTTAAATCTAGAAAAATATTTTTATTAAATGTTTGAATATTTAATATAAATATTGTGTTAATGACTGCTTTATAATTATGTTTTCGAGAAAACTGCTTTTATAGCTGACCAATAGTCTCATGATTTAACGAAATTGTAGTAAGTGATTTGATAAATATAATCTTACCTACAATGCGTGTTCCAGTATGTTTGTTTAGCCCAAACTGCCGTCTTTTTAGACTATCCAGAAGCGACATTATATTACACTCGAGTGATGTTGAACTTCTTACTGTGGATTTAAAAATGCACTCATGCTCTACTTAATACTTAATATATTTCTTATTGGTCTTGGTCTAAATATTATTTCATGTTGGTAACTTATTGATCATAAGTTAAATTATTAATTTTTCTAAATGTATTTTACTGCTAGTTCTCAAATCAAGGGCGTAAAACGGACAATATGAAGTGGCAATGAACTCTTCGTTACTCTTTTAAATGGCCAAGAAATATGGCTAAAAAAAACCATTACATCATGTTCCTTGAACATTTCACCTCTATCAGCAAAGCGGGGTTAACACGTTCGCTGCATTACGAGATCTATCAGATCTCTTGCAGGACTTTTGTATTGTGCGTTGAACATAATCGTGTTTTTTCACTCCTTGCGGGAGGATCTAACTTGTAAAGTTCTTTAAGTATGAGCAGGACAAATATACATATTTGCTTCCTACTTAATGCTGAATTAAAGGACATTAAAAAAAGAAATTAGAGATGGATTAGGTCCCTAACGCACAGTACTGTAATTGTTTTAATTCCTTGCGTTAGGAGAAATGTCGGTACTCGTAAAATCGTACGCCTCGTAGAAGCAAGAGAGGGAGGATGAGCGGCGACTCTTTTTAGTGTTGTCCTAGAATCGACATGGGAAGTCGATAAAAATGTTGGAAAATGTCCAAATTTGCCCCCCATTGGCTAATAATGACAGTGATTCTGATTATGAAATATTTGACGTACCTACAAAGAAAACGATGAACCTTTTTCGTTGGAGCACACGCAGTTAAACAGCACTGACGCTTCTAAAATATCTAAACGAATTGTTATACTTTTACGCGTAATGTGCAAGCAATCAATGTGCTTACCATGTTTTAATGAAAAACACTTTGCATAATTAATAATACTTTGAGAATCGATAACTGAGATATTATTTTATTCCCATCACTACTTACTACACATATTGAACTATCTTCGGTTGCGCTACGAGATACAATCGATATCTAATTTTTTTTTTGGTATTTGTAGTTTATTCAAATGTCGTAACTGCGTGCGAACCTAGCAAAATATAAAGCAATAAGCTATCTTTCACCCACAAAAACTTAAAAATATATGTCATTGTTTTTTTTGGAAGATATAAATTATTTTCAAAACTGTATGTTTAGGAGACTGATTAGATCTCCAACGCACCAAAGGATAGGCTTGTTACGAGATCTTTTCGGTCTCCAAAGCACCAGCTGATAGTTCTTTGAAAATGATGGCGCAGTGAACATGTTAAAAAGGAGGCATGCACCTGCAACATGGGAACAACGCGCAAACACGTAGTGTCAAGGCGAATTAAGGCTAAAAAATAAATACATAGATGCATGGATGCTGCCACAAAGTATATGTGTGAAGTTGTCAGATAAATAAAAAATAATTGATACCACCTAAAAAATAAGTGATCACAGTTTACTTCCACTTTACAATAATTAATTGAGTAGTCGCAGATGATCGCTCCCGAGACTGGGAAAACATCCAAGAGATCCAGATATGTTACGTAGTTTCTAACATTTTTACATCAAACAATAGATAGTGATGAACTGGAGAAACTCATCAGTTAAATAATAATTTACGTACGATTGAATTTATTTATTGACAACACTTGTGCCTCAATGTGATTTTACAAAAAAAAAGTATGCAATTATATGCGAAAAAACATATGCCTTGAATAGAATTAATCGATTTATGCAGCCTGGTCAAAATAGGTAGTTAGCGTAAAATTTTTATAAGTATTTCAGTTATAGAAGTTCTAGCTAATCTTTTTAAAAGAATCTATGTTCTTCTGCACATATTTATTATTTTCATAAATGTATTGACTTGCTAAAGTTATTATTTCGGATAGACTCTCGTGAGCACGAATTCAGGCTAAAGTTTGTGGGGTCAGAAATGCTACCCGTTTTAAATATTGGTGTGATTTTCCTTAGTTTCGTCTGGTCTGGACATTCATTAATATTATAGCTACAGAGATAGCTAAGGATAACATTGATTTGTGTTTATTTTTTATTTTTTTTTATTTTTTTTATTTCTGTGGAGTACTAGTAAAAAAAGCGAATGCAGAGGCCACTTCGAGCTTGACTAATTACTTATTAATTTAATTGTTTTTTATTTGAATTTAAATGGAATTTAATTATTGTTGTTTTTATTTTCCAAGATGAGCAAGCGTTCAGCCATCAAAAAAATTACTGAAAGTCAAGGTCTGAATATGCATTACGTTGTAAATTCCTTAGCGACAGTTTGCGAAAAATGATTAAAATATTTATTGTCAAATAATAAAATATAAAACGATTCTATTCTAATAAAATATGTTTCATTTCCCCATCACGAAGTCATTAAGCGTATTTTTATAAAAACCAAGTCCGGCAAAAGATTGTTCAGTACAAATTCAAAATGAATACCAAAGCTGTTCTCTTAGCTATGCTCTTTTTGTCGAGCCTGCTTGCCATAGCTGTCTGTGAACGTAAGTAAACAAATATTTTTATAAGTTATATATACTTTTATTTTTAAGAAAAGTTTGTGTAAGTCTGGTTATTTATTTTAACATTGTCTGACTTCTAATAAAATATTATTGTATGACTACAAGCTTATTAAAAAATCTCCAAATACATTCATATTTTTCTTTCTCAGCCAACCCATTGCCGTCCAGTGATGTCATTGATGGTAAATATCCTTTTCTCCATACGTTTTATAGATTGTATATGAAATTATATGTATTTTTCTGTATATATATTGATTGTGCTTCAGACATAAAAGAAATTATATTATATAATATATATCATATATATATATAATAACCTAAGAGTTCCTAGGCTCGTTTCTCTAGAGACTATATCAATTTGGAAGGCACGTAGGTAAAGAAAAGTTATCAATGAAACGTGGAATGTATTTTTTCAGTGAGCCCTACAAACAAAGCATCAAACACCGACACACAGAAAACTACAGGCAGTCAGAGTCAAAAGAATAAGCCGAAAATCCCTTTCTTCCCATTTAAGTGTAAGTTTAATTGTCATAATATCTTTTAAAGCGCTTTATATATATATAGCGACACCTATATTCTACGGCTACAATCACTTCAATGATGCCATACTCTGAAACACGCTAACGAAGTTATTCCACTAGGATGTATACGAGTACAACTTCTTGTCCTTAGCCACTCTGGGTCCTTCCGAAAATCCGAAAAGGATCTTTACTTCGTACTTCGCTCACTCCAGTGACCTTTCGTCCAGCCCTTCAGGCGATTGACCACCCCGCGACGGCCCAAGCCGAGGTTCGAGTCTCACAGGAGACTTTTGCGCTAAAACGGCCCAACTTCAGGCTCGACTAAGAGCCCTAGCCCAGCGACAAAGCTGACCTTAAAAGGCCCTTAAGGCCAACGCGAGATTCCATTCAAAAAAAAATCTCCCTTTAGGAGAGAGGAGTTGTTCACCATGCTTCCTCCATAGATATAATGTACACTCGTACGTACACGTGTTTCTGACTATAGACGCCAAGTATATTTCGTTTTTATATAACGGGGCAAACGGGCAGGAGGCTCACCTGATGATAAGTGATGCCGCGCAAGTATGTACCGGTACTCATGGGGGGACGGCTGACACGTACCGACAAAAATAACTATCAGCTTAAAAATAGCAGTCTTGGAAGCTCGCTTGCTGTAACTAGTACAAATGTATATTATTTTCAAACTTTTGTGAAAAATAACAACTTTGGTATTTCATAGAGTGTACTCGTTATAGACACTAGAACGCCAAATTACATCTGACAGCCTGTAAGCAATGATTGTCTCAGATCAGAAAGAATAGAAGACGATACTTGCCTATGAAAATAATTATTTAAATTTCTTCATATGCCATTGCTGAATAAGGATACTATTTAAAAAATGACGCTACAGATAGTCCCAATTTCTATAATCTTTATTTAAAATATAAGTCGGTAGGAGGTTAAAGGAATGGTGTGAATTCTAAGTTCATATAAAGTAATAAAATCTAAAATTGATATTTGTTTTCTTCTTTCAGAGGGCGTACCGCTGTTCTGATGGATAACTTGTTGTAGTTAAAAGAAATAAAAGGATGTATTTACTTTTGTATTTGATTTTAAAAATCCCCTCAGATACAGATATATCGAGCTTGCATCCCTATTACACGGAGCAAAACTCAATTCCTTGGTAAACAATTATAAGCATTACGCTTTGGAAGGCACTGAAAGTCAATTACTTTTTAGTTATAGATATAAATAACATGAACAATAAAGTATAAATATGTCAATATACTATCTCTCTATATCGTTATAGAAATAATGCAGAACTTGTTAGTAGTCTTATGGTGTTGAATAGATACGACCGCCAGTAATGAAGACCACAGGAAGAAAAAACCGTTATACATATAAGCAAGCTGAGAACCTAACAGTAGAACACCTATTACTAGGGAGCTTGACGAGCGAGCAAGTATATGATTTGCTCGTATTTCGTGTTGATAGGAATTAAATCTCAGATCAATACGGCAAAATTTTCTTAATGAATTAAGGTCGTACGTTGCTGCGTTTTTAAGCTACAGGGGTTTAAATCTGTAAAAAAAATCGATGCTAAATCATTTTCTCGTGTCTGCCTCTAGGGTTAATGGTCAATACCATTTAGATCACGAAGAATATCTATAAAGCAGACATACAGGAATCTGCATTATCAAAGGAAGTAGATTTAAAAATGTAAAAAAAAGCTCTACTAAATCATTTGCGTAATTAGGTCCACTCGATTTAATAGAACCCCCTAAATACAAAAAAAAATGGCAGACATTTTACTTACTGACTTATAATTAATGCGATTATTATGCCAATTTTTTTTTGATTTTGAAATTTTTATTGACCTACGAACATAATATGACTTCCGATCTGGAAAAATACCGGAAAAATTAAAAAAATAAATAACATTAAAAATATTTGAAATGGTCTGCTTTCGGAATATCAGTGGCCTGGGTGTCTGCCTCATTTTTTTTTATAAGCAATATAAACAACAGTCAAAGAGACACGAGCAAATAATATAGCACACTTCTTTTTGTCCACACTTTTGAAGCGCTCGTAATAGAAAACACGGCGCTACGATGGTGGCAGACTATCTTTCGGATTTTTCTGAAGGGTTTTTCAACGAACACTGCAATTCTAATAAAACACTGTTTTGACCGGATTGAAGTTATGTATTATTATAAATTTCAACTATTTAAATTAACACAATTTTAAATTTATCCGACGTTTCGCGTGCTTTACAGCGTGCGTGGTCACGGTGACTGAAGACAAAAAGATGTTGAATGTCAAAAAGTATCACAGCTACAAAGAAAGTTGCATTATCTGTATTTATTTCCCGGAGTTGGTATCGACTAAAAGATGGAGGGTTTTGGCCAAAACACTTGACCACGCACGCTGTAAAGCACGCGAAACGTCGGATAAATTTAAAATTATGTTAAATAGTTGTAAATTTATAATAATACATAACTTCAATCCGGTCAAAATAGTGTTTTATTAAATGAATAAAAGTTATGTTAATCAAAGACAATACCACTGCAATTCTGCCAAGCGTACATTTCATGTATATATTTTTTAATTATAAAAAAACTACCTATTCCAAAAAAAAATAGCCAATGGTTCCCTCGGTCTTTACGTGAGTAATCCTAGAGGCATTCGAAACACTTGCTAATTAACACTGGGCACGTCTAAGGATCAGTATTCAGTAGTCGAGTGGAGACTTATGATAAGATTCAGAAACGAGTGTTTGTCAGACAGCACAAACGACGACCTTTGGTACGGGAGGTATATAAAAAATGTATTGGACTTTGTCATCTCTCTCTCTCTTCAGTCGGTAGCTCATGACGCAATGAGTGTATGTCCATAAAGTTTAATCTATTAGGTTTTTCTTCGAAATTTACACTGTCTCTACTCAGAATATCTACGGCCTAAACATCGACGGGGTTTGTCATGCCACAGACGGCTGACCACGTACTTGACTATTTAGAAAAGTGATTATAAATAGAAAGATACAGAAATCTCTGGGACAGAACAATGGTTTTAATGCGCGGGGTTTTTTGTTGTCAAATACAATTATTTTGTTTACAATAATTCTCAAAGAAAAAGTAATTGACTGCGTTTTGCTATACTTATTCCCCAGTTACATAGAGTCTTCAAGAACACATAATAATTATATATTAAAAAACATACTTTATTCAGGCATATTTAAAAAATAAACAATATATAAATTATAGCAGAGCATCTTTATAAAAAAAGAGAGTGTAACTTTGATAAAACTCTTTAAAACTTGTTTAGAGAGATACAACATATATAAGACAACAGAGTATATAAGAAAGAAGGAACATCTAATATATATCCTCTGCGTTTCTTATGAGGCTTTTAAACATATATGCGTATAATAAAACTGTTAAATAAAATTAATTTTTATTCTTTATTCGTTATTCATATTAAATTTTTTATAACATTTTCATAGCTAAATCGTGACTTTCACTATTGTGTTTATTTTTGTTTAACTTTTATTTTTGCCTTTATTATTACTTTATTCATAATGAAAAAACTATTTCTACTGAAGAGACTTAAAATGCATAAATCATTATTTATTTTCGTTTTAGTTACTTTCATTCCTTTGTGCTTCACTAAGCGTAAGTTCCTTAAACATATTTCGTTATATTTGTCGTACAACACAGCTTTTCCGTCGACTTGGCGTTGAAATTGCTTTACAGTCTCGCTGAGCTACGCTACTGGAGGTTTTACTAAAATAATCGTACTGAGAAGGTTAATCGAAGAGGTTAACAAACCCAAAAAAAAGCAATAAATAAATTCATCAACCTCAGTTATTTTACGTAATCACATTTCTATTGCAGATCATAAGTTCGAAAATCGTGAAGTGCACAAATTTCCGCATCATGTTATTGATGGTAAGTCTTCTAGATTAATATCAAATAATATACAAAAAGAACCACCTGAGTAGTTGAAGATATAAATAAAATTCTAATAATAATTAACTTAAATGTGAAAGATGCACAACTCCAATTGCCAGTGCGATAAAGGAGCAGAATCTGCACTCCATAAAAATTTTAAAACATTTAAATGTTCGAGATACGGGAGCAGTAGATTTGATCTGGATCAGAAAGCAAATATGATGATGTCAACAGTATGATTAAATCCGTTTACTCTTAGCAGACAAGGAGCCCCGATTATATCTGCTGGAGTTTCTATGAAGTGTCAAATGAAACACGGTTTGGCTAAATAAGGTCTCCTGCATTTTGTAAGCAGTAACAATTATAAAAAAGCGTTCCGTGAATGTGGAAGCGTGTCGTTATTAAACAATCAACAGACATATCACCTATGGCAGAAATGATAATGGATTCAAAGTATCGACACTAGTACATACTAAATTTGATTAAAGTCCTACCTTACATCTCTATCCTATATTATATTGTGGTTTAAACTATACGTTAAAGGCCGGCAACGTACTTGCAAGCCAGAGGGCATTGAGTAATTGGCGTGGAGTGTCCATGTCCGGCGGACACATACAATCAGATGAGCCTCCTGCTCGTTTACCCCTTGTTCTTAAAAAAACTATGTATTATATTGAGACAATAATCAAATAGTGCTCTAAATGTTGGCAAAATATCACTATTCTGTGATTCCAAAGAACTTAATGGTCAGGTCATTTAAACCACTGGGTTTAAAACAAAATGATTGCGTAACAGAAAGATTGATCGTATCGCACTGTGATTAAAATAAAATAAAAATAAAAAAATAAAATATGTTTATTATGGAACATAAGATACATGTATCACTTATTCCACGTCATTAAATTTGAAGGCATCCCTACTCATCGGCAAAGAAGACAGAGGGTGTAGGCCGAGAGAAAAAGCCAAACAACACTTATTTAAAACAAATATCGCAAATTGATTAGAAGTAGAGATTGGAATAGAGATGCTGTTCACAAGCAAACGAAACGTACTATCGCTCTATCTTTTGTTTTTTACTTAGATTGGTTTCACATTTTACTTCAAAGACTCATTATCTGCGTATTTTTGTCCATTTTCAGCAAGTCCTGTCAATGTTGCTATTATGTCAAACCATGAAGAATCAGATTTATCGAATAATCAATCGGATGATTTATCGGATTACCAAGACATAGACAGCGACCAATATGACGAACAGATTATCTGTCCGTTTGGCATTTTCAACTTTTTGGTAGGTTTAATTTATAATCCTTTTTAATGTAAGATACATATTTTAAAGTAGGACCCACATGGTAGACAACATTTGTATTGTAAGGACACACTTCTGTTTTATTTACTATTGTCCCATAAATATTCTTTCGAAAATACCAGTACCTCCAGTACAAAGTACAATTAAGTTTAACTTAGTACTAAGGTTTTTATTCCGGATTAGCGAACAGTCTCTATGTGATAGAAAAATGTTCCATATGTTGGATATGTAGCTACTTCAAAGGTATGCTAAGTACTCGCATATTACGGTGTAACGAATTTCGCGTGGACAGGCAGTACAAAATAATAATTTTAAACTTTTTACGTTTGCCGTAGGACTTGGAGCTTCTTCATTTTTAACTAATTAAACCAACGTATGACAATTCGTGTTTCAGATTCCCTTCTGTTAAGCAATGTGTAAAATATATTTTTCTTGAATAGATTGTTCAAGGTAAGTCTCCTCTTATAATAATATGTCACTTCTAAATTCTAAATAACATTTTGACGGCTGTTTCATGTTTCAGCAATATTGTAATCCCAAGGCTTATTAAAACTGTGATAAGTTTTATTGATACAAAATTAAAAGTTATGACATTATATACGTCTTTTATTACCCCAAGTCCTGTTTAATTACAGAGTGTAAGCGCTCAACCTTAAGGTCGCACAACACAGGCTTTGCACCAATGGACTTTCTGTTTATATTTAACATGTCCTTGAAACCTTAGACCCAAATAGTCGACATAATAACCTAATGGCCTACTTTCCTATAAGAAAAAAATAAATGATCACAAAACATATACAGAAATCTGAGGCCCAGACCTTAAAAGCTTGTAGCACTGTTTTTTTTTACAATTAATTAAAAATGCAAACCTTCCCAAAATGTGGGATATTCTGTAATTTTAAACGACCGAGTTTACACAAAAATCTACAATATTTGTCAAGTAAGCAAGCTTCTACTAGTATATAAAAAAATATCAAAGAAACTGATGCAATCTGCGGCCAAGACCTAGACAGAAACCGAAGACTTTCAAAATCACAAAAAATTGTATGAGCGCCAAAACAATAGTCACGCCAAGTCAATATCAATATCTTGGAAGCTGATTATGTGTACGGTTTTTTTGATTCTATTTTCAGCCAGTTAAAAGCTAATGATTTTATTAATTTGTCGGTTAGCAAAATCGAAACTGCTGCTGTTTTTAAGTTTAACAATTGAAATTTAAAATCATTTTTTTATTGTTTTGTATTTATTTATTTTCATAGTTCTTTTTATATTAAATGAGTTTGTACTACATTAATGAAAAAATCCTATCTGTGAAACAATTTAAGGTAAAGTATAATTTGTATTTATTTTTATGTATCCTGTATTTGTAATGTGTTCTTTCCTTATTGAATAAAAAACCTTACGTAAACCAACTTTTTTCATTTGACGATTTTCTAATATTTAAACAACAAAAGAATTTCCCTAAACATCTTATTGAATCAACATTTTCTTTGATCCGCGTTGACCACCAGAGTGATATATTCGCGTAATGGGTGAATACAAAGCAAGAATATTGGGTGCATCCGAAAGGAATCTAATTTAAAAATAAATAGCCTGTTGTTAGTAATAGTTTCGAAGGTTGGACATAATCAGGATGAATAAATTGGGTAGAAAGATAAAATTGGATATTTATGTTCAGTAAAGCCATAAATGACGTCTTTTAAGGCTTTTTATTTTATTTCTTAATAACCTTTATAAATATACGAGTGTTACGCTTACAACAAAGGCAAAACAATCGAAGTGACAAGATATTCATAATAGTAAATAAGTATTATTATTATACTTTTCCCCTGAACGAAGATGACTACAAATTATCTACAAACATATCTAAAACAGTACATTTATGAGTGTGACGTGAAAATATTTTTAATTATGAATTTGACTTAAAATTCGTTTTGAACAGTCTATACCGGAATTAAACTTCAGGCGGTGTAAATTTGTTTACTGGCATCATCAAGCGACTCTCATGTCTGAGGTTCGAACCTCACCTTTTCTATTTATGTGCGTAACTCACTACTAGTGAGGGAAAACATTGTGAGGAAGTCGGCATGACTTAGACCCAAAATGTTGACGGCGTGTGTCCGTGTGTAGAAGGCTGATCACCTACATGCCTATTAGAAAAACAAATCACGAAACAGATACATCAGAAGCCCAGACCTAAAAAGTTTAACGCCATTGTGTTTTTTAAACAAACAGTAAGCACACTTTTTCTTATTACAGCTTATTCCAAAAAACATATCCAACCGTTTATTAATTCTTCCACAAGCATTTCTAAGCCTGTCAAATAAAAATCAGTTTAACAAATATGTACATGTCCATATAATGTTAGCGCTAAATTTCGTTTAGGTGATGAAATGACGCATAGATAGCGTGAAAAGTAGTCTAGTGAGAACAAATCTCATTTGCCTCTGCCCTTTCTACATCTTTCGAGACCCTCTGAGGATTATAGGAGCTTGCGGTTCAACATATGCGTGAATAAATGTACGCTTGGAAATCCATTGCTAATATTTTTTTGTAAGGCGCAATTTTATGAGCGACAAAGGATTTTTTATCTATCGAGTTATAAATAAAACAGAAACAATTTTGTATTAATTTTATTTTACACCTGTTTAAACAGTTTTGATGTATATAAATCTGTTGCTAGTTGAAGTTGGTAACTTAAATATGTTGTGAGGCGCAAATAAATTATGAATGACCGATTCTCTTATATTATTTATGTTAGAAATATTGTTTGCAAGCTAAACAGTGGCATAATAGAACAAAAAAGCGTTATAATCGACACTCCATGTGATGTCAACACATCTTCTTGACACAATTTTTTACTTAGGTAAGAAATATTAATGAAATTTTATGAAAACAATTACTTTAACTTTATACATATAAATTGAATAATTTACGATAGGCCATTTTAAAATTAATATATGTATATTACGAACTTATATAATATTTATATAGATATATTTATCATTTTTAGTTTTACGTAACACAATATAATATACTGTGGCTCTTCCAGCAACAAGGTTCTACTCAGTGGTTATTTGTGCCAGTACTTAAAATTTATTAACTTATTAAAAATCAAATTATTGATAAACGTTTAATTTATCTATGTTAATACATCTATGTAGTTAGATAATGTCGTAAATATCTAAGATCGAAATAATTTAATAAGAGAAGGAAAAGATTCTCTCTAGCCTCTTCATGTGGAATTCGTTTTACATATTTACAAGTTTATTGTACTAAATTTAAAGTACCCTACAATATTAAATAATATTAAAGTACAATTAGTTTAGTTTATACAAGATTTTGTTTCATTTTTCTCTCATCTTAGGAAGTATCTGCTGTAATAGTATCGGGGGAACGCTGGACCTGAAAAATAAAACAATATTTTATATTGCAGTTATCATAGCTTAGTTTTTTTTTATATTTTGGAAGTAAATACAGCCTGTGTCAGGGAAAATGCAGCATTCTATCTGAAAGATTTATTTTTAAATCCATCCAGATAGTGTTTTTCGTTAAAAATATTACTTTTGTATAAAAATATCAAATTGATAAAAAATATAAATATCCAATTTCCTATTGATTATTATAAGAATTGTAGATCAAAGTTTTATGTAAATGAATATTAAATATTTCAAATGTACACAATATTGTAATATTAATCTGGAAATTTAATAACATTGAAATATTTAATTGAAAAGAATTTTATAATTAAGTATACAATTATAAAGCGATAACGAAATACATTATTAATGAAAGTCCAAGTGTAAGCAACATTATATCAAACTTGTTAAGTTTTAAAATATCACTTCAATAGTATTAAAAGTAAGCCCGTATTCTGACTAAAATCGCTTCAAGAGCTATCCAACCATTTTTACAAGTTATTTGACATATTTTATCGTGCTTAAAGCTAGACTAACTTGAGATATTAAGTCGAATTTGGTTCTTCGGCGTTCTAGAAATATTAGAGACGAATCATTTTATTTTATTAAAGTTTTTTATCGATATAAACATAGATCAATATATTAAACTAGGTATTAGAAAAATACTATTCTAATATTTGGATCTTGCTTGATTTCTGTAGATCTGTTTGCCAGTGGGCCAAGGCCTCCTCCAACCTTTTCAATTCGTGTCTTTCTTGGGCCACTCTGTTTCTCATCACTCCTGCCACTTGTCTGATGTCATCTTCCCATAGTTTTTGTGGTCTTCCTCTACTCCTTTTGCCTTCCCTAGGGTACCATCCTGTCACATTACTCCATTTGTCTGTTGTTCTTATCATGTGTCCAGTCCATTGCCATTTAAAGCTTCTTATTTTGGAGGTAATGTATTTTTTTATTATAAATAGATACGTCTTTCAGTTTTATAATAAATACATAGACCTATATAAGTCAAGTTCAATGAACTAGACTAAAATAAACAATAAATGTGTTGAACACTTAAAGCACATTTATATTCGGTGTTAGTGTCATTGTTTGTTTGAAGGGCTATATCACCCGTGTCACGCGTAGGATTTCACGGTTACAAGAGAAATGCACAAAGTTTCCTTTTGTGGCACTTCTCATAACTTGATTTGTAGCGCAACCCTTCAGCTGAGTTCCGGTGAGGCGCCGCTTCGGCGAGACGTCGACAATTCCTGCTTGTACTGTCACCATGTCTGTGGCATTTTACGGATATTCATAAATAGCTATAAGCCTTAGTTACTGGAATAAATGCTGAAGAGGTTACTGTTGCGTCTTCAAACTGTAATATTATGTACTATATGGCCTTTGTTGAACGTGTTTAAAAATACTACAATGTGTAGTATTTTTTATTTGATAATGTGAGTTCGCCTTACGCTGATTGCGGCTACTGTAATTCATTTGAAATGTGCTGTTAATTGGATAAAACTTCCACGTTGTATGAGATTTTTAGTAAATGTTTCGAAAAACATGTTTTCATGTATGAGTCAGGCACAGAACGACCATAATAATTGACTAATGCCTTGCCCATTTCTTGTACCTCATCGTCGATCGTTATAAATAATACGAGATGCTACTCACTGAAAACCTTATTTATTTTCATAGCCCTATTTACATATATCCGTGTGGATACACGTCAAGCAAATATTTCCCAGTATAAGGCTTTTTTAAAAAACATTTAATCTTACCAATTCAAGTATTATATTCACCACAGCGTGAGGCACGCCCTATGACAAGACGTCGCGATACTTACTGAAGTGTTACATGAGAGAACTTTTCTCTTACAAAAGCACACAGTTCAGACGCCTTACATATTTTTCAATTTTATTCTTAATTATGTCTATGTTCTCTATTATATCGACAGAAGGAGATTCTACAAAAAATATACTAAATTCTTAAGGATAGGAAAGCCTGTTATACAAAGATAGTTTACAAAAATCTTTAAGCTAATATATAGCCTTGGCTCTCCATAACGATGCTAAAAACCTTGGTGTTTTCTTCGACCAAGCGATGTCCTGGTTCCATCACGTAAAGGAAATCAGCCGCAACCTATATCCCATTGCTAATGACCTGAGACGTCTTTCTAATCCTTCCTATCCATTCCCTTCCTTCCTTCCTATCCGCACTAAAACTAGGTTAGCCCAATATCTTTTGTTTCCTATTCTCGATTATGCAGACTCATGCACCTCTGATATGAATGAAGAGCTGCTTGACAAGATCGAACGCCGGGAGAATTTCTACATACGTTTTATATTTGGCCTTAGGAAATATGACCATGTGACTAAATTCCGCAGGCAACTCGGGTGTCTACCTATTGACTCCAACGTGACGCTCATCTCCTTCAACTTCTATACTCAAGTCTTTTCGATCCCAAAACTCCCTCTTATCTATCAAATTCTCCGTCCCTAATTACTATATGTTACGCTCCTCCAATAGATGCTTATTGGAAATTCCATCTCACATCTCATCCTTCTTAGGCAATTCGTTTAGGATCTCCGCCATTAAGTTGTGGAATAGGCTGCCCGACTCCATACGATTGGCTACCTCCCTAACATCTTTTACAACTCTTCTGCATAAACATTTTAACTATATTCTATCCTGCTCAATCTTGACTTTTGTAACTCTTGTATTTCCTATTCTTCTGTATTGCATAGCAATTCATGAATCCGTGAGATTGAGCTTTTTAATTTGTTTTATGAATATTTTTTTGTATTATTTTAGATAAAGGTTCTAATAAAAAAAAGATTTGGTTATGCATTTCTTGCACTTTATCCATAATATTTATTTTCTTAGTTTTTCCCTTACTAGGGTTGCCTGGAAGAGATCGCTTGTTAGCGACAAAGGCCGCCGCGCGTTGCATCCCTTATAATTTTTATGTATTATGGTATTTGTTTTGTATAAATGTAACGAAGTGTGAATAAATAAATATTTGATAGTAATACAAATTTATTTATATACAGTATATACCTATGTGGCTTAGCGATAAATGCGGTACTGTTTTCGCATTACTAAATCAATAAAACCGAAGCAGAAATGTGTACGCTGCCTTATTAAATACGTAAAAATTAGAAAACTTCAAGATTTCGTCTATTACTTAAATTTTAAATTCGAACGCTGTTATGTATTATTTGGTATTATAAATCCGAAACTTAAGTGTTTACTGCGTTTTTCCACTATTAATTTTAGTAATGGTATCTTAGAAACGTCCGGCTACTTTAAGTCTTAATTAACACTACGAAATAAAGTCGCACCTATGTGTAATTTATTCGAATACCAATTTGCGTCAATATCTTTTAAGAACGTAATTAGCCGTCAAATTAGCGGGTGTGTTTTATAATATAATAATTTTAATAAGTGCGATTTAATTGTGCAAGTATGGCAATAAAATCTCCAAGATGAACAACATATTTTCATGGAAATGAATATTTGTGCGTAAATTACTATAATAAGTACATTTAACATTAAGTACTATAGTTTAATAAAAAGTAATTCTTGTTTATTAATTATTCCTTGGCACTTATTAAACTTGTAGAAAAATAACGCTATTCAATAATAATGCTATTCAAAAAAGATTCTTTAAACACATAATTAAACTTTCATTTATAAGGGGTACAGGACATCACACTTCTGCATCTACTTTCCAATGGACAATATTTGTTTAGCCTTGCCTTGCGTCTTCTGTGTCTGCTTTACGCAATTAATTTTCGAATCGTTATGCTAGATTCATTGTGCTTTTTAACCTACTTCATAAAAACAGAAGGACGATCACTTCGACGTATTTTTAGTTTTTGTGTATGTTCACGCATTCAAGCTCCCCCGTCCGTGGATCGATCTAGATTACTTTGGTGTCAAATGATTCAGATTTCCAGCGAATAGGTTCCATAGATAAAGAAGAGAAAGACTTCGAAAAATTAACCAAAGACGATTTAATGAATTATCGTTTCATATATTTTTTACGCGGTAATATAAGATCACTCAATGCAAAGAAGAAATATTATTATTTAATACTTTTCAGTGTATTTTTTGAATTCTATTTTTTAAAAGAATTTATTCGCCATTCGAGCCAACTTCACACAAAGACAGAAAAATCAATTGGTTTAGTGAGATTGAACCCGACTATTAAGACGGTCAAATTATCACACAAAGTTAATTAGATTTTCATAAACTAAAACAAAATTCAGCAGTAATTAAACAACAAACAAAAACACCACATACTGAATAATGTATTCAAAAAATGGAATTTCTTTCCAGCGTGAATTAATATAACACACGCGGGATTCCATTTTACAAGTGCAAACATATAAATATTCATTAAACAACGGCTAGAAAATGGTGGCTCCAAGTAACTTTTATATTAAATTACAAAATGTCCGCGCCACTGACCTTTACTTTTGATATGTCAATTTCATAATTAAAATGCGTTTGACCGTACCAAGGGGATTTGAGAGAAAATTGAATGTTGCCCGGTCGAGTTAACACGGAACCCAAAAGTATAAACTGCCTGAGAAATATAATTAAATGATATGAATAATTGAAAGCTTTATAAGCCTACGAGCGGTTGTTTTAACAATTTTAAAACAATACTAATTTTAAATAACTTTTGCGAGCATTACTCTTGCGAGTAGCGAGGGCTTTTAATGTAAGAAATCGCATGTTTAAGAGATACTTTTTTAAATTTATATTTAGTACGTATCATCACGTGTTTCATGTATAGAAGTCGAATAATTATATAATTACTAACGCATAAAAATTGAAGGACTTCTGGCGTATTTAGATTTTAGAAATCTGTGAACATAAGTGACTAGTGGGTGGACTTTAAATTAAGTAATAGGCATTAGTATGTTTTGTTCGACTATTTATTAGCCTTAATAGGCCATATTACATTAGAATTAAAGTTAAAATAAATTTGTAGTACTCGTGTAAATCTGTTTCATTTTTGTTCAGTATTTTTAAATTTACTTCTATTTTCGCTTAAAATAGATCGTTGAAAACATGATATTTCTTGACCTTCTAGTATTTACAAGAGTGGTGACACAAAATATTCCACACTTTTTTCTACATTTGATAAACCATTATACAGTCGGCTTTCCTCGTTCGGCGTTCATTCTTAAAGACCCACAACTTTAGGCTGGAAGTTCTAAGAATTCTTCCATAGATATTTTCATTATAAAATGTCAACTATTAATGCAATATGTGGTGTAGGCTATCTAAAGTCAACAATACTTTTATTTCCCCATAATTACTGTCGAACTATAAAGACGCAACAGCGTTGTCAACATAAGTAATAGGTTAGTTTAATACCGCATCGACCTTAAATACGACGGGTGGATTACTTTTCTTAGCAGCGTCTAGTTACATTCAAACAATTTTAGTGAAGGTCAAAAATTCCCTACATACACAAATCCTCAAACCATTTTTCTCTATAAATTATTAGTCTCATAATAATGTGGCTTTAAGGCCCCAAGCGCTTAACAACGAAACTATGTTAAAATGCCAATAAACCATGTCTCTGGTAGTTACAAAACGCATGTCAAATACGCTTAGGAAAAATTAAATCGATTAAACCGAGCGTAATAAAAATAACGCCAAATTGTCTCAAATATCTGTGAAATGTGACTCTATAATTGTAGGAAGTCTGTGTTTCGCATTGATCCGGTAATTTGAAGGTCGGCTAATTGTGGAGTAATGCCGGAACTGGGTATGCCAAATGTATTGCCAAATGATTCATGACTTCAAATTATAGTTGGTTTATGGCGAGCTCAGGTAATTTAAATCCTACTCAAAACATTAGATTAGTTTAAAGTTTCATAGAGGATAACATACAATCAAAATTTTATGGACGACGAATATAATGAAGCCTGATAAAACCAGGTGTCCATGGGCTGCGACAGCTGCATTTTATGGTTGTTCATAACTAAAACCTAGTTACTCTTATTCATATAAATAATTTCCCTAAAAAATAGAACCGAGTCCATAATGTACTAAAAAGTATTAAATATCAATATATCATATTTCTGGTATTGATTGGCCTTGTTGAATTTATTTTTGAAAGCAACGCTTCGAATTTTGCGTCGCCTCTTCGGTTTTTTTAAGTTGATTAATAAAAAACTGTAATTAATTAATGTGTCCCTTTCGGTCATATGTAATGTCTGTAAATTACGAAGTAAAACCTACTATTACAATTATTAAGCTTTTAAACATTATTTTCAAACTTATACTAATTTAGACATTTTTTTGCGACTAATTTCATGACTTATGATAATGTTTTAAACACAATAAAATTTAAACAAATAACTACTAAGTTACAATGTGCAGTGTTGCACTAGCAACGTGCGGCCTTCTCGTTAAAAAGCTATATCTTCAAGCTAACACAATAACAACAAATAATTGTGAAGAAGTGCAAAACTTATGGATATATAACACAAAAGATTACAATAATTCATCAAGACTTAATATCAAAAACAAATAATTCAAAGAAATAGTTAGTAATTACCAAGAGAGAGAAAAATAAGCAAATTTAAAAATATGTACAGAGTAATTTAAAATAACAAAAGTGTGCTAATAATGTGTGTGATTACCGAATTTGATAAAAGTGTGCATAATAAGCTATGGTGAAAAGTGATTGTGGAGCAAATGTGTTCAAAAGCATTGCTTGATTTACAATGTGCAGTGTTGCGAAGCATTATATTATCAATATTTATAATTTAAAAAAAATATTAGTAAACTATTCTATTTACAAATTATATTATAACGTTTACGCTTATTTGGTTAAGTGACGTAACTTTTTGTAACAATAAATTAACCAGTCTTAATCTAGTTTCCAACTAAGGTATCACGTGAATTAGGAATGCTAATGAAACAGGAAACAATTCTTAATATTTATTACAAATAAATATTTACATTGGTCATATTTACAGCTGTAACAAAAACAAGTTATAACATAAAAAATGTGCTAAAAGAAACCATATTGTTTATGGCAGTTGACAATGCTTTTATAAATAAATTAAACTAACAAGAATAGACGTAATAGTGTGGTAACAAAGCGAAGCTGAAATCTTATCTATCCTTAAAACAAATATCACAAACGTCACGAAAGCGGGGCTGCCAGAAAAAAAAAATTGTGTACAGATTACCTATGTCCTACAAAAAAACGAAAAATGTAGTCTATTTATAACTGATATAATTAAATCATAAATTATTATATGTACAACATTATAGAATTAAATATTTTATGTTTTACATAGCATTTTTATTACAACTGGCAGTCCCGCACGAAAGTAACAAAACAAAAAATGCTTTCCAACTATATAATTTAACTATTGGTCCGATTATGATACACTAAGCTGTCAAATGACACCAAAAGTCCTTTGACAGTAAAAACTTTTTTTTTTAGTAATTCGGAATGACGGGTACATAATCGGTGTATTTACTATGTACATTTCCTATCGACCATATTGGTTACCTTGTGCGCCTGGTGGTTGGAAACCAAAACCAGAAGCTCCAGGTACAACGCCGCTAGTCTGAGATGGGTCACCGGGGGGAGATGGAGGGAAGACCACAGGTCCT
This sequence comes from Pieris macdunnoughi, assembly GCA_905332375.1. Classification (NCBI taxonomy): domain Eukaryota; kingdom Metazoa; phylum Arthropoda; class Insecta; order Lepidoptera; family Pieridae; genus Pieris; species Pieris macdunnoughi. The sequence goes on from CAJOBZ010000011.1 coordinate 5,514,982, forward strand.
GAAAAAGGATTCTTATTAATACCAGATGCATGCTTAGTAAATAAACGATCGATAACCTGGAACGTTTTCCTTTCTTCTGACTCTGAACTCATGTTCACGGTGAATCAAAGTAAATATGACACCATGCCTTACACCTCAACATAATCTTGTCTATCAAGAAAAATAATTAAATAAAACAGTAAATGTGATGGAGACCACCCATACGGGGCGCGTCACTGGATGTTTAAGATAGTTATGTTAAATTAATCTCTAAATAACGAGTTTATGAATTATTAGACATAGACATAACATTTCTTACTAACAACACACACAGAAACACGCAAAATAACAATAATCAAAAAAATATAAAAAAAGAATGAAATATAACAAATTTTTTTTCTTTTAAAGAGTAAGGTCCGTTTTTACGTAATTCGTGTGTGCTGTGGTTGTAATTGGCCGACTAATCAACAGCGCTGGTCATTCTGCCAGAGACCACAGCAGCTAGTTTGCGCCTCAGTCGCAAAAAAGAAAAATAAATAAGCAGTGTAAGTAATGAAGTCTTGTGTAAAAGTATATAGTAAATAAAAAAAATAAGAATAATTGTTAATAAATAGAATAATAAAATAACAAATAAATATTTTTGGGCGGATTAAAAAGTAGATTACGTGGGATTTTTATAGAGTAGGTAACTAGAATATCAACAATACAAAATACACACAAATGTTAATCATGATACGTGAATTGTATATAAGTATAAAAAATGTTAATAAGATATTTTGCAATGAAAACCTTCAAATAGTGATAAAACCTGTTTAATCGCGTCAAAATATATGTTTAAAGCCGTAATTTATTGTGAAAATAGATTGTATTTTGCGATTTTTTATCAATAAGTTGAATGTTATTTCAGAAACACTTTTTTAAATTTAACTTATCTAATGTTGTTTTCTCGTTCTTTTCCACCACCACATTGCATAAATTAAATCTAATAAAATAAATAACTAATTCCGAAATTACTAAAAGTTTTAAAATAACTGCTGTACGCCTAAAAGGTGAAGTTTAATGGTAAGAGTCTTGACAACGCCAAGTATAAGTTGAATTTGAGATATGGGACATACTTATCGCTTAGTCCCGGCTTTGAATTTTATCCTAACATAATCGTGTCTTAAACAATTCAAAAGTTTTAACTTGTTTCGCAGTTTGTTTACAGTGTTGGCCTAGTGGCTTCAGCGTGCGACTCTCATACCTGAGGTCGTAGGTTCGATCCCCGGCTGTGCAACAATGGACATTCTTTCTATGTGCGCATTTAACATTTGCTCGAACGGTGAAGGAAAATATCGTGAGGAAACCGACATGTCTTAGACCCAAAAAGTCGACGGCGTGTGTCAGGCACTGAAGGCTGATCACCTATTTATCAATTAGATTGTCAAATGATCATGAAACAGATTCAGAAATTTGATACCCAAACCTAAAGAGGTTGTAGCGCCACTGATTTATTAATGTTTTTGTCTTGTTTCAATGGAATATTTAAGATTTATATATAAGTTCATCGCCTTCGAGGGTCTTGAAGGTTACAATGCTCATTAAAGAAAAGTTGACGAACAATATGCAAATTCAATTAGCATCTAGGCTAGATGTATTCAATTAGCATCTAGGCTTTGTAGTATTATTGTTTTTGTAATATCACAAACGTTTTAAAAGTTACTTGACATACTAACATGTTCATTTATAATTTAATTTCAGTCTTATCTTATTGCGCTTCCGCTAGAAGCTATCTTCATAGTGGATCGCCGGTACGAAACCAAAACCGCGAAGGGTCGATTACATGCCATGTTTAATTATTTTAACAAAAGCATACTGTTACGAAAATGCCTGTTGTCTAATTTGTATCGCAATATTTGAATTACTAACATCAGACAATGTCATAATGTTAATTACGATGCATACACTTTTCAATGTTATTATTTACAAGATGGCGCCCAAGTTCTATAGTCTATTGAATACATATGTCATCATTCAATTTTGGCGCCATTGACACACCGATAGTTATATTTTTCACTACCCTGCCCGCAACTTCGCCTGTGCAGGATTAAAATAATATGTGTCCAAATGATGTAGCGTGACGGACATATATTATCTACTTTACCAGAAGCGATAAAAGTATCTATTCATTTAGGAATCAATTTATTAGTACCAAAATTTGCATTAGAAGTAAATTATCAATCTTTTTGTAGTTATGATTCACTATTTTGGCTATATACCTATGTCTTATGTGTACATAAGACATAGATATATACTATGGCGGGCTTTTACGATAAACATTTCCATCATACATTACATATTTGTAATTCTAGCGGTTCTGGCAGCGCACTCCAGCATAGCTCGCAGATGGTAGATATTTTTGCTACTTACTTGATATTTTGGAAAATTCACACAATATCTTTATAAATTGTAGCCTATATGTTATTCTGATGTACAAGCTATATTATTGTAAAGTTTCATCAAAATCCTTTCAGTAGTTTTTACATGAAAGAGTAACAAACATCCATCCATACTTACAAACTTTCGCGTTTATAATATTAGTAGGATTTGCTTCAATTCCATACATTAGAATAGGTATTGAAATTCGATAAAATGATGAAACCTTCAAACATATTAACAATGACTCAGTATGCAACAACTATTATTACAACTGCACTATCTAATGAGAGTTAAACGTGACCTTCGTTTAATTTTAATTGGCTATCAGCCATATAACCTTCAGCATTCACAAACAAAAGAATTTTTACAAACTATGTAATATGTATTGACTAATATCCAATAACTTTCATTGGCCTTAAAATACCTAACAAGTACGAACGACAAATTGTGCACAACTATATCATTTGTACTATAATTATAGGATTGAATAACTTAAGCAATTTCCCGTTTCGTTATAGACTCATAAAAATGCTGCAATTTTGTATTTGGATTTTGCCAATCTTATTATATTAATTTAGGAGCCGTGTTACCCTTCAACGTGTTACCCTCATCCCTGAGGTCGTAGATTCGAACCACGGCTGTGCACCGATGAACTTTCTGTCTATTTGCGCATTCAACACTCGCTCGTACGGCGAAGGAAAACATCGTGAGGACACCTTAGACCCCAAAAATCGACTATGTCAGGCCTAAAAGGCTGATCTCATACTTGCAGATTAGAAAAAAAGCATATGGCAAAACAGAAATCTAAGGCCAGACCTGAGAGGTTGTAGCGCCACTAGTTTTTTTATTTAAAATAGATACTTCTTATATTAAAAGGTAGCATTTAATATTATATAGGTCAGGTAACTCTTCACAGATATATTTACTCTGATCATGCGCAACTAACACATGACAGAACTAATTAAAGTTGAGAGATCATGGAAGTGTCCAACTACGCACGGCTGGACATTTGTTTTATAATATATATTCTATATGTTCATAAAGGATAACGTAGGATTCTAATGGTGACAGAATTTTTAAAATGGTCAGTTTTGTAGCCTATTCAATGCAAACAAACAATTAAATCTATCCTCTTAATAATATTAGATAGTGTAGCTAACCATAGTAGGCTTTAAATCAAATATAGAACGATGCCATTTGCAAAGTAGAATCTGAAGAATTCTAAAAATATTGTTCAAGTTTCACGAAAATTAAGGCATTAGTTTAAGTTCAAAACGAGAGTTCCATTCGTCAAACTAATTAATAATATCTCTGCCTGATTTTCAAAGAGTAAATCTAAATATAATCTAAGTATAAGATGTTTAATTTTCCCTCAAATTAATCGATACGCTTGCTTATTTCTTTTTCGATTTTGTTTTCCTAAGCGTCTAGTCAACCATAGACCATAGACCTTGTTTACCAACGACAAATTATACACAATATGCACAGACTAAATGAGATGTTACACGGCAACATAATGGATAGGTAGGCGTAATGAACCACTTTTGGGCTCAAGGATAATAATAATTTGTTTTTAAGTAACGAGTGGTCGTTTAATACAATTTTAATGGTAGTTTATAAAAACAATGGACCAGTACATTATAAATAGCTGGCATGGCATGTCTTTGTATTTTTCACTGACCAATTTTATAATATATGCCTTGAGTTCATATAAAACCAAGTCATATGTTTTTGTTTTACAGGGAATTGAACGACCATATATTAATAAACGTGGGGACTGATTTAGGTTCTATTTATTACTAACCCATTATATTATTCATCATAGCTAAGATATTTTTGTGAAGAACCTGTCAATTTAACAAATTAAACAGCGAAAGTAAGTAAAGACCCCCCCCCAAAAAAAAAAAAAAAAAAAAAAAAAAAAAAAAAAAAAAAAAAACCAAAAAAAAAAAAAAAAAAAAAAAAAAAAAGGGGAAAAAAGGGAAACCCCCCGATGAACCTATTACAACCAGTATTTTTTAAATAGATTATACATAGTATAAAATCAAAAAGCTCTGATATCTTTATAAAACAATGCAAAGATCCAGAACACATCACTTGTTACTATTAAATGGATACAAAATTAAATTTATTTTTAAAAGTAAATTATATAATTGGTAAGAATTAATTAAAGTCATTAATAACGAATGTACAATTACATCAAGGTCGTCACAGTTCCTTGAAGACTATTGCCAATAAAGATATGTTTTACATTCTGCTTTTAAAATAAAACTTAGTGTAAGTGAGAACAATTAAAATGATTATTGTATGTAATCGAGTTTTGATTTAAAAAAATCATATATTTTACATTCGATATACTTTAACATTGAACTTATTTATTTTGTTAAAGATAATAAGTTTACTGCAGTCCAAAGAGAATATTCCAAATGAAATTGGTGAATCTCACGTAAAGAAAATCCTTGGTCTAATATGGTACCTACCTGTATACTAAAGCCAATATTTTTCCCAGTCATTATGTAGAATAGTTAGATCAACAGTGGCGGTATCGAAAAACGTCGCGGGCATTAAAAAAAACATATAAAGTCAAAGAAAAAACACGCAAAAAGACTTAACTTAAATGAAAATTTATTGTTATAAAGAGATCTTTATCAGTGTTTTAATTAATTGTAATTGCTACAAAGCCTTTTACGAAAGGCGGTAATCTGCAGAAATAATATAATATATCATAAAATATCTAAAAGCCTACTCAAACATTCATCATAAACAAACCTATAACGCCCTTCGTTACTTATGATTACAAAATGACATTGAAGTCACGTGGTCACGTGATACCTCAATTAAAGTTACTTTTAACAACTAAGGTGATGTTATCTTGAACTTTATTGTGAAACCTCTTAAACATTAATGGTATGTTATCTTTATCTACGGTTGTATGTATTTGTTAAACGTATAATACTGTGTATGTCGCGAGATCATATCTATTAAAGATTTAATCTTACTAAAAACATAAAAACAGTTTTTGTTGTAATTATTCAAGAATAAAAACTAATAAGAGTCCCTATATTCCAATATGAGCCTCAAATTGCACGTTTAATTCTTTTCATAACAACTAAATAGTTATTTCTTTTCATAAAAACTAAATAGAAAGTGATCACTCTTCTGCGCCAAGTACAGACATTCAGACCGATGTCTGAGACATATTGGAGTCCCCACAAGCTGTTAATTACAAAATATTAATTGTTAATAAGAAAAAATAGACATTAAGTTTTAGTAAAATGTTGTCATAAAACTTACTAAAAGCTTATCAAATTAAATCATAATATTGGAGTGTAATTCTGTTTTGAACACTTGTTAAACCACAGTATTTGCTTGACGAAGCATGAATTTGTCTTTATGCCCTTAGCACCCTACCCTTGTCAATAACTTTATATTTTGGTATTAATTATAAGTTAGGCTATAATCCGTTACTCGGGTCACCTTTAGTACGAACAAATTTTATTAACGAAGAATTGTAACAAATTCTTTACTAATCTAATATATAAAAGTCTCGTGTCGCGGTGTTTGTAGTTAAACTCCTCCGAAACGGCTTGACCGATTCTCATGAAATTTTGTGTGCATATTGGGTATGTCTGAGAATCGGACAACATCTATTTTTCACCCCCCTAAATGTTAATGGTAGTCCACCCCTAAATTATTATTCTTTTATAATTTTTAGATATTTTTTTTTTTTATGATGCAGCATTAAAAAATACATACAACTATTAATTTTCACTCCTCTACGATCAACCCCTATTTTTTATTATAAATGATATACATGGTAAAACGACGTTTGTCAGGTCAGCTAGTATTAAAATAAAAAAGTTTTTGATTTTTTTTTTAATATTGACTAACAGATATTTTTATTGTGTACTGGTCGTATTTGGAATTAAACGGAATCACGAACATCATGTGTATAGCCATGTATATAAAGTACTGCCTTGTATATAAAGTATATCTATATTTTACGAAATACTGAGAATACATCCTATACCAAATCAATATAATATCTATGCGTTCGAGGAACATAAAGACAACAAGTTGGCGCTTAGAGGCCTCCTTAATCAATGCAAACAATATTTTCGCAGGAATTTGATTTAAATATCCCGATTATTTTTGGTATGATTGAGATGTCTTTTTTAACAAAGGTATGAAAATATGCAGAATATGATATTTAATAATAATAATAATCCAGTGGCGCTAGAACCCCGGATTGCATCAATTTCTATGATCAATTTCATTCCATAGACAATGGACAAGGTGAACAGCCTTCTGTTTGACACGTGTCATCGATTTATGGATTTGAAACATGACATTTTGAATGAGGAACCTCACGATGTTTTCCTTCATCGTATGAGCGAGTGTTTTATGCGCAGATATACAGAAAGTCCAATGAGGTAGAGAAAGTCAAAGATGCACGGCCGGGGATCAAACCTACGACATCAGGGATGAGAGTCGCAACCCAAAGCCTTAATTAGCCTTTAATTCGGTAAAAGACTATAAAATATGATTGTTAAATAAAATATTACTCAAAAATATTTAGTAAAGAGATCGATGTCAAATTCATCGTTTTTGATATGTTCTTAATGATAAAATCTATCCACATTTTGAAGATTTATACAATTATTTTATGATTTTTCTCAGTTCATAAAAAGTGAAAATTTATATGATCATTTTTATATCTATTCAAATTTAATGATTATTATTTAAATACTTTCAATTAAAATATAATAAGATTTATAATTAACCTAAACCTACATTTGGTAGACACACGTCAATTGCACATAGGAAGTGTAATTTCTAATTAAAAAGGATTCCTTGTAAACAGTGCGCGCAGTGTTGAAAGCATTTTGCAACGCTGTGTTGCAATGTGGGCTCATTGTCTTGTGGTCAATTCGAGCTATTAGCAAAGGCATAAACACATTTCCGGTTCACGTAACAATTTATTTGAACATTTGTAATTTATTGATTTTTTAAAATAGATATATTACATGTGAAATATTTATTTATCAAGTAACTATTTAGTTTACTATTTAAATATTTAACCCCAAATATTGACGATCTATTGTATATAAATATAGTATATGTATATAAAGATAAAAAATATATAGTTATCAGTTGAGGCTAAAACGTATTTAAAGTATCTATTATAATGTATTTCTCTGTGTAATTTGTCATTTAGTACAAAGGATTTAGGTAAAACGAAGCTAAACTAATGTATTAGTATATTAATAACGGTTAAACTCGAAAACTACTGGACCGATCCCAAATATTCTTTCACCAGCTACATGATGTTTCTAAATATTTTCAATGTCCAGTCGTTCGAAAAATACAGCTGGATCCCGATCTAGTATATTATTTAAATAATACATACCAGTATTCGCTCTGGGATCCCTCGCTGAAAGACCAGTGAAGCCACCACCGAAGCTACCTATGTAACCATTGCCGAAACCAAAGTTATACTGCGCTGATGTTAACGCGAGGCACCCGCATAGTACTAAGACCTGAAACAATAGACAAAAAAATAATTTTATACCGATTCAAATAAAAAGATAATGTTTAACCTTTTATTTATAATCTTTGATCTAGATTTTAAATAAAAATGTTGCAAGTCTTGAAAAACTCATTACAATGAAAATCGAGTAAAGACCTAGAAAAAAAGGAAAAGCTAGACCGAGGTTAGGTTCTAAATTTATGTATAATATTATTACTGTACATATTTGTAATCTATATCATGTATCAACAAATTTATATTATGTTTCCTAGGAAAATTATAAAAAATATTTTATTTTAAATATTTTTTTTGGCGCAAGTAGTTTTTTGTCATCAATAATGTTTCATCTCTGAAGAGTTCCCAGGAACACAAGGCAGGAAGTATTTGTATGTCTTAATCTCTGTTTTTTGATGAGAAATACAATAATTATAATCATTAACCAATAGAACGTTTCTTTATAGCACTTATATTTGACAATTAAATATAATAAAATACTATGTATGTTAGCTAAAATATTATAGCTATAGCGCGTAAGGATCTGGAAACAGCATACATTTTGAAAATATCTCTATATATATAAAATTCTCGTGTCACAATGTTCGTTCACATACTCCTCCGAAACGGCTCGACCTATTTTTATGCATATTCAGTAAGTCTCAGAATCGGCTACTATCTATCGTTAAACCCCTTAAGTGATAAGGGGTCCGGTAATTCCACACCAAAAAATTTTTTTTAAATTTTTAGAATTTTTTTTTGTTTTTATTTTTTTATGATTATAACATACAAAAATACATACAACACTTAATTTTCATCTACCCTCTACGATCAACCCCTATTTTTTATTTGTTAGTTAAGAACTTATAACTTGAGGGTTTATATTATAGAGAAAAATCACAGAAAAACCTAAAATGTTTTCATTCCGGAAAACCGAACAGTTTCAGGGGTAGCAAAGCAAAATGTTCCATGTTGGTATGTACTAAAAAGGTATTACTGACACAACATTTAATAATGTTTTAAACAAAATAGAATAATAAGACTAGATTTTGCGATATGCTAACTTAGATCGACTTAAAGCATTTACGTAATTTCATTTACGTGTACACGTTTTAACTAAAGCCTATCTCAAGAACATTTTGATAAGACTATAAATCAAATTGTTGCTTTAAAGATTTATAGTCTTGCCGAAGGATTATTGGAAATGTTTGTACCTTTCTATTTCGTTGATTACTCTTGTGAAATCTTTACTCTGTTCCCGAGAAAATAATAGACCTATTTTAAGTAATTTTGCTACAATTACTTGGAAAAGCAAAAAATATTTAAGGATAGAAACTTTAACAAACCAAGAATGTGCTGTCTGTACCTATGTATTTTAGGCCATTGAGATCCCATTAAATAACCAATAATTTATGAAAAATAGCTGTGATCTAAAAATGTACACAGCACAAACGATAGTTTAGTCTAAGGATAGTATAAATAGACACGATTTCACATCTTTCAACCGCACGAACGCATATAATACGTTTAAACTCTTAATTGCAATCCTCTAATTCATGTATTATTTCGTCTTATTCTGGTAAATTGTATTTTAGCTGTGATGAAAAGGGACAAATGATACTTTAGTAAATCGAGTTTATGTTTAATTAATGATTTTACATACTGTTTCTATACAGAGTGAAATACTGGTGTTAATCTAATTTACAGCGAAGGATGTAATATTATTTGCTTGTGTAGTCCTACGCGAAAATAATTTTAATCAAATTCATGATTAATTACAATCCACAATCCGTGATTTATATAAGAATGTCGCACAATTCTTAACATTGTTAATTATTACGTCATTGTTTGGGTTACTGTATCAAGGTTAGTCAGATCTTGTGATTTTATTAAAATTTATAGAGTATAGATTAAAAACTTTCACGTAACGCAAGGATATTATTTATGACTAAAATTAGTGTCAACTAAAACTAGAGATCTGCCTGGTACTAGATTTAGCCAAATTGGGCTGATTAAGATAATATTTATTTGAAAAAAACTATCTACTTAGATATTTTGTAGCTGTATCTAATATTACCCGATAAGTTACTTCCCTCCTGCGTTGTTCTTTTAATTTCATAAATAATGAAAAGAAACACGACACGTGCGTGAAAAGTCGCTAGTATTCTGTAAACGAAGCAATTGCTGAACTTTACATAACTGGTTGCACCGAAACGGGTGCTGAACTTGATATGTGACCTCAGCTGAGGTTCGTATGAAGGCGGACTTGTATGCATTAGTCATACATGCTTGCATTCTAAGCAATGCCGAGTAGGGAAAACTTTACTAAGCTACCGCAAGCTTTATCTATGAAGACATAAAGAAGTCTTGGGTCTATGGGTGAGCGAGAGTCTTTACAGAGCTTTTCTAGGAGTAGTTTCTTGCATTCCTTTTTTGTGTGTAGTTTGTACGTTTGTCACAGTGTAGATGAGGCAGGTAGATCAGACTTTTCCGTGACAAGTGTTAATGCTTAACAGGAGGGTCTATAAATGAGTTTATAAAATAAATTTTAATGAAGGAGAAATGCGGTCACCTAAACCTAAACTGGTCCGTTTACTGGATGTCTTCGTATAATTACGCGTTTCAGTTTTGGTCGTTAATTGGCTTGCGTTTAAGCTCACAAATAATATTGCGATAACTGTTACTTCTTGTTTAACATTTGATAGTCGCGGCGCTAAAGAATTAAAATCTTCTCCTACAATAACGCTAAATATTTAAGGTTAGTGACCACGTTGTGTGACATCTTTGATATATATAAACTTAAATTACGTTGTCTATTGATTAAAATATCATAACAGCTATTGTAATAGGTAGATATATCTAATCTAAGTGTTTTTGAAATATTGCTTTTAAAGGAAATGAGTTCATACAAGTACATAGTATAGGTGAGGCAAATTTTGGTTTAATTCTAAACTACATTACCTAACTGCTTTTGCTCTAAATTAATATACAGTTATAAACTTCAAGCGTGCCTCAAGCGATCGGTATTAGAATGTTAATATTGTTGTTGCTATTGCAATATTTTACTGAATATCAGACTCTTCCCAGGACAAGCTATTGAAGAACCGGTAACTTGTTTTACATTCATGGTCTGAGAACGCTAGATTTCGTCTAAAAGCTTTGTTTAATAAATTAATAAATTATTATTCTTGTCAATCGTATCGTAAGTTAAAACACTTCTTAGTAGAAAGCTCAAAAGTTCTCAATTAAAAAGTTTAAGATGATTTTATTACTGAATAATATAGCAACTAAATTGTTATATAAATTAACTCCCCCCCCCCTCCCCCCCTCTTTTTTTTTCTAACCAACCACCACCCATCGGGTTTGCTCCCCGTCCCCCTCCCCACCCTTGTTGGGTTGGGTGGGTGGGAAGGAGGGGGGTTGGTTTTGTTTTTTTTTTTTTTTAAAAAAAAAAAAAAGAGGGTGGAAGGTTTTATTAAAAAAAAAAAAAAAAAAAGGGGAGGGGGGAGGGGGGAGGAAAAAAAAAGGGGGGGGAGGTATGTTTACTGCTTAATTCTTTCCCCCCCCCCCCCCCCCCCCCCCCCCCCACCCCCCCCCACCAACAAGGCCCCCCCCCCCCCCCCCCCCCCCCCCGGGCCCGGGGGGTTCCGGGGGGGGAAGGGGGGTTTTTTTATAAAAAAAGGAAAAAAATAAACAGGGGGGGCCCCCCCCAAAAATTTGGGGGGGGGGAAAAAAAAGAAAACCCTTTTTTTTTTTTTTTTTTTTTAATAAACAAAAAATTTATTAGAAAACGGGGGGCCTTTTTGGGGGGATTGTGAGAAAAAATTGTGAAAACGTGAATTTTATATATTAGATTATTCATAAACTGACAACTGAGATTTAATCAAATTGTCATTACTAATTCAATCACTTAAAAAGTATGAAATGTTATGGTACGCTTATGAATGATTCGAAGATTTCTTATGCGCGTACAAAGAAGAAAAGTCCATTGGTACTGAACCGGGATTTGAACCCACGACATTGGCATTGAGAATTGCACGCTTAAGCCTCTGCCAACACTGCACTGCTCTGACTTCATTTAAAAATTCACTTCTTCCTTTCGCTCATGCTTTAAACTTGATGACTATATTTCCAACCTTGATTATTCATTCCGTGATTTGAACTATTTGAACCAGCGAATAAACAAACAACAAACACGGATTACTTTCGATCCGTTCGCCTCATAACGATGATAGTTAGCTTGTTATCCTTTACTAGAACAAGGTTTTGTTAAGTAATCATTTTCATAAATTCTTCAACGTACATTCTAGTCCGGCATCCCAACAAGGACGTTTACGTAGTAATCCTTGTTTAAAACAATTGCTACAATATGTAAGGGCTTACAAGTTACAGACGTACTTAGAAACGACTATACATTTATATCTAAAGGTTATATAATCTAGCTGAAAATTGAAATAACATCTGACCTGGTTTAATCTACGAAATGGGTAAAAAAATCTCCTATATTAAAATCAATGTATCAAATATAATATCAACTAGAAGTAGTGTTATAAACCAAACCACGTAACTTAGTATTTATGTGCCGATACTAAGTATAAATGCTTAAATGAACTATTTGCCATTATCTGAATAGCATATCTATTTGAGTCATAGGAAAAGGAGTGAACAAAATCTATTATTAAGTTTCTTATAGCAGACGTGAAAGGTGCACTATTTACGAAATTGTCTCGTATTACACGGAAATACGTAGTTAAACTACTAGAGTTATATCATTGATAATATTTTTATTGCAATAGGATTTCTTAAAATTAATAAATGTCACCGACGACGTCATTTTTTAAATACAAATAATAAGACACAAAAATATACTTGTTACTTTGTTTCTGACGCATTTTAAATTTAGCAATCTACTGCTTTCGATAATTGAATTAGTTGCTATAATTAGCCGAAAAAGTATAGAAAATGGACCCCAGTTTTTGAGTAGGTGAAAACACCAGATCTAGCGACTACTTGCTCCGAATATGTGTATTGGAAAATATTAATTCCGTTCATGTAAATACCCAACATTGGTCAAAGGCATAACATGAATTTAGATGCCGGTCAAGGGACGGATTTTATATGCATACCATGAAATGCTTACGAGTGCATGAATGGAAAGCGAATCAACCGTGCATCACCACATGGTTGCGTTCAGCGCCATCTATTGAATTCTTATGAAACTATTAACATTTAAAAGATGGTTCAGGACTTTTCGTGCGGATAACCCAAGTATATTTTCCGTTAAAAAAGTCTGAGTCACTGTTTTGAAATTGAATTTTAGGGATGGAATCTTTTCTAATTTAAATCTTCACTCCGTGATTGTAATTAATCTCCTCCTAAACGTCCTAAATTGTTTGATTGTCCATGAGAATTCGAGAATGGTTAAGATTTACAATTAGATGTTGCAATTGTATTTAAGATGTCTGTATAAGACAACCTCTGTCAGGTCCGCATTTTAAACAATAAAAAATATATTTGAAAAAAACCTAAATTAAAAAGACTATTGTAATTTAACTAAATCATTTGTTTCTCAACAAAAGCATGATTTTTAACAGTTGTTTTAAATTATCCTATACTTACATTGATATCGAAATATGATTAAATCAACAAATAAGGAAATGCACTTAATATTTGAATGCTAAAGATAGTTGATACAAAAGATTTTAAACAATCCAGAGCTGATTAACATAACTCGTTTATAATGTCAATACATAAAGCAAGGATAGTAACTACACATTAAAACATTCTCAATGAAATTAACTGTTTCAAGATTATATTATGTATAACTTATATAGACTATTATTTTTACCTCTGTAAGTAGTCTAAGATTCGGGGTTGGAGCGAACAAAGACTTTTGTGTCACAAAACATGACATACTAAGTAATAATCTACGCAAGTCTTGGACTCTAAGGGTGATGTTACGACCCGAGACTTACCCGTGTGTCAAAAATGTATTGGATTATACCCTACGTTTTGTATTAAAGAGATCATTGTATAATTTCTATATTTGAGTAAGCCAATTAAAAAGATAATATTTTGTAAGATTGAGCGAAGCTTATAAAAAAATAATAAAAATTAATTTTGTGCGAATCTAAGTTTAACATATATAAGCTACACAAGTATTCATAGTCATTAATTTTTATTAATTGTAGTTTTTGAAAATTTGCAAAGAGATTTAATGAAAACCATTACAATTTTAAAATCTTACGCGGAAAACGTCACTGTAAAAATCTAGAACAGACGTTTTTATAATAGTTTTTCTGTAACCAGAATAATTTTTATCGCTCTATTCCCTTTACCATATCTAATTAAATCAATAAACAAACTATTGAAGTAGGCGGTAGAACTCTCAAAACTGTTTCACAATGTAAATTACGTAGAAAATATTACTTTCTGACAGCTGATAAAATGTATACAGCAACATTACAAAATGGTCTATTAAATATTCAACGCAATGTGCATAGGAAGCTGTAACTGTTACAAAACTAACAGAGAAATGGCTACTAACTACAATAGGCACATGCAAGATATTGCATCAGACTATCGAGTAAATCTTCAAGTCCGACACGAATCAAGAAGGTACTTTGTAAACACTGCGTATCCTAATTACATGTATATGAGGAAGTAATAAATATAGATCGTAAGTTAATATATATTGAGGAAACATTTATTTATTTATACAGAAGATTTACAGCATAAAACAGAAATAGATGTATATATTTATAACATTGTGAGCCAATTAAAAATCTTCACATATACTTTAAATACATGAAACATGCCAAATATTTTGGATGTACATTGTACAACAAAAAGAAAAACAAAATTTAGTTGTCAATGAAAGGTTACGAAGTATTCATCATAATCGAAATAATTTTGTGTCAGAACTCTCCTTGCTGTGTCACTCGTGTCGAACATATCAATGTCAATAGTTAACTCATGAAATCTTTCGCTGCTCTTACCATAAAGCTGCTCCCTCTAGAATTTGTATTTGCTTTAGGTATATGTAATAGGTTCATGTTTCTTAGAGTTTTGTAATATGTACCTACAATGGACCGTACCAGTAGCTGTTTTCATTAGTGTCCGCAATATCACGTCGTAATGACAATGGTAGCATATGAAAATGTTTACACCGATTATTATTGAAGTAAAGATCAAAGAAGGACCAATAGGCAAACTATATTTTGTGACAGGTACTTTTAGGGAAATTACTGAGTCGAAATTGAGCGTTATTTGCCTCCCGATATCAATGCATTACGTTTTTTACATATTTAAGTATTGACTCTTTTTACCTTTTTGCCTTTTTGCCTTTTTGTACAATTTGGATCAAACAGCGAAAGAGTGAAAGCCCTTTAATACTGCCCAGAATATATAGAATGGGCCACTGAAAATAGTTAAATATGTACAACTCTAGGCAGACGTGATCTACAAATGGCCACATGTCAGATGAGGTTCCGGCAAAACGTCTGTGTAGTTTTGTTAAAAAAATATTAATTAACTAATGAACCGAAGAATTAATTAAAAATATTTTTAAATAAATACACTTTATTTACACCTTTTTAAATTTATTTATAGATTTAAAGTAATCAAATATGTATATAAAAATGTATTATTGTAATATCTTTGTTATTTATATTGCACAAACAGTAATAACATTTACCCAAAACCAATTATAATTTATAGCAATAATTATTATTAACCCTGTACTAAGCCTATACAAATATGGTTCTTGTGTAACATTCATTAAAATAGCACTTAAACGACAGAACGAAATAATATTTATGGTTATCATAAATATCAAATTATATAAGCGATTCAATCCTTTCATGCATAGTACTTGATTTTTGTTCTAACTATAATGTAAGGGTATTTCACCATTCCTACTGCAGATAAAAGCTCAGCGTTTAATTTGTAATTATATTATTGTTTCATTACTTATGGAGCTAGATGTATTAGTTCCTTGTATATTGTAAAATAAAACAGATGCCGATCATTACAAACTTAATCTGGAATTAACAGGTATCAGTATTTTTTTTTTTAATATACAAAAAGAACATCAAAATATCTGCAAAGGTATACAGATAATTATAGTTATATTTAAAAAAACGACACAACTCAATTAAATACTAGATTAGTTAAAGACTGACTTAAGTATACGTGAAACATTTTTTCTACTGATTGAATCTACGGCGAATTTAGATCGATAAGGGGCTTTAAAATAAATGAAATCAACACTTTTAAAACACCTGTGGAACAGATCTTGCTGAGATATTAATAAGTTTTGTGGGTTGGATCCCTGGGTCAGTGGGGATGTTTTAAATAATGTAAAAACATACTGAATACTATTTATTATTAACCCGCGTTAAAAAATATATAAATTTAATGCTTAATGAATGCTATGTATTGTAAATGCTAAAAAGACTGCCTTCGTCTGGCTATACTCTCGTGGTGTAACTCCGACGATTTAGGTACCTAATAATACTTTTAAAACTAACAAAGCCTGAGTGGAAAAATACAGCTTTGTCTCGTACGCGCTTTTTGAGAAAACAAAAGAAATTTAGTTTAAATTCTTCCTCGGCTTAGTTCGCAAACGCCAAAAAATTAAGAAGCAGGAATCGTAAATAATTGTCAATACATAATGTACGAGGGGAGGTCCAAAAGTTCGTGGAATGGAGGGGATGGAGTGGGGATAGGGGCGCTCGTTAGTGTCATACTAATTGGGGACTCATAATTAGTATATAAATGGAGTTTCAGCCCTATTGCGTCATTCGTTTACGAACACTCGCCTGCTTAACACGTCAATCCGGAAGAAAACTGAAACTATGGAGAAAATTGAACAACGTGCTGTCATTAAATTCCTTACCAAGCAAGGAAAGAACGCTCAGACCATTTTGAATGAAATGGAAACTGTTTACGGGGAACAGTGCCCTAGTAAATCAATGATTTACAAATGGCATGGTCTTTTTAAACATGGTCGGGAGTCGATTGAAGACGACCCCCGCTCAGGAAGGCCAGTTGAGGCCACCACATCAGACATCGTCGAAAAAGTGGAAAAATTGTACTGGAGGACACCCGTTTGAAGAAAAAACAGTTATCTGCATTATTGGAGTATCAGATACCACAATTTTGCGAATCCTACATGACCACCTGGGTATGACAAAAGTCAGTGCAAGATGGGTATCGAGAATGCTCACGCCGCTTCAAAAACAGCAGCGCGTCGAAGCGTCAAAACATTTTTTGGAGTTGTGTAGCGACGATCCTGGATCGATTTTGGAGCGAATTGTTACCGGCGATGAAACATGGTTCATCACTTCGAGCCTGAGTCCAAACAAGAGTCCATGCGATGGCATAAAAAGGGGACACAACCGCCAAAGAAATTCAAAGTGTCGGAGTCGGCTGGAAAGTTGATGGTACTGTTTTTGGGATTGTGAGGGGATAAACTGATTGATTATAAAGAAAAGGGCAGGACCATAACCGGAGAATACTACGCAACAATACTAGAAAAATTAAAGGATGCCATCAAAGAAAAACGTCGGGGAAAATTGACCAAGGGTGTGTTGCTCTTGCAAGACAACGCGCCGGTTCACAAGAGCAAAGTTGCAATGGCTGCTCTACACACGCATGGCTTCGAATCACTAGTCCACCCACCCTATAGTCCAGATCTGGCCCCAAGTGATTTTTATTTGTTCCCCAATTTAAAAAAGACTTAAGGGGAAGGAAATTTTCCGACGACAATGAGGTAAAGGAGGCAATTTTGGCTCATTTTGAGGGAAAAGATAAAAAATATTTTTACGATGGTTTAGAAAAATTAATTCATAGATCTAATAAATGTATTCAGCTTAAGGGTGATTATATTGAAAAGGAAAAATAAATTTACTGTTTCATTTTTACTAAAACCCTTTCATTCCACGAACTTTTGGACCTCCCCTCGTATCATAGTAATAAATCCCACATGTACCGGATTTCCGCATAATAGTTATTGTGAAAGAATAATATCTAGGTCAAGTTTTACTTGTGAATTATTTATTACGGATTAATTGAAGGCATTATGGTTTTCTTGAGCCTATTATTACTTTAATTGTACTTTCAACTCATAACACGCAAGGATTTTCCAAATAAAATTATTCGTTTTCTTCGGCATAAATTAAATTTTTTATGTATTCTGGTCACGGCTTTTTAATCAATAAATTTATGCTTTTCAGTACTTAATCGAATATTATCTTCACATATTACTTCGAGCGTGACGCTGTATAATCTTAAAAAACCTTGATTAATGATTTTAGTACGATATTAGTTTATATAATTTAATAAAAATAGTAAGATTAACTTTGACTGCATAAAATCAAACCCAAAGTACACGAAATCCATTTTATAAAAGCTAGTAATTATATTTATATTATTTTAGTAATTTTCATTTATTTTTATACATAAAGTGTATTATTTTTATTAATTTCTATGATTTCATCGGTAGTATTACGCTTTTCCAAATGGTGCTTTTCGATAAATGAACTGATAATGATTAATGAACATTGATAAGAAAACGTTAACTACCAAAAATATCAGTGGTATTTTTACTATCGAATTAAATGTCTGAAATGTATTTACTCAAGGGCATTGAGTGACCCTCAACTATTGTTAAATTACATTTCATACTAAAATAGACTGATCAACAATTGTAAGTTTAGAGTATGGTTAGTATTAGAAAAATAGTTATCAATAATATTAAATGGAAAAAGTCTAAGTGCTAGAAGCCTAACGGCCAAATATTTAATAATACAAAATCTGTTTCATATTTTGTTTTAGATAAAGTACTAATTTGTGTGTGTGTCTTGTTCTCTAGTTGTTATATCTATTATTTTTTTTCCCCCCCATATTGTATAACTATTGAAAGTATCCTTTGAAGATGTTTTTTTCAAGTTTTTTTAAATATTTTGGAAATAAACATAGTCATTACTCAGATACAATGTAACATTGTAATTCGTTCATAATATTGACTGGTCCAAGTCGTAATCCTAACAGTATTCTCATAATAGTAACTCTTTATAAATCCAACAAGACAATATTAATCAGTATCATTTTACTAGCTCATGATAAACAGTTTTGTTAAACTATAATTTACTTTAATGCATTGAGTTTAACAAATTACTTAATTTAGTATTATTGATTATTCCTATATTGCTTTTGATGGCATTTTAATATATAATTCTAGTTTTACAAATATCCTTTGTATGGTATGTTATTTTTAGACCTTCCCTATCCTGAGGTATGAGAACTTTGACATCATTATGTTAAAATACTATGCGTTTTTGACATACGTAGTTTTACACGTAGCGCTGAGTCGGAATTATTAATTATGTTATATGTATTGATTCAAGTAAAGTGTTTGGCTCTGTTAAATTGTATTATTAATTGTTAATAAGATACAAATACTTCAGTTAATAATGCTGTTATATTAATGAATAAAAATAATAAAGTATTAATTAGGTACTGAAGATTTGATATCCTAAAAAAGTCTTCTCCCTAAAGATAAATCTTTAATAAATGTAGCACTCGTTAAAATATGTAAGGTGCGGCGTAAACTATTAGTTGTGTGGTAACAAAGTATTCTACTAGACTTAACCTTCGTTATCTAGGCGTTAGCAATGACAGCTTAACTTTGTACCATGATTTGCAAGAATATGCTATTTGTCTGGTAAGACCAATGTTATTATTATATAAATAAATATCTATTCAAACCCATATAATTTGGCATAACTCTTACAATTTACCAAAATTTATTACGAGTATATACAGAACAGGAACAACGAAAGGGTAGTATTCATTTGTTTTTTTAGAAATACTTTATAACATGTGTAGTAATTTTATTGATAGTCAAGTAGATTTGTCTACGAGAGAGAAACTAGCCTAGGGGCTGCCCCAAAAAGGTCAGTCATCGCAGCTTATGGATGTGCAATTTAGTAGGTGCGGTGTCGGCATTTAGAGGAAGGAGTATACTCTTCCTTAAAAACAATTTAGATAATTATTGGTTTTTATATCTATTTATAAAATAACACAACTCGGATATAATATTTCATAACTTTATTGTAGTCCTATAATTTATAAATAAGCTTTAAACTTCAGTCTATTCTATAGTAGAAATAAAAAAGAATTTAATCATTTAAAACAATTGAAATCGCGAGTCGCATTTGCCAAACAAACGTGAAAGAAAAGAACACATCTCTATCAATATTAATGGACTAAGAAATTCACTAAAGTTGTTTTAAGTAATCAAGTCATTTCTTAGAAGGATATATCGTATATTATTTTAATTGATACACTAATTGTCGTGTAATTAATTGCCGTTTTGAAGAGAATGTGTTAATCAGTAAAAATATGTTATGATTTCATACCACAAACCTTTTTAGGGCAATGTTATTGAAACAACTCACAATTACTGTTTTGGTAAATAATAATTATTTATAGAGTCGTAAATAACGTTATATACGAGTATATAACTATTATTGCAGTGAAATATATGATGTACAAATATTTTTACAAAATTCCTCTGGGCTTCAAACATCAACTTAGTTGCAGTAGAAAAAATTACATTTATTACAATATATACAGAAGACTCAAATTAATCGATTGAAACAAGAAATTCTTTAAAAATATTTTGTTTTACAGAAATTCGCAAACGAAAAATATAAATGAAATGCGGACGTACTAATATCTACGAATTGGTTTACGTAACACATGTATCGATCATTAATTCAAGTCCACATGTGCGAATGTCTGTAATAGCTCGTATGTCGGGAAGCCATGCCCTAAGGCGAACGCATTGCTTGGCGGTTGTACACGAGCGACTAATTGGAACCAAATATTCAAGCGACACGTATAAAAAATACAAGCAAGCTTACAACTTAAACACTATATCCTCATTCAAGTTATATTTAAATACATTTAATATAAACTGTAATGACAGGGTGGACATATAAATTAATTTGGAAAATAATTGCTAAATTCTTGTTACAGTTTCTTTGCATAGATTAGTTGGGAAACACTAACTCAATAAACTAGTAATTTAAAGCTGTAAAATGTAATGGTATAATACTAAATTGTAGCTAAAAGTGATAAAATGATTATAGACATATTTTATAATGAAATTGAATTTTAATAATATATTAAAGTAAAATTATTCAAAGCGGTGACAAATTACGCAGAATTTTCTTTCTATTAAAACAGTTTATACATTTTGTTTAAAAGTTAGCTAATTTTCATTCTTAGCAACGTAAATGTATCGTTCATATGATAAATCACGAATTTTGCTATGCATACCAACATTTTATATTCGACCTTCAGGTGTCGCCCGCTTGTGCAACACCGGCGCAGGCGCATATTAACATAGTCAAGTTCTCATACGTCGCGCGTGTGCCCACAAACCGGTCTGTGTTTCCGCCTTCCGCGATTTATATTGCTTATTTGATAACAAATTTCTCACGCAATTAAATTTAAAAAGTAATGTTCGAAACGTTTAAATTAACAAATACATCATAAAATCGGTTCTTTTATAAAGACAACCTTTGTTACTCTATTCAAATATATGTCAAAAATGCATTACCTATTAGGAAAAAGTCATAGATTTTCAAGCTATTTTAACTAACTCTTTAATATCAAAGCAAAGAAATTTGTATTGTGGTGTCAGGCATCTAACCTTTTAGTGAATTTGTGTTTCTATACTTTTAGTATAAACAATAAAAAATACTTTTTCATTTGCAAGGCGCGTTTTATTATATACACTATGAAATATTTCAACTATCTTGACCCACAGCGTTTATTGACAAAATTGTATGAATTGGGTAAGGCCGCAGTATGTAAATGTCTTTCCAATGACAAGGCCTCAATAGGCTTTACCTTTTAAACGGTGTGGACAGTCACCTTGACTCCTATACATGTAAGGCCAGTGGAATTGAGAAAAGGAAGTGTTCATTCATGATTAAGTCAATTGAACCTTTGTTTTAAGTGAGTATTGTATTTAAAAGGAAACGAGTCAATGGGCTCTTATCCGCAGAACAAATTTCACCGAATGAGCTGGAATAAGACCACTATTGCGTGACTAATTGTATACCTAATACTGCATTACCGACATTGTTTTTCCTTTATATCACCTCAATGATACCTCAATTAACATAATTATTTATCCATTGTAGGATTACTCAGACTGTAGTGCTCTTTTGTGAATTACAGAAGTTAAATACGTCAACATAGCAATTTTATAAAAAAACTTTTATGTTGTTTACTTGTAGGACTTACTTGTAGGTAATAAAGTAGCCGGTATCTCTATAAACTGTGTGTGGTTTTTGAACCACGAAACATTGCATTTAATATGAATGGTTGGCGAATAAATAATAATTTTATAAATCTCTATACTATAATTGTATTAAATAAATCAGTGGCGCTACAGCTTTTTTTCTGCTCAGATTTCTGAATATGTTTCATGATCATTTGTCAATCTAATAGGCAAGTAGGTGATCCGCCTCCAGTGCCTGACACAAGCCATCGACTTTTTGTTCTGGGTCTAAGGCAAGCCGGTTTCCTCACGATGTTTTCCTTCACCGTTAGAGGGAATGTTAAATGCGCGCATAGAAAGAAAGTCCATTGGTGCACTGCCGGGGATCGAACCTACGACCTCAGGGATGAGAGTCGCACGCAAAGCCACTAGGCCAACACAATTTTATCAATTGCCTGATATTACGTTAAAAAATTAATCTTAATATATACGAATAAATGCAGATTAAACAAAATCACTTAGACAAATATTGCAATGATTGATATAACAAGTAATTAAATTTAATTAAGGATACTGAATGAGATACATAACTTCTTAATGCACTTCCGTTAATCTTGAGTTTGACACTTTCTTGTCATGGCATATGACATTGAAACACCAACAAAATGAACAAGAATTTAATTTAAACTATATAAGTTATTAACTCTATCGTAAATATAATTAATTTAAAAAATATTAAGAAATGGCACGATGTCTTTACAGTGTTTTATAAGAATATGCAAAATACACGCAATTCTTTTGATAAATAGTTTGACAACATCTATCTAGGTTATTTTTTACGGTCCCGGTAGAATGCGACAGCGACCCCGGAGCCTCTGTAACGCGGCTTTGTCGGAACTACCTCGAGGTGGTTTTACGGTGGGTAGGTGTGCTCACCCAGTCTCTGAATAGCGGGGGGGGGTTTTGGCGTGGGTCGAGTCCCACATACCCCTGTTCAAATGCATGCGCAAATGCATTTCCACCTCGGATATCAAAAAAAAAAAAAAAAGGTTATTTTTTACATCTCGTTCTTCATAAATTTATGGCATGCATCTTAACATTTATAAATCAATCAATAATCTATTAGAGAAGGGTTCGAGCTTGGAATTAAAGCTTTCTTAAGTAGTTTAAGAAAAAACATCGATATGCAAATTACCCTTAACAAACCGAACTGATTTGGTTAAAAGTATAAACAAGATTGCGGAAACAGATGGTAAAAAGTAAATGTTTAGGTAACTTATGAATTTAGGACATATGTAGAAATTTGGCATATTTTATGTAATACACTTTTAAAATTATGTATGTTGACATCCCCCGTTTCTAAAATGCCAATCGTAATTTTACAAGTTGTAGGTTTTCTATAGAAATCGCATTTGCAGCCGTTCCTTTATAAAAACATGAAATACAACTACGAAACTGCATACTACGTGTTACAAATGATATTTTCATTTCGTGAGACTTTATATCAAAGTATGTAAGCCTCTTGAGGGCTAATCAAAACAATAAATGTTTCCTGGGAAGTACCCAAACCCTCCCGCTGACCTCTTTGCGGTAGACCCTTATGGGGGACTCGCTACCCACCCACCAGTAATCGCCTGAGGCAGGGCATGGTAACAGCGTAGCCCAGTCCTCCACGACCAATCAGCCCGGTGTGTAGAGCTGGGGGAACTCGGGCCCTATGCTCATAAGGATACGTCAGCTTCCCTTCTTTTTCGCCACGTCTCAGAAACTTACAACACATAACTACTTTACGAGACCTTAGGGTTTAATGTTTACTATCATATTATATTATCTCATTATATGCTTGTGTATTTAACAAGATATCGAAACATTACTTCCTACACATAAAAATGTCATCTAAAATGTTTCGTACTTTCTGCATTACACAAGTGTTGCGACATCTTACGAGTCGTCAAGTCCATTAAAGTCCTATTATTTTGGTCACACAACGTTTACAAGGCTATATTGTCGCATGTTCTAAATAAAATTCGTCTATTGTATTCTTATCTTTTTCATGGTAAGAACACAAGGTTTAAGATAGTTTACGCGTAATTAGGTTATGTTCTTAAGGTTATTTCTTGGGTACAACTGAAACTGATAATGAAACAAAAATATATTAAGTGCAAAGAGGTGCGAAGAGGCAATTTGAGAGTTAGTTATGTACATCGGGTGGGAAAAAAATAAAAAAAAAAAAAAAAAAAAAAAAAAAAATTTAAAAAAAAAAAAAATTTTTTTAAAAGGGGAGGTAGGTCCATGGGAAAACGGTTGGTAAGGGACTATTCGATGTTTTTTTTTATTTTTAAATAAGTAGTTTCGTTAACAATTTCTTAAAAACTAAAACTTCTTCCTAAAATCTATCATTTAAGTTAGTCTTAAGTGAGCAATTCAATTTTAGATATAAAAGATTATATATGTTACATAGCACAAGAATTTTAGTAAGGCTAAGGGGCTTGGGACAAAAAAGGTTGAGAAACACTGCTAAAGAACCTCTATTTTTTTTAATAAGAGAAATCATAGCTTAAATTATAGATAAAATAAAAAGAGATTTAAATAACGTTAACTAAAGAAACGCAAAGACCCTGTTACCAAAATATTATTCCCATCGAAACGTAAAAATACCAATAAAATTTTTACTACGACGTTTTTCTTATGAAAATACGCGATGAAATTGGATTTAATTACGCGATCAAGATTAAAATAATGACTAACTAAATAACTTGAAAACATATGTCCTAGCACAATGCAAAATTATCTATAATTAATTCGAATTACAAGCGCAAATTTTAACGCACCGCTGAGCTCACCTTGACAAGATCAATTATGTACTAATCGTCAAATTAGCTGAATAATTTTTAAAAGATATCTCACGTAATGATGGCTATATAGGTCATTAACCTATAAGCCACTGAACAACGAAGGTCACTTTTTACATGCCAATGTAACTCGGTCATTAGAAGCATCAAGGAACTACGAGTGTCCAAAGATATGTAAATACAATTCTGGCCCATAATACATCGTGTTATAAACTAAATTGGCAAACACGCCTTACTGTGAGCAGTAATGAGCATCAGGTACATTGTTTTACTGAACTTTACCTTGGCCGTAATTAATAAGTTCTTTTGTTTGAAGCGCCCAATAAATCACGCTGTTTTAAATGTATTATCAATATAGGAGTATCCGTTCTAAAAAGCAGCGTGAGCCTAGTAAGAGTGCGACTCTCATGTCGTGGGTTCGAATCACGGCTCTGCAGCAATGATATTACCTTTCTGCGTGCGCAATTAGCACTTCCTCCTACGGTGAAGGAAAATATCGTGAGGAAGCTTTGAACCCAAAAATCGATGACGATCGATGAAATGATCTAAGAAGTGCATATAGTTTAGGGCCAAGCCCTATTAAGAGTTGTAGCGCCACATAATTATTATTAGTATTCGATTGTATGTATATCACAAACAAATGCTTATTTATAAAGCAATAACATTTAATGATACGAATAGTAGAAATTTTACTTTGAATCGGAATGTATGCTTTGTAAAAAAGCACGAGAGAAAAGCCCCTGTTAAAAGCCAACTATAAACTCACACATTTCGTTAAGGCAGACGAAAATATACAATATTAAATGACGCAATGTTTTAAAACCAAATAAGAATGACTTTGAAGATCTCTTCAAAGGAATATTTAATAAAGCTATACATAGTGAAATCGAATCATTACATAAGTTGCAAGTAAAATATTTATTACACTGTCACATATCCGGATGCATGTCAGAAACGTTTGACATAACATCATATCATAATATTTCCTAAGGTGAAAAATTATTCAATACTTCGAAGCATAGTAGCTGTTAAAAGTTTTTATATAGATAATATACACCAATGGCGCTACAACCTTTTAGGTCTTGGCCTCAGATTTCTGTATTGGTGCGTCATCATTTCTACTAGGCAGGATCAACCTTCTGTGCCTGACACACACCGTCGATTTTTTGTGTCTAAGGCTTGCCTTGCTTGGTTTCCTTCATTGTACGAGCGAGTCTTAGATTCGCACATAGACAGAAAGTCCATTGGTGCCCAGCCGGTGATCGAACCTACGACCTCAGGGATGAGAGTCGCACGCGATAGCCAACACTTCTGCGTAAATGAGGCCAAAAATAGATAATGGTAAGATATTTATCTTACTATTATCTATTTTGGGCCTCATACTTCTGTATCTGTTACACGATCTATTTTGTTACTGTTTTCTTATGCGTACATATAAAGAAAAGTCGATCCAGGGTTCGAAGGCGCTCAAGTCAACTAACACTGCTATTTAAGTTTTAATTCATTCATAAATTACTATTTTTTATTTCTCTACGCAGTACAAAATTATGGTTATGAAATAAATACTTTAAACAAAGAAAAATATAGCGATGTCTAATATTATATATAGTCTATGCCCCGCAGTTCCATTCGCATTATGTCGAAGCGTAATAATATCGTAGGTATAATGCCTATCCAACATATTTTTTTAAATAGAACCAGTAGTAGCGCCTTCAAATAATGTATCTTTTTATTGAAATTTTACGACGAAAAGGTATCTGTAAAACACTATCAAGATACCGAAGGCCTTCATGGCCGCAGAAACACTGATTCAGATCATTAATATGACAGGACTTAAGGAAGTAGTGCCGGATTATATTAAATTACACGGTCGTATTAAGAAATTTGTTCTAAATAACCAGTTTGACCAAGTCACGCGCTCTATTTTATTATACTGCATTCAGTTTAACAATAACGTTCACCAATGAGAAAATAACTAGCATTATCGTATGCGGAATTTTCCGTTTTTAGATTCAAAATATTTTGAGAAAGTTAACTATATTTTGTATGTTTGCTATGATTTTCCGTCCAATATTTCGTCAACTCATCTATCATGTATCTGATGCTTTTTTTTCGTTATAATCAAAATAATATTGCCGATGCTAAATCAAAAGTTTCGAACTACGCTTCTATCTTATTTTTCATTTATTTAAATTTCATTTCCTTGAGCGTATATGACATTCAATACTATCTAAAATTTATTCAAAGATCTATAAATATGTAACACTCAGGTAATATATAATTCTTGTCAATTCACACTTAGACGTTAATTGCATGATTTAAACGTAAATTTTCGAAAGTTTAACATACCTAATAAACATTGTTTTTCTGGTGTCTGTGAATGTATAGTTTACGTAAACAATAGACTACAAATATAAAAAACCTGAAAATAGTACTTACAATTTTGACGTAGCTATTCATTTTGGCGGGTAAACGTGGGTACACTGTCACAGAATCACTGGTAGCGAACGCGTTGTCCGCTGCGGCCGCGAATACTAAAGCTGGTTCCGCCTGTAACCAAACGTTCGGTGGTGGTGAATACACAACAGACACGTGAAAAGCGAATCGCGGGGATGTGGAAACTGTTTCGCAAGGGACCTTGACAGTAGTCGAATTTATACATTTTCTTTACCTACTTTGGTGTTGGCTGCGTGAGATTGGATCTGGTAGTAAGGTGCTTCAGTTGTGAGTTCCAGTTATATAGGACAGACCGCGACCTCCAGGTTACAGCCGCTCCATTGATATGTTATCTTTGAGGAATCCCTTATTTCATATTGTCTTCGACGTGTTCAAAACGTATTTATTAATTTATTTTTTTAATTATATTTACAAATATTTTGTCCCGAAAACGAAATGTCTGAGAAATTAATATTGTTAAATGTTTATTATAACGGCCTGTCTTTGCTGGACTTTTTTAAATTATTTTAGCAGTGTAGCATTTAATTGTGAATTAATTTCTGAAGTTGGTTAAAAATACGTATGTTTCCTATTTATAATGAAATAAATTTGACTGCCTTAGTACCTAGCAATGCATAATATGGCTAATAAGACCAAGTTTGATAGACTACCCGAAAATAATACATTGTGTTTTTCTCCTTAACTTACAGAAGCAAACTCGACGTTTTTGTATGCAAGTTCGAAGTAGTTCTCTCTATGTCCGTAGCGCTTATGTCGCAACCTTGGAATCGGAACAAAAACTCATTATTGGAATCAGGATCGCTGTCGGTATCGCTAGTGGAAGTTACAGACAGGCCTTGAACGAAACATAGCTATTTGTGTCGTTTGGGGTTGAAATATTATACAGTAAGTATAATAACTTTAACATAATGATACTTTAAGGATATCCTCTCGATTAACAACTCGATAAGGAAAAATAGTATGTAAATTAATTTCCGGATACGTAAACTATTTAATTAGTAATGTGTCGTTGATCTGAAGTATGAATTAAGGGAAATGTATTTAAAAAAAAATATTTTAACAAATTGATTAAGAATCTTATGTTATTCTTACTTAAGATTTTTCAATGTATGAATACAAAACTCTGGCACAAAAAAACATGTGGGGTAAGTAATGAGTTATTTGACAGGGTAAAATTTTCTCTGCGAAGTTTTTTTTAAATATTTTTAAAACAATGTAATTTACCTCAGTATGATTTAACACCCCTATTGAGAAAATTATGCGTAAATTAATCTGATACATTCCTATAAAAAGGGCTTAGTTACAGTTTGTTAAAAAAATTATTTCTGCGAAGAAATTATAACCAAGTCAAGGTTGTATTTTAACAATAAAAGCCATTGTGTCGCACAAAGATAAATTTGAATTACAACGCAGCAATTAATTCATTAAAATAATTTGCGCTATTTTATCGTATCTTAGTGATAACTCGCATTGTTTAACGACTCACAAACCTCGACTTAAGCTAAATAGCACTTACCAGTATCTAATAGATAAAATATAAGGTTAGTTTTAATTGAGTCTGTGGCAACTTGTATGAAGAAACTATGTAAGTACATAGAAAGAATGTCTAACTTCTTTTGACATTTAACAGCCTTTTTGAATGACAGACTGTTGTCTTCAATGAGTCGTGTACACTGTTCAAACTTCAAAGTTTCGTTTACCGTAAAAGTATATAAACAAATGTATTAGTGCATAGTTTGGTTTTGAACGTGCTTTATTTAACGAGAATTATCTGTGGTTGATTCTCTATGATGATTGTTCAAAATGCATGCTGAATTCAATAAATAAAGAAGCGATTCCGATTTTAATATTATATTCTATGCTGTATGACAATTGACTAGACGAAGATACCGCCAAAACAAGATGGCGTTGTGTCAGTCCCTGTGTCGTACCAAACTCGTATACAAACGTAAAGTGTTTTTACGTGTTATCTATCATACTGCAATTTGACTTAAATTACACAAATATACATATCGATCAAAAAAAAACTCCGACGAAACTAAACTCAAAGACTACTAGGATTTGACAGGCAAAGACATTATTTACAAACCTATTATATCATCTTTGAATTGTGCCCCATGACAGACGTATAAAAATTATTTTAATTATGATTTTTTAAATAAATTATTTTATTCACCCCATTTCGCTTACTGCCTCCATTTTTGTACATTACTATTACTACAGCCTATTCCAAGCGAAATTTGTAAAATTAATATCTTTTTGTGTACCTTTCCATAGATATAGATAAAATCTCAAACTCGAAAATGCGTTTTAAAAGCATAGACATTTAATACCGAATTGATTACTTAATTCGTAAACAGCTTTCGTCTTTTTCGAAAGCACGTGCCAGGTACGTCAACCTTCCTGCTTCGAATTTCAGTGACAAACTCTGTCTACAAGTTTTATCTGTCCTTAAAACATATTCACTGTTATTTATCAGTAGTTTTATTATAAGCACTACTTGAGTTATATAATCATTGTAAGTCAAGATGAAAAAATTCTATGTAACTGCCAAATTATTACCGCAGAAAATTTGCTGCATCTGGCATAAGTCGAAAGATGCTTCCCGAGAATATTCTACAAAGAGCGTATCAATTCTTAAAAGTCTGGCAACGAACTCGCCAGCCGTCTGCCATTGAGAGTGTCCATGGGGGGCGGTATCACTTACCATCAGGTGAGCCTCCTGCCCGTTTGCCCCTGTTTTCTAAAAAAAACGCAACAGACAAAAACAATGTACGTATTTAAAAGTAAATAAACGTGATTCCAATAATAAACGTCAGCAAAAAATAATTTCTTATGTTTAAGTTGTCGACATATGTTCCAAAGAGGACTTAAGTACTTAATGTTTGGTATAATTCGTGTATCAGAATTAAAAAGATGAGAAACGTTGACACCAGTTCTCAAGTAAGTGTTCAGATATAGTTGGAATACAAGCCTTAAGTTTTGCCTTAATAGATGATAAATAATATTTTTCGTAAAATCAATTACCGATAATAAGCAATTATACTTAAGAATTTAAGTCCTTTATAAACGGGCTGATAAATGTAAATTTAAGTGTGAATTAAGCCCAAATAAAATCCTTTATTAATTTAAGGCCTTGTAATTTTTATTAGCTTTACACAAATTTATCTGTTTATGCATAGTGCACACAAATAATTAATAAGCACTTTAGGATGATTAAATGAATGACTAAGTTAGCGTATAAAATTAATTATTTCATGAAAGACCTTGATTAGACTTTACTTAAGTTCAACAAACCTCAAATGGCCTTTAATATGATTTTGACATATGGAAGTCTTAGATCACTTAGGATTCAGTTTGCACATAAATACATATTTTGTTTATTTCTACCACCTTTTGGATTTCTTGTATTCATATATTAGACATAATCTTGTTAGATTTTGATATGGATGTTTCTAATACCTTGTGGCTTTTCATTGAAGCGCGAGTTTTTAGTCGATTACGAGGGAAAATTATTTCCTCATATACCTACAGACCACTACCAAGTTTTTTGTACATATATTATTTTTCCTATATCTCATCTCATTGCTGTCCTCAACAAATTTAAATAGTATATGGCTAGGGGACTCGTTTATATCTTTATTGTACAGTATTTAAATTTCATCAATTTTCGAAATATGATTTGTTCTCTTTTAGCCCTGCTATGTTCTTTAGTAAAATAGAAGCGGTAGCAGGAAACGAATGGAGAAAGAGAGCCATAGACAGAGTCAGTTGGAAAAAGCTGGAGGAGGCCTTTACCCGTGAAGGGGTTCCGATCGACGGTACTGAAGGAAGCTAGAATATAGAATAACAAGCAAAAGAAATAAAATATAAAAATGTAAAATAATCTAAGCTGTGTATTATAATTTGTTTTTGTCATAATTGGAAATAAAACGGGCTTTATTATTATGTTCTTTAGTAAGCAGTAAGGTCATCAATTACACTCTTCCAGTAAATAATTATTAAACTATTAAGTTCTAGTGTCATCAAGGTATGCCCATAAAAATCTATATAGCGACAAAACAAGGTATATTACTTCCGCAAAATCTGTGGTCCGCTGTCGAAGGTGAATGGCCGCAGGCATTGGACAATGCCAGTGAAAGGGATACATTTTTTATTTTATCAAAGCCCTACGTAATATTATGTGAATAATAATTAAATGATTAACGTAAACCTTGCCAGGTTAACGGCTATTTTTTCAGCGATACAATATTTGAAGTCAGGGCTGTCTTTATTAACAATATTTGTATTATTCAACAAATTTCGGAATTGTTTAACGCTTTCTGCTCATTTCAGCTGATTAACTTATTAATTTAGGTAGCAGGTCAAAAACAGCAAAAATAAAAACTAACTAAGTAATAATAAAGTAAGAAATATGCAGTGAACGGGCTTAACTACTACAATCTAATATATAAAATTCTCGTGTCACAATGTTCGTTCCCATTCTCCTCCGAAACGGCTCGACCGACTCTTATGAAATTTTTTATGCATATTCAGTAAGTCTGAGAATCGGCTACTATCTATATTTCAAACCCCTAAATGTTAAGGGTGGTCTACCCCTACATTTTTATTTTTTAGATATTTTTTTTTGTTTCTTTTATGATACAGCATACAAAAATACATACAACCCTTAATTTTCACCCCTCTACGATCAACCCCTATTTTTTATTTGTTAATTAAAATCTTATGACTTTGAACTCTGAGGTTTATATAGAGAAAAATTCACAGAAAAACCTTAAAAAGTTTTCATTCCAGAAAACCGAACAGTCTCTGAGGTAGCATAGCAAAATGTTCCATGTTGGTATGTACTTAAAAGGTAGGCTGAGTAAAATCACATTAAGGAGAAACGAAGTTCGCGGGGGCAGATAGTATTATATAAATATTGACATGTCTATGCGAACAGCAGTGCGTGTATAAGTGACTATTTACTTAATATTATATTTAAAAAAATTCTAGATATGATAGTTTGTATGACTACGTTGCATAATAGCTATATAATTAATGTCATATATATTAACATTATATTATCTCTATCAATCTAAATCCAACCCATATTCATTCTTTTTTATATTGCCTTGGCCCAAATTTTAAATTTCCTCCGAGCTCATTTAACTAATTCTTCAAAGCAAAGTAAAAAAGAAAGAGACCTGGCCGCACGCACGTCTTGGTTAAAGAATCGTCGGCAATGGTTTGGTCAAAGCAACAGATCACCTGTTGCTTGTTGTTCAGAAGCGCGGCATTCAAAATTAAAGTTCCCATGATGATCACCAACCTTCGAAAAGAGATTGCACAACAGAAAAAGATAATAATAGCTAGTATAGTTAAATGACTTCTGAAATAAATGCATGTTGATTAACTTAAGAGTAAATTGGATCGGATATTACACATATTTTTTTAAACGGACAAATTTTAAACGTTTCTCAATAATTCTGTAAAAGTACTGTTGTTTACAAGTTTATAAGGTTTTAATGTAGACCTAAACCTTGAGTAGGTTTACATTAAAACCTTATGGCATATGCACGATGCACATTGCACATATATAAAAAAGTATTTTATGCAAGTAACAAAATAATTTTCATCAATCAGATTTGTTAACAGCAATAGGTCAGTCAATATTTCTTTTGCGTATAACTTAAAAATAGCGGCTTTCCTATTTTCAATAAATAAATTTTAAAAATATTTCTTTACAGTACGTAAACATCACGGCATGAACTGAAGTTTTAGGGTGAGATCTATAGTGCGCACTTAGACTTTGCTCTGACTTAACTATCGAGCTAAGACACAGTCGGTATTTATAGAGCAAACTACGAATCTCTCCCTAGTGTTGGCTTAGCTTAATCTCAAGTCCACGAAATCGACGACTTACCAAAAACTTTGACTATAAGCCTAACAAAAATAATGGCCCAAAATTTGCTT
Source organism: Pieris macdunnoughi (assembly GCA_905332375.1). NCBI lineage: Eukaryota > Metazoa > Arthropoda > Insecta > Lepidoptera > Pieridae > Pieris > Pieris macdunnoughi. Next base: position 5,548,469 of record CAJOBZ010000011.1, read on the forward strand.
TACCATCATATCTTTTACTGGACTTTTTATTTTTGTCGGTTTTTAATGAACGGTGTTGCCATTTTGTATCGGAGTTCCATAGACTTTGGGAAAAATAGAATTTGAATTCAAAGAAATTATAAATGATCTTGATAAATACCTATGAAATGCATGAAATAAAATAATTACACATTATTATGGTATTTATTGTTGTTTATTTATATTATTTATGTAATTGTTCAAACCCCATTTTTGAGAAATCTTAAAAATAACTGGTGTGATTTTGTATGTCACCTGGCAGCCCTGGCAATTGGCATATTATAGTGACAACGAAATTCAAACTATAACCTAACCAAAACATTGCGATCCGTTCTACGTAATAAAATTATTGTCATCTTTAAATAATTAATACATTTTCTAAAGGTTACTCGTGAATTTCTAGTTATTGCAATAATAAAATAAATGAATACATAAATAACAATAAATTGAAGATATATGTGTACCGTTTTAGATTTTTAAATATTTGTTATTGTTAACTTTTTTAAAGGATAATAAACAAAGTATTGCATGAAATGAAACATCAATTTGTATTTTGACATTTTCTGTCTTAGCTTGGGCTTAGCTTAATCTCACCGTTAAAATGTCTATAAATACGAAATCATAGTTTAACCTTAGTGTACACTAAGCAAAGTTTTTCGTAAGGTAAGTCTGAGCAAAGTCCAAGTGCGCACTATAGATCTCACCCTTAGTTTCAATCTCAGTAAGCTTATCACGTACTAACTTAAATTACGAGGTATACATGCCTTTAAGTCAAGAAGTGCCAGCAGTAACTAATGATTGAGTCGGTATTTGATTTTCGGTAGTTGGCCTGTTCATGAATAGGTCTATACAAAAACTTCTCTTCTTCGTACAAAAACCTTGTCTATTGATGAATTTATTACGATAATTTAGTCACCTTCTCGCAACATTGAACTTGTAGACACTGACCCAATTGTTGTCTATGGTTCAATGATCCACAGAGCACATCAACATCACAGGTTCATTCAGGCGAATACATTTTAATTATTACTTTAAGATAATTTATTAAAAGATTATTATGGTTTAAAATGGTATACGTTAAATCATTAATGTATAATAAGACTTTTAAAGATTATATAATAATTAATTTTGATAGGTATATTTTTCTATAACCAGTTTAATTTAAAGTATGTTTTTATGCTTGAATGATCCTATATAAAAAAAATGGTGCGTATACTTATGTACGCGCGTAAGAAGTTATAGTTCTTTGGCATTATTAAAAATAGTTTTTGATTGCATGCAAATAATTAATTACAATTAAATAATCAAAGACTGGAAAAGAACTGTCATTATAGTCAATAAAGTTCAGTTTACATTTGAAAAATTAAATAAATAAATATTTATTATTATTCTCTTACATTAAGTGTAACATAAATTATATTATTATTCGAATGTTGTTTTTAAATTATGTCCAATGCCGTAGCATCTTCATTCTGTTAATTTTGTGTCACGTTGCGCACGCATCGTAAAATTTCACTGTCATCAATTTTTCATAACGCCGAACGCGCCTAAAGAAGTATAACTTCAAAAACTGATGACTCAGGAGTCAAGTGAGTAAGTCACCAGTAAGTCAGCCTGGTAAGAGTCATTAATTTATTCACGTATATTCGAAAATGATTATCATCGTCAAGTGTATTGAATTTTGTCTTACCCTTTTCGATGTCCTCTGTCACCATGGATGGGCCAGAGGACGCCCAAGTTTCCTCCAAGGAGTTCTATTAAAATAAGCCAGCCTAATGAATAATGGAATATTATCTTTAAACATTTGTCATAATATTCTGCGTGTAGCTTATATTTCCATGATTTGCCATCATTTAACCTGTCGTATTAAAATCTCCATTTGTGAATTTCCACTTTTAATTTGCTATGATTTATATTTTGTTTGGTCATAAAGTAGTAACTTTAGCGTAATGAAACATTATTGTACTCACGTTTATAAACTAACATCTAAGGTGCCTATTGACGCACAGCTAAAAACAACTTCAAAATTTTCTCTAGACTACATCAGCGTCATGAACTTTACAGTTAAGGCTGAATTCGAAAAATAGATAGTCAACATAATACCTTCACCTTGTAGACGCATTTTGAACCATTAAAGTAATAAAATAGACGCAAAAATCTCGTTACTTAACAATATTTGTGCCAAGATCACTTGGCACGCTTCGCCGGCACTTGTGTCAAATTACAACTTTCGTTACGCTGACGTTATAGCACGTAGAGAATTATTGTATAATTCAATTCGTTCTAATATTTCAGATACAGGTTCATAATTTCAAAAAGGTGGAAAGATTTGTTTCTTTGCAATGAACTTAAAAACTAGTGACTTACTTTACTTAGCGTCCTAAGACCGCTGGATGTGAAAGAGAGCATCCATTGTGGTCTCTCATTACATTCAGTCCTGATCAGTGGCGTAACAATAGGGTGGCAGGGCTGGCAAAATGCCACGGGCCCCCGACCCAAGAGGCCCCTGCCCAAGAGATATTATGTTCTATGGATGAATGTGAAGTCTCCAATACCCATTGGGCTAGCGTGGGGACTACAGATCATTCCCTCTCGCCTAAGAGAGGAGGCCTATGGCCATTAGTGGGACGTATACAACGTGTAATTGAGTACACTAAAAATCTCGAATTTTATTATAATTAAACTGAGTAGGGACGATTTTTACTGATAGGGCCCCATCAAAAGAATTGCCACGAAAGAAGATTTGCCACGGGCCCCAGATGGTATAGTTACGCCACTGGTCCTGATCCATGCAGCTTACTTTGTTCCAAGTCTTACCGGGTCTCTTTGCCTCACCTGGAACTCTACATGGCCAGGTTTGAATGGTTTTTTAAAACTAGTGGACAAATTCTTAAGGCCGGCAAGCACCCGCGACCTCTCTGGCATTGAGAGTGTCCGTGGGCGGCGGCATGTCCGGATGAGCCCCCTGTCGGTCTGCACCCTGTTCTATATTAAAAAGAAACTCTATACCTAATCTTTATAATAACGAGTATTTATAAGTCATTAATAATATTGCTGCATACAAAACTCTTCATTCATAAACGTACAATAAACCTCAAAAATATATATTAATACAAGTTCTTATCTTTATCACCTTATACGAGACTTGGAAAATAAACATGATTTAATATTCTTTAACGCATATTCTTTATTTTACAGCGAAACGCCAAATAATAATGCTCAGAATAACTGAGTACTTACATTTAACTAACAACAAATTATATTACTATTTGAAATACAAACATACATCCCTCAGCACTGCCAAACCTGCCGCCAATATTTATAATGTTTAGTCTTGACACTAGAAAGAACTTGACACTAGAAGAAGAATGTTGAATGAATCTTTAATCAAAAATGGGTCCAAATTGGCTTTAAGTTGCTGTCACCATCAACACTGATTTACAGTGAACCCTTACTATCTTCTATTATTTTCTTTTATATATACCTAGTCTTAACAACGAACACAAAAAATTAGTGGGGTTCGGAACATTCATATTTATATGAATTATTTAAAATTAAACGCAGTAAATAATTTAATAAAGCATTGCTAATAACGCTGTTTTATATACTTTAACCTTACATTGTAAATTTATAATTGTCATATTAGTCACGATATCATACAGCTTTCGCAGTTATACCTATGTCCTTAATTTCGTTATGATTTATATAATAACTATATATATATAGGAAGGAGAGAAAGGTCGGCAACGTAATTGCGAACCCTCTGGCAATATGAGTGTCTATGTCTATCATTTAACATCAGAGCTTCCTACTCGTTTAGCCGGTTACTTAAAAGAATAAAGCAAATCCGGCATTTAAGTTGGTAATCACCGTTCACACAAACGCTATGATAATAATTATAATAAATTGTATGGATGGGTGTAAAGTGTTTGTATATTGATATATATATATACGAGGGGAGGTCCAAAAGTTCGTGGAATGGAGGGGATGGAGTGGGGATAGGGGCGCTCGCTTAGTGTCATACTAATTGGGGACTCATAATTAGTATATAAATGGAGTTTCAGCCCTATTGCGTCATTCGTTTACGAACACTCGCCTGCTAAACACGTCAATCCGGAAGAAAACTGAAACTATGGAGAAAATTGAACACCGTGCTGTCATTAAATTCCTTACCAAGCAAGGAAAGAACGCTCAGACCATTTTGAATGAAATGGAAACTGTTTACGGGGAACAGTGCCCTAGTAAATCAATGATTTACAAATGGCATGGTCTTTTTAAACATGGTCGGGAGTCGATTGAAGACGACCCCCGCTCAGGAAGGCCAGTTGAGGCCACCACATCAGACATCGTCGAAAAAGTGGAAAAAATTGTACTGGAGGACACCCGTTTGAAGAAAAAACAGTTATCTGCATTAGTTGGAGTATCAGATACCACAATTTTGCGAATCCTACATGACCACCTGGGTATGACAAAAGTCAGTGCAAGATGGGTACCGAGAATGCTCACGCCGCTTCAAAAACAGCAGCGCGTCGAAGCGTCAAAACATTTTTTGGAGTTGTGTAGCGACGATCCTGGATCGATTTTGGAGCGAATTGTTACCGGCGATGAAACATGGGTTCATCACTTCGAGCCTGAGTCCAAACAAGAGTCCATGCAATGGTATAAAAAGGGGACACCACCGCCAAAGAAATTCAAAGTGTCGGAGTCGGCTGGAAAGTTGATGGCTACTGTTTTTTGGGATTGTGAGGGGATAATACTGATTGATTATAAAGAAAAGGGCAAGACCATAACCGGAGAATACTACGCAACAATACTAGAAAAATTAAAGGATGCCATCAAAGAAAAACGTCGGGGAAAATTGACCAAAGGTGTGTTGCTCTTGCAAGACAACGCGCCGGTTCACAAGAGCAAAGTTGCAATGGCTGCTCTACACACGCATGGCTTCGAATCACTAGTCCACCCACCCTATAGTCCAGATCTGGCCCCAAGTGATTTTTATTTGTTCCCCAATTTAAAAAAAGACTTAAGGGGAAGGAAATTGTCCGACGACAATGAGGTAAAGGAGGCAATTTTGGCTCATTTTGAGGGAAAAGATAAAAAATATTTTTACGATGGTTTAGAAAAATTAATTCATAGATCTAATAAATGTATTCAGCTTAAGGGTGATTATATTGAAAAGGAAAAATAAATTTACTGTTTCATTTTTACTAAAACCCTTTCATTCCACGAACTTTTGGACCTCCCCTCGTATATATAATCCACCATGATGAGTCAACAAAACTGAATCGGTCCAAATAACAGTGAACAATGTTAGTATATAACGATTTAAAGTTGCATATTACCGTTATACGGTGATTGATATTTAAAACTTTACGATTTGATGATGCCTGATTATTTTATGATATATATTGTACATAAACATGATTCACATCCTAGATATTGATGAAAACCGCAATAAATTCCGTGCACTAGTTTTTGAGTTTATCGCGAATAGACAAACATATAGACTCGGCGAAGAACATGTTCTATCTAATATAGAAAATTCTCGTGTCGCGGTGTTTCTAGTTAAACTCCTCCGAAACGGCTTGACCGATTCTCATGAAATTTTGTGTGCATATTAGGTATGTCTGGGAATCGACAACATCTATTTTTCATCCCCCTAAATGTTAAGGGTAGTCCACCCCTAAATTTTTTTTAATTTTTTGATATTTTTATTTTTTTATGATAGGTACAGCATTAAAAAATACATACAACCCCTAATTTTAACCCCTCTACGATCAAACCCTATTTTTTATTATAAATGATATACATGGCAAAATGGCGTTTGCCGGATCAGCTAGTATAATATAAAAGTACCAGTTTTTATATAACATAATATGTCTAATATGTTGTCGCTGACTTTTAGTAGGCATTAGCAAGCTCTAGAACTCAATCATATATCTTTCATCGTTAAGGCAGCGTTCGTGAATTTGTTTTTTTGCCTTACAGATTTACTTTGCAAATCTGAAAAGTAGAAGTACGAAAAAGTATTTATATTATCGGTGTTCTCACAAATAATGCTTTCTAATTTTAAAATTCAGCATTGTAGATCCTGATTACCCTCTACAGCCTCATAAAGTTTACTTCTTTACAATATTACTATATGTATTATTATACGGGTTGCAGACCAAGAGCTAAGCTAAGTTAGTTTATCTTAGCTCGCATAGCTAACGCAGTTATAGTTGATCATCGGAACTTTCTTCATCGATTATATTCATGGCGAGCGACGTCCGTCTAATTGAACTACGCAACACTAACTGAGCTTTGGCTTAGCTTTTGGTGTGCACGCTATTTATTTCTAGTTTAGCTTAGCCTAGCTTGCTTGGCATAGCTTAGTTTAGTATTGGCTTTGTTTAGCTTAGTTTTCGGTCTGCAACCGGCTTTATAGTTAAGGAAGCTCCCGTTGGTATAACGAGGCGTGGTCCAGCAATATTTTATAGGTATAGGACGACCGATCCTTTGCTATGTTATCTGAAAGCCGTCAAGAATTTCAATTACCATCAAGAAATTCGTTGAAGATAGTAGAAAAGAAAATGTATTACTAAATTAAAATATGTTTTAAAAATATATTATGATGACTCAATCAAGAATAAAATCTTAATTACTTTAAATTCGTTGCATTTTAGCGGGCTAGTGGTTTCTGCATGCGACGGTCGTCTTTTAGGTCGTAGGTTTGAAACCCTGGCAATTAAATGTATTATCTGTTGTGCGACTGTAACACTCTCTCTACTCTAACAAATAATATACTCGTAATTCAAATGTCCATCCTGAAAATATTATCTTCAAATGTAATTTTGAAAATCGAAGGGCGTATTAAAAAAAACATTGAAATAGTACATAAGAAAATATATTAAACACGCTTAAAATTTTAAAGTCACGTGGAATTAAGTGCAATAGATAAGACCGGAAGGAAGGATGTGGAGGCCTTGTCTCTACTTCCGACGTCTAGGGTTCATAGACTGGCCTTCTTTGGTGTCAACTAATCGATATTTATTTCAAATCCGGAGCAATTAACAATGTGTCATTTTAAATAACAACAGTTTTTACTCATTAAAATATTTCCAATAGCTCTCAATCAATAAAAAAAATGCACTACAAGGTACACTAAGTTTCATTGAAACTTATTGTAAACTTAGTTAAACTACTACTGTTTAGCTTGTTGCCTATATAGATAACTAGCCGTTTCGCGCCCGCTTTGCTGGACGAATTAAAATAAATTTTATGTTTCATTATTTTATTTTTTTTCATATTTTTATTATTCTTCTTTTTAACTTCCCGCTAAGAAAATTGAAATATTTCGAAAATCGAGTTTTTAACAGATGTTGACGTTTAGAGGTTCTAGGAAGCCTCCCCGAATGTTTCCGCGGTGAAGTCCGTATGGATAAATTTTCATAAAAGTAAAACAGCAATAAAAAAATGAATGAACGTTGGAATTTAATAAATAAATAGCCATCTAGGAAAAATTTCGCATCGAATGGTGGTAGTTTCATGTCGATACGATCAGTGGTTTAGGCGTGAAGGAGCCTCAAACGAAGACCATTTTTCTTTTATATATATAGATATTTCGGACTCAGTCTCTCTGCATCTTCTTCTGTATTTACCATGGAGAGTGTTCAGAGGAGTTTTTCAGTATAATACCTGCAACTGAGTTTCATTATCGGACGTCAAGGCAGAATACCAAATACCATTCGTATCACCTTGACGTCCGTCGTTCCACAACTGAGCGTTTCTTAACGCAGTTTTTGCTGCGCACCATCACTATGTGGAACCAGTTGCCCACTGAAGTATTTGCGAACCAATTCTGCTTAGGGTCCTTCAAGAAAAGTGCGTACCAATTCTTAAAAGGCCGGCAACGCACTTGCGAGCCTTCTAGCAACGTGAGTGTCATGAACGATTAAGTTTTCTTTAGAGAAACACTATCACAATAAAATTAGTATTAAAAAATATGTTTTAACTTACTATTTAATTGAAATAAAAAAAATTTGAAGTGTGAGTTTAACCAAATAAAGATAGAAAATGTTTTATTTAAGCGTCTGAAATATGCGTAAATCAATGTTACATACTTTGTTAAAAAGGCATGAATACCATTTCTATTGATTAATTGTTATTTGACTTAATTTCAACGAAAAGTGTTTAAAACTTTATAATTAAAAATTCAAAAAATTCCAAATTCAAAAATCATTTATTCACGTAGGTAACACAATGTACACTTGTGATTCGTCATTAAAGAAATAAATATTAATGCTTCTAATTTTACATTTACTGCCAGTTCTCAAATCAAGGGCGTAGAACGGAAGAGAAGAACTGGCAATAAACTCTCCGCCACTCTTTTTAATCGCCATGTTTTTTTTTTTTTACAACGTTTGTAAGGAGCTGCAACCATTACACCATGTTCCACATGACATTTTAAGTAATTAATAATAATAACATAAATAAAAACAAAGACTTGTCCCGTATCAGCAGGAGGCATGGTGAAATAGGAGCACGCACTTACATTCTCGTGGGAACAACACGCAAACACATAGTCGAAATAATTAACATCGCCGCATACACGAATTCCAGTACGACCAGTCACCACAAGTAGCACCCGTTCACGAGTATGACGCATGGCCAGCCATCGGCCCCCTCGCCATATTTTAGGGAGAGAGACAACCCGACGCATGGACGCCGCCACAAGCAATGACATTAAAGCATAGTATTCCGGTTTCTAGTAGTTTCAGATTTAAAACATCTTATTTCCTCTTTCCTTGTGGATGCCTCTCAACAGTTTTAAAATCACCAGGCTAAATGGTATTATTACTTCTTAGCGAAAAATCTCATATTAGTTAATCATTTAAATAATGGTATATGACAATGGTGTGATGTAGGATTACGTAATAAAGGCTAAAATATATAAACGTATGTGAGTAATTATTAGTAATAAATACAAACAAAATACCAATAGTTGAAATACCAAACCGCTCAAAAACAAAATGTTAGGTGTATGTACGCACGAAGCTTGAACAACCAACCACTGATCTTCAACGGGTGATCGCGTGGCGGGATGCAGACAAGGTAACGCTGCTATCGTGTCCAGCTGGGGGTCTAGCCAAGATGGCTTAACAGTAGTGTATGTAGAAAGTCGAAAACTAAATTTGTATGAAAATGACAGCCCGTGTCGACAGTCGGTAGCCTAGGCCCTAAAGGCGTGAGTCGGGATACAATAAGCGACGCCATGACAGTGCTACGAAAAGACACACATTAACGCTTACGCTATTCGGTAGCCAACGGCCAATTAATGTTTCGGCAGTGTAGAAAAAACGGCGTTTCTCCGCCATGTTTTAGCGTGATCTCAAAAGCTGCTGTTTGCAATAATTCAGTACAACTATTGCCATCTTTAATCGCTACCGTTTTAAAAACATGTCTTATTTTGGACGTTTTAACGAAATGATTTTAATTTGTTATCTGTTTTTTTTAACGTTCTCGTGTTTAGAGTTTTAGTTTTTCAATGAATCAATGCGAGGATAACTTAATAGACACAGATAAATATGAAAATATCAAGAAAATCAGCAAATTAGTAGAGGTAAATCCTAGTTATATTGGATATCTTTTATTGATATTTATATTGCATGTAAGTTCATGAAATTGTTCTTTAATTTGAAAAATACATATATGTACCATTTAATATTGCATATATTATATAATCACAAAGAAAAATGATTGTACATTTTATTTGTATATTTCAGATGAGAAAGCAGTCACTAATGAACATAATTAGAAGTTCTAAATATATTTTATTGTAATTATAATAGAAGCTGATAATGATATAATATTGATTTAAATTAATCAAATAAAGTGGATTTATACTTTATGAACTTTAGAAATATAAAATCTAGTGAGCAATACTACGTAATGGTAAGCAGATATTTTCTTTAATTATTTACTAAGTCAATATACTAGAGATATCTATTATAATATTGTTAATGAATGAGAAGTTTGAATTCAAGTCCCTTGGGAGTTACTGACATTGTTTGGTTATTAAAAACTTTAATTGACAATAAGCAGCAAAGTGACAAATTAAGTAGGTATATTTTCAAGTTTAGAATTAAGTAAAGAGTTTTAATATTAAAGTTACCTATTGAACAAACCTTGGACCGATCTTAGTTTAGTTTGTCAGTTTTCTATTTGATCAAAGTACTAACTAAAATATTTTCTTTTCAGAAAAAGAGAAGCTAATAAGACAACTTAAAATATTAAAAAAAAACCACAAATGGACAAGTTTTACTAAAGTCTTATCTTTTAATTAATTTTAGTGTTAGGTATATTATGTACCTGAAAATGGGTAATCAAGCATTTTATGAATAATGTAAAAAATAAGACAAGTGGAGTATGAAATAATGGTTGGTTAAGTAACATTACCTCATGAACAGGAAACAGTAACTGAAACTATGTTCTTCCACATTTAATCTTAATAAGTTCAGCAGTTTGAATGTCAATGAGATATTATTATAAACAAACTGGATTTGTAGATTTTGGGAAGAATTATATCTTTAAAATACCTAACTATTATTATTTACAATTGTTGTGTTAAGGAAACAATCAGGATGTATTCATAGTAACTGTAGGTATCATAGTAATTTTATGAAATCATCACAACATCTAACGTTAGGTTTTATGAATTGAACAATTTTTTGTATATAACAGCACACAAACAAGATACCTATTGACTGCTGCAAATTAACACTTACATTTATTAGTTAATTATCTACATATAAAAATATGAATAATTGAATACATCTACATTAGGTAGTAATGCATTGAATTTGGTGCACCTGTGTGTGTTCAGTAGTAATGTCTGTATTGTTTAATAAGTTGTTACATATGCTTATTTTTCTATGTAGACTGCATTATGTTAAGGAAGATATTTGGTGCCTTATTTTAATAAAAAATAACCATAACTGAAATATTTTTATTTTGCTACCTATTTGTTTAATATTTCTAACTATTAGTAGGTACGGGTCATTCATATATGCATTATCTGTATATTCTTGTAAAGTAAACTAATATTGTTAACCACTTTACACTGGCTTTTCCTACTAAAGAAGACAGGTAAATTACCAAAAATAAAACTGACAAATACATAACATACAATGTTTATTCATTTCTTACTTAAACAGATTTTGCATTTACATATTCACTAGTAGCAAATCACTGATATAACCAAAAGTTTATTGACATAAATATTAACTTAAAATCAGCATCAAACTTAAATTTATATCTAAGATGTTGGAGCATCAATATGGAATCAAAGGTTGAGTAAGGGTTATAATTTCATACCAGACTAAGTTTCTATTTTATAATTTTTATTAATCCCTCTTTTCATTTCATTGAGTACTTGCTGCTTTTTAATTCTCACTTTCTAAAAGTATAAATTTATTATAAACAATCAACCTTTATGACTCTAACTTAAACTGAAATTGTTTGTTAGACATAAACAGAGATAATTCCAACTAGTACTTAGTAATCACTAATAAAATCTACACTTATATATAAATCTGCTTACAAATTGACATTAAAAATGTTCAAACACAAACACCAAACCTAATTAAAGCTTAAATCAAACTCTAATTTCAGTGTTCACACTAGTCTACGTTTTTTTTCTATTGTTTTTTAATTCCTTGGACTATCCTTCTATTCCTTATCAACTTCTAGTAAACCTTATTTTCACTCTTTATTTATCAATCCACAGTACTATTTCTATTGTTTCTTCTAAGCGGTAACAAAATATGTTGCTTCTTCATTTTGCAGATTAGTTGTGAGGTTCCTAATCCTAAAAATATCAAAGTATGAGTACGACTAATTATTATATATCGCGATTATGCAATTTCAAAATATTGTATTTATTTGTAGCCTTAAATTTCTGAGAAAACATGAAACAAACCATAATTAATTTAAACATGCAATTAAAATTCATATATTGTCTTTGCACCTTCCGTAAATTCCACTTAAATCGAAAATTGTTCCGACCTTGCTGACATTCTAATGTCCCTTTTGCAGCTTCCAATAATTGGAATTTGCAATTATTGCAAATTTACAATAATATTGTAGTTTTAACTTTTATTTGTTTATAAAAGTGACATTAGGAATACATTTAATCCAGAGACAATATGACGGAATAAGGTGCTACGAACAGCAGCTCGCATCTACGCTGTCGACTTTGCGGTAATGTATCGACATGCGTCTTGGCTACGAACGAAGCGTTTTCGACAGTACAATTACGCAAAAGCGGTAGTGTATGTAGAATACTTTTCGACACCAATATGGCGAATGCTACACGCTCGATAATTATCGTGATATTTATCTTGTATTTTTTTAGTATACTACACACTCGATACGGATCGCGTCAGTACGACGGTAAATTTCATTGAGTACACTCGTACATTTCGTGTTACAATATGAGTAACAATATTAAGAAAGCTTGCGTTGCCATTATTATTATTATTATTATCAGTATATGCTGATATACATCAATATCCAAGACTTTGAATTGTAAACATTTTCCGCTGCAGCACCAGATCGTTTCAAATCTGTTATTTTTAAATTATTTTCTGTAGTTTGCCTAGTTTGCATTTGAGGTGTCCCATATGGCCGATTTACACGTATTAAGTTGACTAAAAATTTACTAAATATTAACTTAATTTAAGTAACTTAACCCGTGTAAACAGTGAATTTAGTAAGAAGTTGCAAGTTAAAATTTAGTTGCAAGTAAACAAGGTAGAATAGAATTTTGTCTATTTTTCGGTTAAGTTGGTGGGCGTGGCTAATCACTTGACACGTTTGGACAGGCAAAATTTAGTTAAATTTAAGTGAAAAGCATAAGCTGGCGGAGTCATTGCAAAGCTATGCTTTTGCTTTCGGCGCTGGAAGCTCAAAAACATATCCAAAACTATTTGTCCGATATGCGTATACAACAATTAATGAACAGTAGTATAACCCCTTCCCCAATGAATAATAGTAGCCGTTTTACTCCTTCGCCTTCTTCAAATACGTATTACGTTGAGTCCCCAGAACCTTCACAATCATGTATTGGAGCATACAATACAGTAAATCCCCAATCAGGAAGAGAAAATCCTATAATATTTTGTTCTGTGGTCGTCCATCTTGAGCGAATAAATGAGTTTAACTAATTATTTAGTATTTTTACGTGTAAACGGTTACTTAAAATTTAGTTAAGACTTGGCAACTTAATACGTGTAAATCAGCCTATACTTATAGGTAATGTTTCTAATACAAGTATGAATTCTCTATATTATTCCGCCTCCATATATGCGCGTCCTCTTCCATCGCTGGCAGAATAAATACTGACGTGATAAATATCGAGCAGAGACTAGACGCTCGATATTTATCGACGATAATTGATACGGATCGTGGATTTTTAGATTTCTAGAAATCCAGCGATCCGTATCACGGATCGTGATACGCATGTACTACACATCGTAATTTTGGATCACGATCCAAATATCACGATAAATATCGAGCGTGTAGCATTCGCCTATGGCTAGACCCCCTGGCTCGGGCGATTGCTGGTGGCTCCGTTGGGTTTCATTTATCAAAGGCAAGTAGGTGATTCCCCGCCGATACAATTATTATTTCGCCGTGACTCGACATCCATTGCTAACAAAATCAGGCAGGCGTTTGGCCTTACGAAGTTTAACAATAATATTCAAGGTGTTTTAATACCAGTAAACAATGTTCAGAAGAGAGTAGCCGCCATATCAGGTACTTTTTTAGAGTTGCCACATAATAATTTTTTTGCTGTATTGATGGGACTTTTATGATATAAATTCATTTTGCGACAAATTTGAACAAATACATAACGAATGAAATGTAACAAGATTTACAAAAGGTTTAACAGCGGCGAGTTCTTCGAAAAAAAATTGTCACCATTGAAGAATCGCCCACATCCGAAAAAGTATCAATATGAAAAAGAATAATTATATCTACGGCTAGTGATACTGAAACAGAATCTGATTGTTTCCATCCACTCTTCAGACAGTAATGTTCCTATGGCCGCCGATCACAATTATTCAATAAAAATCTGAATAAAAATTGTAATGCTTTTCTTTACCCTATTTCTCATCTTTTCCCTGTAAGTAGGTAGAACACCGCTAAATAAAAATGTACTTTTTTACATAACAGAAATATTGTTTCATCGAAGTATGCAGAAAATAGTATTATTTGAAATTACATATGCTAAATGTAAGATAGGTAAATTTTTTACTCATAAATGGCAACATTATGTCGCGCGATTACAGCGCTGCGTCTGGGGGACTTCTTTCATGAAAAGGACTCTACTTTTCGAATTGAAGATGGTTGGAAACTACCAACTTTTGAAATTGTATCTACCTACTCTATAAAATTCGACGAGTTGGTAACGCTGGGTATCCGTTATAGTGACATTTATCATTTATTTCAATTTTCAGCACACAGATCACTCATCGTCTTAATCTGTGCTAATAAACGAAAATATAAGTAATCCAACCCTATAAAATTATATCTTTGAAATTCAAATATTATAATTATTATATGCTACAAAGTTTAACGTAATTTCTATACATCGCTCGGTAAATCGAATGTTCTAGATAATTGGTTTTTGTTAGGGGATACCCCGTTACATAAAGCTGACGCAATATTTCTGATAGCTTGACAACTGGCAGTCTAAAAAATTATATCTATTACAATTGGTTAAAACATTTGTATTAAATATTTATACAGTTTGCTATTTGTTAATATGAACATATGCGTGCGATCTTAATAAATACAATTGAGCTGAGTTTTATGATAAAAGAACAACTAAATCATTAATTTCAAGTTTCAACGAAATCAATATCTCCATTGTAAACTGGGAAGAAGATATATAGAAGGATAGAAGGAAAATTTTGTTTATTTGGTAAGTAAACTTTTACATTCTATAATCTATTATGTATTTAGTAAATCCTTATTGTATTCGTATATTTATATTATAGACACAATTTACTTATCTAAAGGACTCTTTGGTAATTTGTTGTTTCTAATTTCGATACCAATAACAATTCTATCAATACACCAATATGGTGCATCGGTTGAACGTAATTAATTAATAAAAAAGGGATATGTAATACTATAATAGTAAATCGTTCTTATCTTTAACACTTACAGATTTTAAACACTTGATTCCTATGTATTTCAGTGTAATATAATCTAGGCAAATATTGAAACATAATATGGAGTTACTTGAAAAGTCAAGCTTTTCAAATTGTCTATATTTATTGAGAATTCATATTTAAATTTTAAAAATATGTATTTTTGCACAGGAACGGTTACAGAAAACATCAATTATGGGTAGAGGTAAGATATTTCATAGTATTTATAGCTATAATGTATAAATTAATCTTAAAGATTTACCTTTTAATACTTCTATATTATATTATCACCTTTATAACAATATAATATTTTTAAAGAGATCATCTTTTTTATTGATTTAGAATATATTTTTGAAAAAAAAATTTCAGGAGGTAAAAAGAAAGGAAAAAAAGAGTCTGAGAATGTAGGAGAAGGCTTAGGATTGCTGTCCCTGGAGGATCAACCTTCCACATCATCAGCTATTGCTACTCAGGAAATTAAGAAAGCAGACCCACCACTTCAGAAAGAAGCAGAAGCTGATGAAGGTGGTATTTCACTGCTGGGTGATGGAGGTGCTAAGAGAACTAGAAAGAAGAAAAAGAATGCACCTCCTCCACAAGAAGCACCTTTAAACCCAACTCAAGCAGCTCCAGGGCCTAGTCAATCAAGTCCTGCCCTTCAGGCTGCTGTACCTTCGGCTGGACGTGGATGTGGCCGTGGAGTTACACCACCACAGGCTGGTTGGGGTAGAGGTAAATCTTTAATAATTTTTGCTCAATATAGTCCTGTACCTGGTATTGGTTACATAACAGCTAATATCCATATTATTACTAATTACTTCTCAATATCCATAAAGCTAATGGAGCAAGCTTAGGACGGCATGCTACAAAAACTTGATGTTGAAGTTGCAATGGCAAGTTTAAGAGTATATTAAATTGTAATAAAAAATTGTGCTTGTTTCATAAGTTACTGGTACAGCATTCCAAGTCAAAATAATTATTGTTTACAAACAATGCCAAAGCCCTTTACAATATAAAATAGTTGTTGTTGCTGCCTCTTCTGTTTAGTAGTTAGAATGCTTATCTGAGAATTTTTAATTTCTTTATTGGTATTGAGTTAAAATCATAGCTGAAGTAAGAAAAATATGTAATAATTATATAAAATGTGTGTGTCTAAGAATAAGATGCAGAAACTTGGCTAAGTCTGATTCCTGTATGTGCATTGGATTTTGATATATGGAACTAATAGATTGTGTCGAGTCTTGTTTCTGAATCTCAAACTAAGTATCCTTACTTGTTTAGGTAAGGCTCCTTACTAATTAAAATGTAATATATTATTTTACTCACATAGTGTAAAGTTTAATCTTTATCACTTTATAAAAGTTGCATTGCATCTTACAGTAGTGTATTTATATACAATATATAAATATATTTTGTATGTATGGGGGCGTCCATAAATTACGTGAGGTGTTTAAGGGGGGTAGGGGGTCGAGTCAAATCTCATTTAATCTTACGTTGGAGAGAGGGGGGGTCTCGGCAAATATCAGGCAATTTTTTTCTGATTGAAAAAAAAAATTTGGAAATCGTTTGACCCTAAATGCCATCTCTGCAACTTCCCGCTAACTCCATACCTAAACGCTCAACATTTCATTTATTTTGTTTTTGAGCTCTTCGAGCTCAATAGTACGAATTCTGTGTTATTTTGAGTTCTCCGAGCTCAAAAAGATACCTTCTTACGCTTTTACGTAAGAAACCGACATTTTGAAAAATCTCACGTGAGATTGGGGGATGGGGGAGGGGGTTGAATAAAATCTCACCAGGGGGGGGAGGGAGGTACAGAAAATTTAAAAAAACACCTCACGTAATTTATTGACGCCCCTATCTCCAAGTGAGTTTTTGCTTAAAACCATTCATTTCACCTCCAGGTGCCGCACCACAACCAGTCTGGGGGCAGAGTAATCCCCAAGCTGGGGCTACACAGCAGGCCACAGAAAGAGCTCCAGGACCCTGGCAAGCACCTCAACCAATGGCCCCAGTGCCACCCAGCCAAAGTGCTCCTCAGATTTCCCAAGCACCAAAAGAACTGAGACCATCAACCTCTCAAGTACCAATTGAACAACCACGTCCAGCTAGTTCAAAACCAACATCAGTGGTGTGCCGGTTCCAATTACCGAAAAAAATACGGGCTAGGGTTCCTGTTCCTGCTGATGCTACGAGAGTTCTGACTAATTATCTACCCATGACTATAAAGCCACTAATAATTGTAAGTATATTTTATGAGTACTAGTACTAGTTAACTTAACTAGTTAGAAAAATATTGCTCATTTTGTAAACCAAAGAGCACATTGTGAATGTCGACGCAAGCTCTAAACTTTAAACAAGCAAACAAAATTGTTTAGGCATGCTATCAGTATTTTTTTGTTCTAAATACATATATTTCATATAGTATGACTTATAATATGATTGACTGTCTATGAAAAACAAACCAAGTTCATAGGCACGCAAAAAAACGCCTTTAACCATGTTTAAAAGTATTTTTTTTTAGTATGAACTGGCAACTCTCATATCAAAGTGTTATAATTTCTACTTCATAGTCTTTAATTGAAATTTCCAAACCAAAACGCTTCCGCTCCCGTAATTGTCTGAATTTGATCAGACCAACCCCAACTTCTGCTAGTACCAGATTATCTCCTGGTAGCTAAGTGTTTTATTAAGTGGCTATAATATGTTTGCGCTATTATTGGCTATAATATAACCAATGAATGATAATATACTATTTTACAAACGTCGTCGGCTTTAAATAAATAATATGTCAGTACAATTCACACAGATTTATAATTTTCTTGAAATATGACTCAAATATTTTACGTTGTTCCTTTCTTTCATAATACTATGTTACTTAAGAAGAATTATTATTTTTTGATTGGCATCAAAAAAATAAAGGATGTTTTTTTTTTTCAAATTTGAGTCAAGTAATTTTTAGAAAATCATTGTATGCAGTAATACTTTTCAAAATGAAATAAAGTCTTCTTTCGGCAAAATAACCTATCTACAATATTTAAGGTACTTTCCGTTAAGGTCCCATAGTCTGGGGAAACTCTGTAAACTTTATTTTTATTATGTTATTTTAGCATCGCTACGACGTCGCTATCAATCCTGACAAACCAAAAAAATTTATGGCGAGAGTATTCCAAGCAATGAAAATGAAGCATTTTCCAAAACATATAGTTGCATTTGACCAAATGAAGAATTGCTACGCACTAAAACCTCTCTTAACTACAGATGAACGGTTTATGACTGAGGTAAGATTTTATACTTAGATCTTTAAGTCTGTCTAGCACGCCAGCCAGTCACTAATAACATAAACACATTACTTTATTTTATATTTTTACAAAATACAAAGTAATGGATCTTCTTGCTAACAAGAACTCTGACTATTGATTATGAAATTCAATAATAATTGATATGACATGTAATTTAAAAGGTTTAAAAATATATTTAAAAAAAGGGATTAATAAGTGTCTAGTATCCAACTATGTTCTGGAAATCAACTGTATATTGTACCTAAAATTTGTTTATGCTTAAATTTGACAAAAAATCTTTTTATATATCTTAGAATAAATAGCTTCTGTATATGGCTGTGTCTATCACATGTCTAGACAGTTTCATTACCACAGTGCTTTATCTAGAACAATAATTTGTTTCTTTTTAGATTATATATAAATATATTTTAAGGTATTTATATTTAAGTTTGTTATGGAAGGGCTGGGAACCCTGACACAAGTATTTCTTACTTAAAGTGGTTCCCAGATCTTACACATTGTAACGCATATCTAAATATATATTATTAATTTAGTTCCGTTAAGTTTTTTTTTAATTTAGTCCCGTTAAGAATGAATGCGTTTTTATAACGTGTTTCTCTTTTGCAGGTTGAAATCAAGGATGACAATGGCAAAGCATGCAAATATGAAGTTGGATTGAAATTGACTGGAAAGGTGGACTTGGGCACGATTTTGAGGTATTATTTATTTCATAACTAATATCAAATTGCGTATGTACTTAATTTTTAAATAGTAGCTTATGATTCTAAGTTTGCCTCTCTAAACTTGGATAATGCAGTGTTTTTTGTTTCTTACATAGAAAATACCTTGTACCAACAAACACTGATTTTAGTCCATCGTTTTTAGTTATGGATGGTTATGTGTGCTATGTTTAAGCAAAACAATGGTTTCAGATTAAAATTATGCTTCAAATTCTATTCAAAAGTATTACTAAGATAGTATATTATAAGTAAAGACTGCTATACAGGGTGGCCAAAAAGTCGTGGATCAAACGCAACTAGGGGATAGATGAGGTCAGCTGCAAAAAAAATTTCTACGGGACATCCTTAAGCTCAACCCCTGCAGAGTTATAATTTATTTTGCGTTTTTATAGGAAAATTGCCTTTTTTTCTACATAAATAGCATGTCTAACGCAAGGAGTCGTCAGTACCAATCTATTGGATAATATGATAAAGATACATGATGTAGATTTTTTCGAAATTAAATAAGAAAATTGAAATTTTCTTATGAAAACCCAAAATAAATTAAACTCTGCAGGGGGTTAACTTCAACGACCTCCCGTAGAACAATTTTTTGCAGCTGATGACCTCCTCTATCCCCTAGTTGCGTTTGATCCACGACTTTTTGCCCACCCTGTATATATTGGATAAATCATATATAAAACACATTTTACTTGCAATTACAGGTGTTTTAATATTTCATTGATTGTTTCAAGATAGCAATAAATTATGCCAAAACTTCAAGTTGACTTTCGACAAGAGTTAAAACTTTCACCTTTTTAGCCTATTATAATTATTATAATACTTTTTTTTTTAATTTTATAATAATTAAAGCAATAAAAGGTCAGTAAAAATTTAGTTATCAGTTTGACTAATGTGTGTGGCATTCTTAGAATTGTATACTTAAATATGATCATCTATTTGTTTGTCCACAAATTTCTTTGGAATTGTCAAAAGAAAGTCCTCCACGTTGAGAAAAGTCAAATTTTCACCAAAGCAAACAGGTTCAGTAATTTTTAAGATGTGGGTACATTTCTCAAAGAGGACATGTATAAAATAGATATTGGTATGTTATTTAAAGCTGGCGGCTTCAACACATTTACACTTTGTGCTTGTGTAGTGTCTGTGAATAAGCGCGAGGCGTGATGTCAAACTGACATACAATCACAAATACATCATGAAAAGACTGTCCGTCTCTCTCGCGCTCGGTCAAGCTTATGAGTATAAAAGTGACAGTTATTGTTTTGCTTTTGTTTATGCTACTGTTTATGTTTACTGTACATGTTGATCTTTTTTCAAACATTACCAGGACAATCTCGTGAAATGGTGCACAATGTTTTTAATTATTTTAAGCAGTTTAATGAAAAAATGTTATTTTTAATTTGACATCAGATGCGACTTGGGTTTCTAAGAGGAGTATTGAAAGAATTGTTAGTGAAGTAAAAGTGAAGTGTTTTAAGCTAGATGGAGCTTATGTCGAAAAATGAAAAATTATTTAAACAAACTACTCTTTTACGTTCTTGGTCGGGCTTAGAACTTTTGGATCCACCGTCGTATGCACATAATATTTATATGAATTTGACACATTTTTATTTATTTTACAACCCACCCAACCTTACTAAAACAAGAGTAGACTAAAATTTATAGCTTGGCAAAAAATTCATATTTTTAAACATACTGTATAGTGAAATTGCATTAGTGTGAGTACTGTGAACGCGCCAGCTTTCGATTAACCGACCTATACCTAAGTCTTAGAGCGAGGCCCCACTACGCTACGTTTAAACGGATCGACGGACAAGAGACGAAGCAGGGGGTAGGGTGATCACTATTTCTTAATGGTATCAGAGGAGATATCCAGAATCTTCTATGGTTTCTAAGTTTAATTTAGCGGTGGCGTTATAAAATCAACAAAAGAACACGTTTGTGTCTGTCCATTGCGAAGGCTGAGACGCAGACGCGACGGCGTGTATACGCTCTTGCGTCGCGACGTCGTGCGTCGACGCAACGCAGGCAATAGGCATACAATGCGTCGATCCGATGCGACGACGCGACGCAACGCAGTAGTGGGGCCTCGCCCTAAGTGGTTGCTCAAATTGTTTCAAGACCTAAACCTGGCTCAAGTTGTAAGCAAAAATAAATATATATCGGGCTTCAATTTCAGTTATATGCGTGATGGGACATCGTTAGCCCCACCAACGGAGGCAATTCATTGTATTGATGTTGTTTTGCGTCACGGAGCCCTCGAAAAGTATGTAAAGGTATGTTTTTACTTTTATTATGGTAAAGTTAACCTCACATTTATCAATTCGGTTTTTCACGATATCTTTATAGCAAAACTTTGTAACATCAAGCTAACATTTTAGCTAGCTTAATTAAAATTATAGTTCATTATATGCAAGCAACCTATTTTTACTGAACTTTTTCAAATGTTTACACTTTATATACTTCATAGAAGATTTCAAAGAAGATTAATCCGGCTCGAAGGACTAAAATTTAAAGATCCAGGATCTAGAAGAAGCTATAAATTATAAATATTTACGCGTTCAGCAAGGGACATTTGATCTCTAATTACTAGTAGTAGTAGTAGTATACTTAAGATGTCATGTGGAACATGGTGTAATGGTTGCAGCTCCTTACAAACGTTGTGTAAAAAAAACATGGCGATTAAAAAGAGTGGCGGAGAGTATATTGCCAGTTCTTCTCTTCCGTTCTACGCCCTTGATTTGAGAACTGGCATTAAATGTAAAATTAGAAGCATTAATATGTATTTCTTTACTGACAAGTCATAAGTGTACAATGTGTTACCTATATGATTAAATGATTTTTGATTTTTGAATTCATAGTATTTTCAAATGCTTAAGACAGTGCCAGTAAATTTGGAGTAGTAACTTCAACGACTTAGCACGTGACTATAATTAATGTACTCTACAGTATTATTTATTTATTTTGCAGGCCAGCCGTCAATACTTCATGCGCCCCAGGAACCCTATCGACCTTGGAGATGGTCTTGAAATGTGGACTGGTCTGTTCCAGTCGGCCATTTTTACTTCCAGGCCGTTTATCAATATAGATGGTAAGAACTACATAGATTATAACCCTTAAGCACGTGTTAGAGTCCTTAACGATAATGCTGAGTCAGTAATTTAAATTACACTTTGCTTTTGAGATAATTGCCTGCAGTTCAAATCTATAATCAAATTTGGTATAAAAATTAAAAAGAAATTCGGCTTCTTGGCTGTTGATTTTTACATTATAAGTGACTTATTGGCGATTATATATGACAAAATTAATCATAAACGAAAAATAATATTTAATCATCGTTTTATATTTAGGCGTGAATTTTGTATGATTATTCACTAGTTTGTCAGAAACTATTAGATACTATATATTCCAATTGGACCCTCCAAATTTGATTAAAATCGAATGAATACGCATTTTTGGAATTAAGTACCTCTTAAATAAACTTTGAAGGTATTCGATATCTGTCATTTTTTTAAGATTACATTTCTATCGCAGCCAATTCGTTTAATTAGCCATTCAATTAACAGCCTAAGTAAACAGCACTGTTTAACTAGCGGCCTCAAATATTCAGCCGTAGCGAAACGCGACATACATCCTGTTTGGGCCACTACACGTTTGTTTTCAGTGGGAATGTGGTATTTACCCGACCGTGTCGGCTCATTCGGCTGCTAATGAAGCATGAAACTCCCACTAGTTGGACTAAGGAGCTGTTGGAGAAATAGTTGTTGCTCAATTATCCCACCAGAGGGCGATAGAATCGTTACTGCCCTACGCCTTAATAACCCTAATATAGTTAAAAGAATAATACGATGGGGAGGTGCTATTCCTAGCTGGCACCTCACGGCTATTGTCACCCACACTCTTCTATTGTACTATTTTTCACTAAACTTTGGTAAAATACCACCAAAGTTGTGGTTTGCCGACGCCATATTGGCAGTTTGAAGAGCTTCGACGCTAGGTGGCTAAATTTAAATTACCAGTCAACAGGCTAGGCAAGTAATGATGATGCCTAGCTGTTTGATCAAAGGGCTAAATATATTTCAGGCCGTTTGTTAAACGGCGTTGTTTATTTAAGAGGCTAGGCTGTTAATTGAACGGCCAATTAAACTAGGCTGCGACATTTATACCGTGAAGATATACATTAAAATTAAAATTGTTTTCAGTTGCCCATAAAGGTTTTCCGAAGTCACAGCCTTTAGTGGACACATACTTAAATGACTTCCGTTTGGATGCCACCTGTCCTATTGAAAAGCAGCGCAGAATGGAATGCGAACTGTTTGTGAAATTTCTCCGTGGTTTAAGGGTATATATATATTTTATATTTTTTTATAAAGCTTTAGAGTTAAAAGACAGTATTTTAAATATACAATGATGACTTTGTTATGTAAAATAAATAAATTCAGGTATATATATATATATATATTGAAAAATTATCTTTTGTAAATTTTAGTTTATATGCCGGTACTCTCATGATGTTAGCAGAATACCTTAAGTCGGAAACACACTTACGTGTCGTGACGCGCCAGAAGCATATTTTAATATGATTAGACAGAACGTGTTGCGACACGACACAACATGCAAATATGTTTCTAATCATATTAAATGTATGAAACCAATATGCTTCTTCTTCTTACGGCGTGGCGCGTCACGACACGCCACGACACGTAAGTGTGTTTCCGACTTAATTTCTAACCTTAGGTTTTTAAAATAGATGATTTGATTTTTACAGCTAATAGACGGTGCAATTGATAAGTTATTAATACTTTGGTCCTAATGTATTAGGGAAGAATAAATATTAATAATTACATAATTAATTAAAAACACTCTTAGAAGAATTGCTTATGGCTATTGTACAAAATGTGCATAACTCGGTTCTATTTAAGGGGTTACGTACGTTCCTTTAATTATTTTTATATTTAATATTTTAAAATGGCAACAATATTTAATAATACTCAAAAGGTATTTGGGTTGTTTATTTATGTCAAATGTTTTTAGGTGGTGGCAACAATTGGTGACGCTAAAACCGGATTCAGAAAGCGTGAATTTATTTGTAATGACGTCAAACCGCCCCCGAACGTCCTCAAATTCACAATGCAAGACGATTCGGGGCGTAGCCGGACTATTACCGTGGAGCAATACTTCACTGAAAAGGGATATCGGTAAATTGTTGATTTAAAACGTTAACATAAGGTTGTTTGAAATCTCACCTATATATATATATTTTTTTTTTTTTTTTTATTATTGATCAGTAATTGTTGTTGACGGCTCATTGGTCTAGTAGTTAGTACCCCTGACTGCGAATCCATGGGTCCCGGGTTCGATCCCCAGCTGAGACAAACATCGATGTGATGAGCATTTGGGGTTGTGCTTAGGTCTTGGGTGTTTAAATATATATTTATATGTGTTAGGTCTATCTATATATAATATGTATGTATAATGTATATCCGTTGTTTAGTACCCATAACACAAGCTTCACCAGCTTAGCATGGGACTAGGTCAATTGGTGTGAATTGTCCAATCATAAAAAAAAAATTGTCATTTTTCTTTTTGAAATGTATTTTTTAACTCTCTACTTTTTTTTAATGGCTCTGGCACGATTTGTGCATTAGCCAGCGTCAAGTATAGGATTTTTTTATAATCCGTGCTTGTCTTTAGAAATTCGACCGTGTCCTCCATGTACGGTTTAAGCACTCGCCCGGTACCGCACAACCCTCCCAAAGGCCGAGAACAAATTTAAATTAAATTAAAACTTGCCCTCAAACCGGGAATCGAACCCGGTACCCCTCACCTAGCTGCCACTTAATAAGACCGCTAGGCTATGAGGCCCCTAACTCTCTACTTGCTAATATGTATATCAGTGCATGCTTGTAATTAGTAAGTTTTGTTTTTGTGCTTGTCTAGTTGTCATTGTTAGTGTGTCTTATGATTGCTATATGTTCAAAACATTAAGTATTTTTCAAATTGTTTGTCATTTATAAATGGATTGTTTTTCAGGCTTCGCTATCCAAACATTAATTGTATTTGGGTTGGACCGAGAGATAAAGAGATATACTACCCAATGGAGTTATTACAAATTTCATTTGGACAGGTAGGTACTCTCACAGTCTCACGAATAACTTTTCTCTTCCGTCGCTTCGAGTTCCATAGCGGAATTTTCCCATGACCAAACTGTCGCTCGTATTTGTTTGTCCTACCTGAGCGTTAAAATCTCCAATCAGAAGAACATGTTCTCCAACTAGGCTAGCTTATAAACTATTTCTTAGGTTTAGAAGAATGAAGTGATTGCTTCTACGGACGATTTTTCTATTGGGGCGTTCGCCTGAATTTTTCATAGTAATTAATTGTCGTATTTCATTTGTAGTACAGCGACACGATTTGAAATTCCTGTGATGTTCATAATGCTTTTAGGTTTTTTCTTGATGAGAAAGCCTATCCCGTACAATCAAGGCTTTTCTCCTTTATCTGCAACACATAATGGCGTGCAAATTTGTCTTACATAATTAAATTGTCGAATTATATATATGTATTACATTAAATTTTCAATCATATCATTAAAGTCAATTCTTATATTATTTTACTAGTGGAGCCCACAGACGTTGTCCTGCATGATATTTAAAGCGATTAGGATATTAAGCAAAGTATGAAAGTACCGACTGCAGTGCCATCTGCCGGGCTGATTTGTGAATCTAAACCATTCCCAGATCCCCTTGAACACACACAAAAAATTTCATCAAAATCGGTCCAGTCGTTTGAGAGAAGTTCAGTCACATACACACGCACACAAGAAATATATATATTAAGATTACTGCATAATCACACTTTTAAAATAGATTATTATATTATAAAATTAATATAATGTTTTACTCAAATGTTAATATTGATAACTCGGTTTATTTTTTCATCTCTTTTATTATAGGCCCTTAATAGACAGTTGAATGACAGGCAACTGGCGAAAATGGTCCGTGAAGCGGCAACACCACCCAGTGACAGAAAGCGAAAGATCGAAGAGGTTATTAGAGACGTAAGTCACAGAAAATTGCCATTTATAAGCTGATTTTTATATTGTTTTATTAGTGTTTTAACATTTACAATGTTTCTGAGCATATTTTTTTTTATTTCCTATAAAGATATATAAGAATTTAGTTAATGTTTTTCAGATGAAATATTCGAGTAACGAATATTTCAAGGAGTTTGGATTGGAGATCTCAAATAATTTCTACGAAGTTGAAGCGAAAGTTTTGCATGCGCCAGTTTTGAATGTCGGCGAGGGTACCGTAAAACCAAGGTAAACCAATATTTAAATCAAACTGTTGTTATTATAATTTATTACATTATTTACATAACTATGAGAAGTTAGGAATAGTAAATAAGATGAAAAATAACAATAGTAAAACTGCATTTAAAAAAATATAAGATACAAGTATCAACATTTCCACGTCATTAAATTTGAATCGGTAGACATCCCTACTCATCGGCAGGGAACTCTCAGTACTCTTTTTAAATAGCAAATCATCATACAAAATGACTATGCCAAACAACACTTATTTTAAAACAAATATCGCAAATTAATAAGACGCAACCTGTCTAGCACTAGTCCCAGGCCCTTTTATCAACTAGATAATTGTTAACTTTATAGTAAGCCTTTTTACACAGTTTTTTTTAATACATTTCTTAAATTTATTAAAAGGCATTAGGTGCTCGAATTAGGGCTTTATCTTTTTTTTAACATAACGGTAGGCTCATAAGTGATGACCCGTCACCCATAGACACTCATATAGCCATAGGGCCAATGCGTTGCCGGCCTTTTAAGAATTGAAAGCCAAATTAGTTCGGAAATACTTCGTTGGGCAGCTGGTACATTTTTAAAGCCAATACATATACAGTAATCCCCCTATGACGCAGTACCCCAACAACGCGATTTTCGTCTCCCATATAACGCGGAGATTTCCCTAAGCTGTATTTCTGTAGTGTGAAATTTATAATGATTTGTCTAGACCATAATAAGTTCTGCTAACCTGTGCACCTGTTTGCAATTGTGTTGTTACAAAATTAAACTAAATGGCTTTATTAAATTCCTATTCCTAGTTTTTGAATTGTTAAATCGGTTTTACCAGAATACTCCTACAACGCCATTTCCTATATATATATGAGTTATATTTAAAATACAGGGGCGGAGTTTGGATGGCAAAAAAACTGCTGAAGGCCAGTGCTCTTCAGTCTTGGGGCTTCTTGGTAGTCGACACTGATCCTAATAGACTGCAATGCCATGACATCATTAAGAAGGTATAAAACTTTAAAACAAATTGTTCTTAATTTTGGAGGTTAAATTGGTCAAAACACAAACGTTAAATGATACACACGTAAAAAAAAGTGTGCGTGTACAAAGAACACATGTCAGAAGTGAAACTTCTTTGGCAAACTAATTTTTAACTCTTGTTCTTATTTATACAAATCTAAAACTTTAGATTTCCGAGACTTACAGGGAGATAAAAAGGAACATATGTTAGGAATTTAATGAATTTAATTGTCATTAAAATATTAAGTGCCGTAAATTAACATAAAAAGTTAATTTAATTTTATAAATTTATTTCTTCGATAGTAAAAACATATTTTAATTTACAATTCGTCATTTGAGATTTCAATAAATTATTTTGCATAAAATCTAATATTTCATAAATTCTCTTTACGAAATTTTAATTTTAAAAATAGAATTTCTATAAGGCCTTCACCTTCTCACTTCATTCACCCTTCTCACTCTCTCTCAATCGCTCTCTCCCTTTTCTTCGAGAAAGATGCTGCACATCTTCGTGAAGTTTCATCCGTAAAAAATTTGCCCTCATGCTCCTAAAGAAGTTTTACTTCAAAAACTTGACATTGGTTGGACGCCATCTTTTATAGCACTGATTTGGCAGGTTCATAAAATAATTAATGTATAATGTTTGTGCTTAATGAACGTGTCAAAGCCAAACTTAACAGAAATAAAAATAACCATTTGTGTAGATTCTTTAATCACTAATAAATTGAAATGTTAATATTTTGGTTATCCTTTTCAGATTCAAGGCGTAGGTCGCCAAATGGGTATGTCGGTACAAGATCCAGCCTTGACCAACTTCAATGTGAGGGCACATGAGTTGCTCACGATCTTCCGTCGAGCGGCTGACAGTCGCATCAACTTCCTATTTGTCATCGTCAGTTCACGTTCTAGGGATATCTACCAAAAGGTATGGAACTCGTACTAGGCCTAAGGTGACTTTGGGAGCGTTCAAGTATTGTCACGCAATTTTTGGAGATTATTGACACCCTCCCTCCCATATAACGCACCGTAACGTTTTTCTGTACCCAATAGTAAAACGTTTCGTGACCACCCAGTGACTTTTTCAATATCTAAAAGTTACCATTATGTGGTGTAAAGTACTGGAAAGTCGAAAATAATATTAACAATAACGCGTAATTCAATCCCCGCCCCGCATGGTAACGTTTTACAAATAGAAAATTCGTTACGTAATACTTGAATGCTCCCTTTACAGAAATAACGTTTTTACTTGAAACACATTCTAGAACACTAGAACGTAGTATTAAGGTGAATCAAATAGCGAATGAAATGTTAAGAAAGGATAGTTACGTCCGTATTTCATATCTCAGGTCACAATCTCGTCTTGAGTATGTCAAATATGTCAAACTTTATACAGAAATAATTGGTTTGACAGCTCATCAAACTAGATTTTGACGTTTAGAATATACGTCAAACTAATTTAATGGCTATGTTCTATTGTCTTATTGCTATTTCCATATTGTTTTAGGTGAAAAAAATGGCGGAATTGGAAGTGGGTATTTTGACACAGTGCATTAAGGATCAGACAGCTGAGAGGCGTATGAATGAGCAGACCATACGAAATATATTGCTAAAGGTAAAATTTTTATTTAATACATTTTTAGTTTTAACTAATTCAATTTTAATTGATTCTGTTGTTTTGGTAAATATATCGCGGCACCAGCGATTTTTTTTAATGACTTTGTCATGAGTTCTCAGCACCATAACTAGTGTTATGATGGCACATGACCTTTTTTGCAAAAAAAATTCAAAAAGTACCCAAAACCGAGTCAGAGCACCCCACTATCCACGTGGTCTTGTCTGCCTTACCCCTATTACAGAGAGTGTTTCTTGTGTTATTCTCAAATAGCATAATCAAATAGCCCAGTTCAGTTCGTTCGAGACACCAAATTCCTTACTTAGAAACAACAAAATAGTTTATTTTAAACTATGAATCTGAACCTATTTACTTCCTTACTATTCTTACACTAACTTAATACTAATGCAATAGAAATCTTATTAATACAAAATTGAAACTAAGAACATAATATTACATAAAACCTACACCTTTTTATAACAAATTATAAATAATGCAATCCTTGTCAATTCAGCCAGTGTGCAACTATTTATAAGTCTCACATGTAATAGTATTCAGTTCACAAGGCGCGCGTAAATGTCGTACATTTCGGCAGCTTACAAAGTCAAAGCTAAATTATATGGCACTTGCAGTCTCTCCAACATTTCAGGATTATATATCTAAGGATCATAAGAATATAGTGTGATAGTAGAGTCTGGCTAATGAAAGAAGATAATTGAATTATTTGAAAACTTTTGGATGGCAACAAAGAATGTTATTGAATTTCTTAATTTAGTATGATTTATTGTCTTGATACTTCATGCAATTACTCATTCTTAATTCTATTATATATTATTTCCGAATAGTTAACAGGTATAATAGCCTAGCCTAAACTTTGATTTATAGATTTTATTGAATTCTTATTTTGATTGTTCCAAATAAAGTTGTGTTTTATAATTCATATAGTATTAGTTTTCCATGCAATGCTAGTCATTTTAAGTATCAATAGTAAAAGACTAAATACGTATAGTATTTAATTTCATAGAAATAAAGTTACTATCAATGTAAAAAATAATAAAATAAAATCAAGTAAGTTTAATCCAGAAAAGATATCAAACTTTTAGGGATACCATACTTTTTTTTTTTAATTTGCCGCGCTTTTTCGTTATCTTCTTTAATTAGCCAGACTCTAGTAAGGTCCCTCCTTACCTCGTACACTCGTAGGATATAACTTGTTGTATCCTACCATACCCAAGACAAAGAAAATGCAGCAGTTCTCATGTCAAATTCAAAATAATTTATTAATTTAGGTAACACAATACATAACGTCAAAAAAGAAATACATATTAAATTCTAATTTTACATTTAGTGCCAGTTCTTAGTTCAGTGTTTATTTTTAGGTTAATTCAAAACTGATGGGTGTGAATCAAACCATTGGCACTTCGTCCGAGCCGGCTTGCCTTAGAAGCGGTGGTGTCATGGTCGTCGGAGCTGATGTGACCCATCCATCGCCTGATCAGGTAAGAACATTGTAAAAAATTTATGCATTAAATAATACTAAACTATAGAATTAAATAGGTATTTAAAAAATTCTCGGTTACGGGAGCTTCAAAATTTTAAGCTCACAAATAAATCGTTTATTTGCAATGAAAGCGCTACATTCATAGATTGATTAAAAAAACAACAGCCATATTAACCTGTTGACCGAGCCGGACGTATAAATACGTCAAACGTAAACAATAGCGGGTACGTGTAGGACATAATACATTCCGTGATTACGCTTTTAATTAGAGGATTATGGACTATAGATTTTTTTAAATTTAATTGTGTAAATAATTATGGCATTACTAATTTAATCTAATAAATCAGTTAAAATTGTGGTACCCTAATTTGTTATAGATACGCGCATATAGATATTTTGATCAACATCTTCTATGTCTTGATCAAAATAAAATCTTTAACTATTTTGTATTACAGACGGACATACCAAGTATTGCAGCAGTGACCGCATCGTTTGATACTAAATGCTTCCAGTACAATATCGAATTGAGTATTCAAACTCCAAAGGTAAGTTTTTATAAAGTTGTCCTTTATTTTCGTAAATTTTCATGTCGCCCATTCGTTACTCATAATTTAAAGTTCGTGGATATTTGTAGGTTAATTTGACAGAAGTAATGAACTTTGTTCTACTTTTAATGTTGATGGCCCTAATAAAACAAGGACAAAAGAAGAATAACCGTGTTTTTGTGGATAAAACGGGCACAAATTTGAGTCCGTTTTTATTAAGGCAAAAGCGGCAATCATGGCGAACCAATATAACACATTACTCAAAAAATTATATACTTTTAATATTATAGTGTCGAAATATAAAGTAAAATTGTTTTTGAAAAAAATAATTTAGCACTACAAATTCAAATCCGTAGTGTCAAGTTTTATTGTATTTACAGAAAGAAGTGATCGTCGAGTTTGAAAATATGATGGTGGAACACTTGAAAGTCTACAAAAAGCATCAAAACACGATCCCGAAGAAAATATTCATCTTCCGTGACGGGGTTTCTGAAGGACAATTCGCTCAGGTATTAACTTGTTTAATGTTAGAGATTATTTGGGTCTTTTAGAATAATTAGTAGAAAAAATAATATTAGTAAAAGTTAGCAGTGTAAATAATGAAGTCTTGTGTAAAAGTATATAGTAGCAGATGAATTAACATTGTTTTTATTTAATTTATCGAGTATGCTTCAAAGGTCCGGAAAAAATTCTAATTATTTGTCGACTGTATTTGTTACAAAATTTTAAGTATTCGAAAGCCTGTTAAATATTTCTGATCGTTGTGAATCTCCCGCTATTATTAAAGTTATGATATTTCAAAGTTTTTCAGTACATTTTTATATGAAATATTTTCAGGTTATGAATAGCGAGCTGGTAGCTGTTTACAGGGCGTATGAACGTCTTGCTGGGTGCAATGTGAAGCCTGAGGTTTTGTTCCTTTTAGTACAAAAGCGACATCACACTAGGTATTTATCTCCGTGCATATTATACAATGTGAAAATGAACGCGTCTACCTTTGAAAGCAAACCACTCAAATTCTTCTAAACGGATCTTTTGACGTGACAACGTCTTATAATTCGATGGAGCCGGCTGCACGCACGAAAAAACATGACTCATGCGGCGTTACCTCGCTCTGAGGCGTTACCTCTCTCTGAGGCGTTACCTCGCTCTGAGTCGTTACCTCGCTCTGAGGCGTTCCATTTAAAATTGACATAATTGTATTTATGCGTACAAATAAATGTAACTTGATCAATTCAATTGTGATTTCCATTTACCTCCTTCTCTATATCCATACAAAATACCTATCAAACAAATAAAATTTAATTTTTTTTTTTGAAAAATGCAACCATCCCATCAATATTTTTTTATGACGTTGTCACGTTCAACTATCGTCAGTAAACCGACTTTACAGACAACGGATCTTTTTAACATATAATATAATAATAAGTCGCGTTTCTATAACTTCTAAGCGTAATTGTTATAATCGAATTTTTTATAGATAGTTTTATGATCTACAATTTTGATCAAAGATAGTTTTACTTTCCTGAAAATCGCGAAAAACAATTTATTTTTTACCTTTAACATTGAATTAAAAAAATCCATACACGGGAATGATGGGGAACTTTTAAATATTATTTATAATTATGTTTTGAACAATTTTACTGATTTTCAGCTTGTTGGGACTATATGTACCTTTGAATGTCTAAATTGACCGGACTATAGGTATTCTTTTCATCCTACCGAACTAGCACGCTAATGTGCGGCGTTGCCGTTCTTCTATGTCTAGTATGAATGAATTTGCAAGGGTGTTAAATTTATTGATTTTACCTAAATTTGTTTGTATGGAAAAATGGATTTCTTAATTATTAACGTTTTCCTTGTACTTTTAATTTAATATGCATATTGGCACTGATATCCTTTAAATAGAGAAATAAATGTGATTAGGTTTAAAACACGTATAAATATATACAAATATGTTATGATTATGTTATAACTGCGTTAAATTTCAGATTCTTTTTGGGCGCGAACAACGCACAGAACGTGCTGCCGGGAACAGTCGTTGATAAGGACATTGTGCACCACAGCGAAATGGACTTTTACATGGTAATGGTTTTCCTTAGCAAACATTTTTGAAGTTATACTTCTTTAGGCGCGTTATGAAAAATTGATGAGAGTGAACACGTGACACAAAATTAACAGAATGAAGTTGCCCACGGAAGATGCTACGGCATTGGACATAATTTAAAAACAACATTCGAATAATAATAGAATTTATGTTACACTTAATGTGATTTGTTTATTTAATGTATTATTATATAATATTATTTTTTTAGATATTTTTCAATTTTAAATTTGTCAAACATTTATTTCAGGTGTCCCATCAAGCAATAAAAGGCACGGCCCGTCCAACACGTTATTATGCGGTGCGCAACGATGGCAACATTCCCATAGAGGAAGTAGAGCAGTTGACCTATTATCTGTGTCATTTATACTCGCGCTGTACTCGCTCTGTGTCATATCCCACGCCCACGTACTACGCTCATCTTGCTTGTACTCGTGCCAAACATCTCACAGCGTAAGTAATTTATACATAATAATTCAGAGCTAGAACAGAACCCTTTTAGGGTTTCCACCTCAAATTTTGCTATCTGTAGAAATATAATATAAATACATTGGTGCACAGCCAGTTCGACCACATGACCACAAACTATAGTGTTACCGACAGGGTAATAAAAACTGTTTTATAAGGACACTGTCTATTGAAAAATGTCTTACATGTAACACTAAACTTTAGTCCCGGTAAAAAGTTACGGCCATATCATATAACATAGGGAGCGTTCATGTATTACGTTACGCAATTTTTGGAGATTATTGACCCCCCCCATGTAACTCGCCGTAACGTTGCAATAACGCGTAATTCAATCCCCGCCCCGCATCGTAACGTTTTATAAAAGGCCCCCCCCCTCCCAAAATATGTTACGTAATACATGAACGCTCCCATAAACAAACATAAAATTATAATTAATATTTTATTTTCGTGTCTGATATTCACAATATATGTTGAAATAGAAAGTGGTTATTTTTTGTTCACAGCGGAGACAGATTCAACAACAGAGACTTGGAGCTGAGACCACAACGGCTTCAAGTTTTGAACAGGATGCTCGATTTTAGCCGCATGTTCTTTGTTTAATTTATATAAGAATTAAAAATACAAAAAAAAAAAAAAAACAACAAATTTACGAAAAATGTGTTTATATAATCGTATGATTAATCAGGCACTTATTAAATGTTAGTCATTTCCATTGTGTGTTTGCAAAAAAATCTATGTCTATAATATACTTATTTGGTATTTTAATGAATTTAAACATTCTGATACAAAAAAAACGTTCTTAATTTTTCTTTCTAAAATAATATAACGTTGATGTCAAAACACTATATTCGTCTACATATAACTGATGTTTCACCATAATTACTCATTTTTGTATTAGCATATACAGTATGTGTTAGCATATATATAAAAAATGGCATTTTTTGATCGAAAGCTATGTAACTATTCATACATTAGTCTTAATGTTCATTTTATGTAACCCCTTGATGTTTATAAATAAATATGTAAGATAAGGTAATTTTAATTTGTTGACTCGGACGGAGCAATACACAGACCCTTTACCTTTAGATACCGGCAAACTTCTTGAGCATTATTCAAGGGAGTGGGAGAAAGTTTGCGCATCTGGGACACAAACGTCAACTGATTTACCAATTACGCGATCGACACGTCACTCTCCTGCCGCCGCGCACCAACGCCCGCCGCTAAGTGATACCTAAAAATCGCTTCTGCGCAGGCAAGTACATTTGTTCTTGAACAAAAACATCTTGATGTTTGCCGGTATCTGTACACTGCTTAACAAAATTGCGGCGAAATCTTTCGCATTTGGGGTGTTAAGGGGTCTACACGGGCTACACTCTTAATCAAATATGTGGCTACATCATTGCCGTTTATCCTGAAAAAACATTTTAATGCAGGCTGAAAAATGTATATCTAGGCAATATTTCTGCAACAGTATAATATGGCTCATTATTTTGTCTACATACAGGGCTTGGCTAGTACTTATAACCATAATAAACAGAAATAAACAAACGAACATAGCGCTAATCGAACGAATCGTGGCAAACTTCACGTAGCATGAAAATGGGACGCACTTAGACCGTAAAGCGAGACAGCAATAATATGGCTGACAAATATTGCAGTATTTTCTATTGCAAAGCGATCGTTCCGGCCTGGAACATACAAACAATATTTGGCAATATATCCCGGCCATACTAAATATATATCCGAGTATTGCATAGTCTCTTGCAGCTATACATTTTTGTGTAATAATGGCCAGTCTAAGAGCCCCTTAAGCCATATCGCCTAGAAGCACTTTTTGTTTCTAGAAAATATTACAACTTGGTGGACAAGGAACTCGGTCTGCCAATTTTTATTTACGTATAACTTTAAACTTGTAACATTATAATAACTTATGAGGAATATTTAGTAATAAAAATGTGGTATAATTAAAAAAATATATTTTATGCTATTGAAATCGAGATCCGATCACCGAGTTTACATATTAATATTTATTCCGACTAAAACTAGTCTGGGTGATTAACCAAATATTCAAAAGGCATCGTATTTATAATTGACCTATTCTTTTATTGATAATAGTATTTTAATTAATATAATTATTGACAGTCAAAATAAAATGGCAGAGTGACAGCACACTTATTCTTTATTTTACGTCTTCCAAAAAGTAGGTTTTAATATGGCTGGCTTTGGCTTATATAGGCTCATCCCCTCCAAGTGGCTGGCATTTGCGGTTGGCAGGCATGGCGGTTGACTGGAGGGTTGGTCAACATGGCATGGCATGGCTTGGCTTTGGCATTGGCTATGGCTTTGGCTTGGCTTTGGCTTGGCAGGATGTGACTGGCGACGTCACGTCCGTTACACTCGGCCATCCTGAAACAGTTGATCCCGTGGGAACAACAACTACAATTAGCTCTCTAATAAATCAATCAGATCTTCGGTTTCAAGTTGCTCATCTGAACTGCTGGCACTATCAGATTCAGTAATAATGCTTTTATAAGGTCTTAACGAATCGGCAGATACTAATCCAGTAAAACTCTTATATCCACGTAAACCCTTTATACTTCTCATTTGGTACCTATCATTGCCTACTACCTTGGTTACGACATAAGGACCGGAATACAAGTCGTCAAGTTTAGTGTTAACTTTGGATGCGCTACAAGTCGGTGCTTGTCGCCATAGCACAAAATCACCCTGCTTATAGATGTGAGCAGATTTTCGTTTTTTGTCAAAGTAACGTTTCATTGTAGCACTCGCTTTTAGTATCCTATCAGATGCTTTCTTTCGACGCGACTCTACTGGTTCAGAAACACGCCCGGGAACCGCAACATCACATACTGATCTACCAGCCCGAGAAAACATCAAGTCGTAAGGTTTGTAAGTGGTGGTGTTATTAATTGTGTTGTTAATTCCCCAAATTATGTCGGGCAAAGAGTTAGCCCAATTGCTAGAGGCTTCACTGGGGTCTGTGGCTCGTAATGCATCCAGTATTGTCCTATTTGTACGTTCCACTTGACCGTTAGAACGCGGACAAGCAATAGCATTGAGAGTATGTCTAAACTGTTTATCATTCGAAAACTTCTTAAAGTTCCTACTCGTGAACGCTTTTCCATGATCGGTGACTATGTGATCAGGGAAGGAAAATAAACTAAATATTCTTCGTAGTACGTGAATAGTTTCGATCGAGTTGACAGTACGCGTTGGCTCAGCTATTACAAACTTAGAAAAACCGTCTGTCATAACGAGCATATATTGATACCCCTTATTTGTCTTAGTAAAAGGGCCAATGTGATCAATATGAACCATTCTCATAGGCTCAGAGGGCTTAGGAATTGGATGGAGTTTACCTTCTTTTTTGCCGTAGCCCCCTTTGCCGTATGCACAATGAAGACATGCAGTCACATATTTCTTTATAAATCTTGTCATTTTAGGAAACCAAAATTCGTTTTTGATTAATTCGCTACAGCGATTAAATCCTACATGACCAATGTCGTCATGGTGCATTTGCATTATTTTCCATCTGGCCGAATTTGGAACCACCAACCTATTCCCGTTCAAGGTTTTACGATAAAGCCTATTATCAATAATTTCGAAATTATTTCTTATTTCCGATCCGCCGGTATTATCTTTTAATTGACTAACGATTGCGCTCAACTTATCGTCCTGACATTGCACCGTATAAAACCAATCCGTCACTTCTAGACGATTCACGTTCATAACATCAACCGGATGTCTACTAAGCGCATCTACATGTTTCATGTGTTCTCCCGGCCTATACTCGACACTTATATCGTAATCTTGTATAGAAAGCCACCACCTCGCGATACGTGGTATGATGTCGCGTTTAGTAAGCGTAGCGCGAACTGCTGTACAGTCAGTAACAATCTTAACTTTTTTCCCGACGATGTATACGCGAAAACGACGCAAAGAGTCCACGACCGCCAGAGTTTCAAGCTCATAACTATGATACATGCTTTCTTCTTTACTTGTCACTCTACTAAAATATATAACGGGTCGCAACGTACCGTCAGTCTGCTTTTGTAGAAGTATACCGGCAATTCCCAATTTACACGCGTCAGTATGTATTTCCGTAGAAAGCGCGGGATCATACAAAGCTAAAACAGGCTTGGAACATAAACACTTTTTAAGTTGTTCAAAACTATTGTTTTGATCACTTCTCCATATCCACGAAGTTTCTTTTTTTGTTAAATCAGTTAAAGGGCGGGCAATGACAGCGAAATTGTGAATGAACTTTCGGAAATAACTACACAACCCGATAAATTGACGCACACTATGAACATTGGTCGGCGTCGGAAAATGAGAAACTGCCAATAATTTTGACTCGCCTGGCTGAATACCATTTGCCGATATCTCATGACCTAAGTACGTGATTTCTTTTTGCAAGAACGAACACTTACGCATGTTTAATTTTAAGTTTTCAACTTCAAGTTTGACAAGAACCGCTTGCAGAATATCTAAGCCCGACTGCACGTCATTCGATGGTAGAAGCAAATCATCAAGAAATGCCAGAATTTCACATTTACCTTGAGTCTTAGAATTTTCAGTTCTTACCACAGATTCAACTATTTTATTCATTAGTCGCATAAAAACAGAAGGAGCGTTCGCTAAACCGAATGGAATTCGAGTGTACTCAAAATGACCCTGAGGTGTTATGAATGCAGTTTTGTGTGTATCTTCATGGCTCACGCGTAGCTGATGGTATCCTTGAGTCATATCTAAACTTGTAAAATATGTTTTGCCCGCCAATTTCGAAACCTGATCATCTATGTTTGGCAATGGAAATCTTTCTTTTACGGTAATAGCATTTAGGGCACGATAATCAACGCACATCCTACTGTCACCGTTTTTCTTTTTCACTAGGATGACTGGGGAGGCATAACTGGATTCGGACTCTTTGATAATGCCGGCATCTAATAATTCACTGACTTTAGACTGGACTATCGCTTGTTCACCATGTGACAATCGATAAGGCTGGCGATAAACTGGCTGATCACTAGTAAGCTTAATTTTCATCTGCACTAAATCTGTACACCCTAAATCTTTTGTACCAATAGCAAAACAATGTTTATATTGTATTAATAAACCGATAAGATCCGAATGTTGTTTATTATTTAACGGTCCTATCTGTATGTCGTCTAATTTTACACCTCCTATACATAAATTATTAGTTAAGGGTTGACCTAAATTATTGGCATTATAATTGGCAAAAGTATGGCAAGCAGCAAGAGAAAGTACCTGGCTATACGGCTGTAACGGGAATTCCTGGCAGCTTTCAGCCCTGGCTAGGACCTCTCCCGGCGACCACACGATAGCCTCGCACCCCGTGTTGACGACTTTGATGTAACCATCTTCACCACGGAGCAGGGTAGAGGGAAGAGAGTAGGCCACCCCCTGCAGCTCGTAGTGTCGAGGTGGCGTTACCACATCGTTGCCGACCTTATTCCCCAGAACCCGCACTTGAATGATGGAAGAGCCAGGTGGGAGTTTCTCTTTGTTGACCGTGACCACTTTAAAACGATCATTGTCTTCGATAGCCTCAATATCGCAAACGGGGTCTTGAGTATGATTAAGCTTGACGAGACCTTTGCTAACTATCAATGTCATACCTTCGCTGTTGATGATAGGTTGACCGATCAAAAGATTAACGTCGGCCATCTTGATACTAGACAAGTAGGCTTGACATTTAATAGTAATACCATCAATTTCTAATTGAAATTCAACTTCTCCACGACTCGTCGAGAGTCCACCGGAAAATCCTTTCAGAGTGACACTCGTCGGTTTGACGTCCAGTGACAACGCGTTCGCTACTTGGTCGTTTAACACGTTGACTTGACTGCCGGTATCAATGTATGCTTTAACGTGGGTGCCATTGATTTTAACGACCTTTTTGTATACTTCATTATAAGGACGTAGTACATTTACTTCTTTAATGTTGTCAGATGAAGTAGATCTTCTGCTATCCGTGGTTATCATAGTACAGCGTGAAGCAATGTGTCCCCTAGTTCCGCACTTATAACAAGTACGCGTATCAGGTAGGGAGCAATCACGCAGTAAATGACCGGTTTTCTTGCATCTCGGACACGGGTCAGTTTCGGCATTGGGCGGCGTTGACTTTTTATCGAGGTGAGATAGTGGCTTACTCACCAAATTTTTCTGAAACCTTGTTTCGATAGGTAAAGTACGGTAGTCGTCAAGCGCACATAAAAATCCTTCGTAAAGCTCTCCTGGCGTTTGGCATTGAAAGGCTCGAGCGTTGAGCTGTAGCGATAACGGCAGACCACGAATAATACAGGAAACGCTGGCGTTATCGGACAACTTGCATCGGAAGCACATGGCGATTTTATCCTGATAGTATTTTGTCATTGACTCAGTTGGTTGCTTCCTCCTTTGCAATAGTTCTTCAAGCATATTTCCATAATCGCGATATCGGGGAAATGCTCGTAATAGTAACTCTTTCCATTGCTCCCACGTATAATCGTAATTCTCCAGGCGATTATACCACTTCTTCGCTTGACCTCGCAGTTTATCTTGTAGATAAAATGATTTAAGTGTATCGTCCCAACCGTGAATTTCACCGATTTGTTCAATTTTTCGTATCCACGCTTGTACCGTATACTCTTCACTGTCAGGGTCGAATTCCGGAATCAATGATGCAGCACGATGTACTTGTAACTTATTTGGAACTTGACAGTCATCTTGAAGATCGCGTAAAGCCTTTGTTACTTCTTTTTTTAACAGATTCTTGAGCAGCTTCCGTGCCGGCGGTGAAGGAGTATCCTCATCTTCCTCCGACATTGATTCGTCAGAAGGTCGAAAAACTTGTGGTCGATGTCGTTTCATCCCACTTCTGAGTATAATTGCCCTATTCTTTTATTGATAATAGTATTTTAATTAATATAATTATTGACAGTCAAAATAAAATGGCAGAGTGACAGCACACTTATTCTTTATTTTACGTCTTCCAAAAAGTAGGTTTTAATATGGCTGGCTTTGGCTTATATAGGCTCATCCCCTCCAAGTGGCTGGCATTTGCGGTTGGCAGGCATGGCGGTTGACTGGAGGGTTGGTCAACATGGCATGGCATGGCTTGGCTTTGGCATTGGCTATGGCTTTGGCTTGGCTTTGGCTTGGCAGGATGTGACTGGCGACGTCACGTCCGTTACATATTTTATATTAAAATTCACTTAAAGTACTACAATTAGGGAATGCAATCTCGAGTCAAGATCTCTTGGGATTAAGAATTAAAATCTTGCAGGATTTCGGGTAGTTGCGAAAATCTATTGTTTAAATCGAACAACTAAAACACGATGAAAACGACTAAAGATGTGTTTTTTCGGTTAATTAATAACATTAATATCATAAAAAAGAAAAATATTTATTATAACTGCTCCTATGATTAATTTATTTTAAATAATAGGATTATGTTTAAAACATATTAGTTATTTTAATACAAGCCTTCGCAGAGGTGAAAAGTTATTACAAGAATTATTTCTATCTATCCTTGATATTTAGGAAATAATTTCTTAAGAAGCAAGACTATCGAGAGTGTTATCCGACAAGCGGCATCTTATACAAGTCGCCACGTACCCAGAAGCTGAAAATGCCCATGCAGACTCAACACTAGTTGGGACCAGCATGAGTAAGCTATTATAAATATTATAAGCAGGGGCGTAGCTACCGCCGTATTTGCCGTATCAATTATACGGGGCCCCCGGGCCACGGGGGCCCCCAAAGTGTGTAAGGAAAAAGAATAAAAACTTTCTAATTTATTTTATTTTACAAATGACAAAATTCTATAAAGCAATTCCTTTTTTTCCCGCCTTAAGCGTGCGTTCAAAAGTTGGCAACACTACATCGTTATGGCGGGCTGCGGGACTTCCCCGTTTTACTTACTTCATCTTCAACTCAGCGGGGAATCCCCGGGAATCCTTCATCGATATCGCGATGTACGTGTACGTTGTTGTACTTTGCATTGGATGTTAAACCACGGAGTGCAGTCCACTGTTTATTTACGCGCTTTATATAAATGTGCATTACATTGTAATTCAGTACAAACAATATTGTTCTTCTGGTTTAGCAGTATTAGTAACGATTTGTAAAAGAAATGAGTGAAAGAAAAGAGATTATCCCAGCGGCGCTGAGAAAAGAAAAATTAAACAGAAAAGGGACGAGGTTATAAAAAAAGTGCCCAAAATTTCTTCATTTTTTCAGAGACAAGA
Source organism: Pieris macdunnoughi (assembly GCA_905332375.1). Lineage (NCBI taxonomy): Eukaryota > Metazoa > Arthropoda > Insecta > Lepidoptera > Pieridae > Pieris > Pieris macdunnoughi. The sequence goes on from CAJOBZ010000011.1 coordinate 5,590,546, forward strand.
TACTGTGAGTGATTTAGATTGGAAAGGTAAGTACTACACTACTACCCAACCCATTTATTAGGGGCCCGTAGTGATAAACAAGGAAATCTTTTAATTTCGGTCTGTCCATCTGTCCGTCACAAAAAGTTGTCTCCCCCCTCGATTTTCACAATTATACTGTTTTTAGGGTTCCGTGCCTTGATTAAAAAAAACAAAATTCTAACTTATCTATAGGATCGATTTGTTTTGTTGTTTGTTTATCAGTCCGTATCGTATCGTTAATTGCGTGTTGAGAACTTCAGATGTGCAGACTCGCTTTCGGGTTCTCGTTTTGTATGGCCACTACACTACGCGCTGCGTTTAAATAGCACGCAGGTGTATAGTAATGCACGGACGGGCTGCAGGTGATTTTGTATCTACTAATAGGTACGAGCACAATCCGCGTAGAATCTGTGTGCGTCTGAACTGAACACTCTCTAACTGTGACCCTTAGTAACGTTATTTATTTATATATAACTCTTTTTAGTTTAGTATCAAAGCATTCGTATTTATTTTTTAACAATTACTCGTTTATTTTTAGATTCTTCTGAAGCATGTTCTTCGTCACATATCCATCCGGAAATAGAAGAAAGCCAAGCACATACTTTATCGGATGTCCATCCAGAAATCGAGGAACCCCAAGTCAACGATTCTGATATATCTGCAGATAATGCAGATTGTAATATAATTTCATCAGATAGAGGAAATTTTGGTGACAATTTAACTGAATGCGAACGAAAAATAATTTTTAAATTGGGTCCATTTAAACCACAAGGACCATTTCCAAAAGTTTCAGAAAATAACCGACCTTTTTCAGCTTATTATTATTCATATTTCAATCAGGCAGGCATAAAAATTATAAGACCATGGTTATGTTATTCTAACGTTTTAAACAAACCGTACTGTCACTTCTGTTGGTTATTAGCAGATCGTCAAAACAAATCGTACTCCTCTGCTTGGGTTAACGGTGTTTCGGTTAGAAGCAATTTCACACAAACTATTCTTGACCATGAAAAGTCATAGCAGCATATTAGTGCCTCACTCTCTTATAATAATTGGTTGCAAGGAAATACCATCGATACTCTATTGAAAAGTGAAATCGATAGTAAAATTACATTCTGGAGAGATGTACTGCATCGTATAATTAATGTTATAATTACTTTAGTATCTTGTAATCTACCTTTGAGGGGGCATGATTCTGATTCTGGCAATTTCACGTCTGCTATCTAACTATGATGCAACTTTAAAAGAACTTTTTCTAAAACCGAAAGGTGAAATAAATTATTTAAGCCCTACGATTCAAAACGAAATTATTAGTTTGCTTGGTACTAACGTTAGGAACAGTATTATCTCAGAAATTAAAAAAGCTCCATTTCTGACAATAATTCTGGATACAACACAAGACTTGTCAAAAATTGACCAACTATCTGTAGTTTTTCGATATATCTCGGTTACAGAAAATGATGATAATGTGCCTAAAGAAATAAAAATCTGTGAGTCCTTTTTAGGATTCATAGCAGTAACCGATTGCAGTGCTGCAGGTCTGAAAACTGTCATTTTAAATTTGACTAAAGAATATGGAATTGATTTGACTAAATGTAGAGGACAGGGATACGATGGAGCAAATGTTATGTCGGGTGTGTATGGAGGATTACAAACCCTAATAAAAGAGCATGCTCCAAATGCCGATTATGTTCATTGTGCTGCGCACGCTTTAAACTTGGTTTTGAACGATGCTGCGAGACATGTTCGTGAAGTATCGACTTTTTTCGATAATTTAGAAAAAATATATACTTTTTTTGGCAATAGTATAAAACGCTGGGCTATGCTAAGTGACGATTCATCTGAAAAATATTTGATTACCCTTAAAAAGGTATGTCCTACCAGATGGTCTTCTAGGAACGACGCTTTATTAGCAGTAAAGAAAAATTTTTACTAATCATGAAAACTTTGTACCAACTAAATTTAATTTCAAATAAAAAAGATGAACGTGAAGAATGTAAAAGTATAATTAATATTTTAGAGAGTTTTGATTTCTTAGTGCTCGTTACATTTTTTTCTTCACTATTTGAAATTATTAATCCTGTTTCTAAAGCTCTACAGCATGAAAATAATGACTTACAGAAATCTAGTATTTTATTAAGTAATCTTTTAAATAGACTGTGCCAATTAAGAAATCAGAATTCATTTAATAGTTTGCTAAATGAATCCAAAGATTTAGCAAAAAAAGTGGGGGGTAACAACTGTTTTTAAAAACAGTAGGCGAAAGATAACGAAGCGTTTTTTTGATGAGTTATCACAAGATGAGAGAATTTCCGACCCGGAATCCTATTTCAAAGTCAATGTATACTATTGCTGTTTAGATATATTAATTTCTCAAACTAAAGAAGAGATATTAAACGCTTCCGGAAAACTGTCTGCTAAATACAGTAAAGGTAATCACAGCATGCTTTTTATTCTTGACCCTTCCAGTTACAACCGCAACGGCAGAAAGAAGTTTTTCAAAATTAAAACTAATAAAAAATTACTTAAGAACTTCGATGGGACAAGAACGGCTGTCAGACATCTCACTATTGTCCATAGAGGCAGAAACTTTAGAAAAACTAAAATCATCATCAGCTATAAATGATTTAATAAATCAGTTTGCCGATAAAAAGGCAAGGAGAGTGAATATTTAAAATTCGATTTTTATTTGTAAAATGGGTAAATTATGTGATAAATAAATATTACTTCTCACAATATTTTTTTTTTTGTGAAAAATCTTTACCTTCATATAAGGGCCTCCAAAAAATTTTTATACGGGGCCCCGACAAGGCACGCTACGCCACTGATTATAAGCAAACATTAAAAAGCTACCTCTTGCAGCCACTTATAGACACAGATTCATCTCTTTTTTTATAAGTGAGTCTAATCTCGCAGAATCAGTCTCTTATAATTATCTAAAAGAGTCGTGCTACTTAATGTCGTTAATTCTTCGAGATCCCGCCATATTTCGGGATTGATCTTGAAAAATGGCACGAGATCTCGTGGGATCGGGTTTGCAGTTGGTACCTATAATATATGTATGCAGTATTTGAAATTTAGTATATTTAAAAGAAATAATAATATCTTGAACAAATATTATTTTAATAATAATAAAGATACAAATCGTACTTGAGTTCATTTAAGGCTATGTAGCTATATAACTACTATTAGTTCAATAAAATTGATCGGATCGTATAGTACTGTGTTGTCACATCACTATTTGGTTATTAAACTCATTTGTTTAAACTTTAAAGCCCATAGGCTTAAAACAAAATTACTTGATTGGAACTAGAATCATCTTTATATTTTTTTTTTTTACGTTCAAAAGTGCCATTTTAGATGGTCTAATTGAAATAAACGATTTGACTTGACTTTGACTTTGACTTTGGTACGTTAGTGGGACCCCGTCTCAAAAAGTGATTTTGTCTCTAGCGCCATGTTTCAATACGATAATCATTAATTTTCATTTTATAAGTTATACAAAAATTTTAAAATGCCTACTCAATAAATGTATATAGTTCTATGCCGGATCCATTTTCAACTATTTACGTACTAATTTAAAGCTATTTTACCGTTTTGTAAATTTTATTTATATCACATACTCTGTAAAAATTCTGTAATCAAATGTACATTCTGTATCAAAAGTAATCTGTACTCTGTACGCTTAGCTTGAAGTTTGAAGTTACTTTGTAAACTTGATTTTGAGATTTTGTGTTGATTTTACAAATCAGTAATCACCAATGTGTCTGGTAGAAAGTAGTAAGAAAGAGAAATATAATCAGTATAACTCAGCATTCATATTATTGTTTCCAAAAATTGTATCAAGGGTTTAACGTTGAATTCCACCGTCCACGAGACTTTGTATCCAATGCTTCTGGAAAATGACAGCTGTATTGTTTACAACCTCATTGTTATGTGTGAATTTTGTGCTTGCTGAATATGGCCTATCCCAATGCCGGCAATGATGTATGTTCGAGTAATTATAACGATTTCGTAAATGAAATAGTTGATGATTTGTCTGTAGTTCCTTTAGAAAAAGATAGTTTCGGTAAGTTTACTGTTAAGCAACTAAAAGGTTCTCGCAAACTTATAAAAATCACACGATATATTATCTTAAAACCTGGAAGAAATATTACTATAAGTTATATCTGATATTTTAAATGCTATTGTCTGGTTTGAGCTTTTTAATTATAATCATCATTTATAATTTTAACAAACTTCTATTTTTGTTTGAATATCTTGCCTTATATACATTTTTCTAGTTATGCTGGAATGAAATATTTACCTTTTAGCGATATGTGAGTTGTGTGGTAGAGTTGGTAGAAGAAATCAGTTCTACCCAAAAAACAACAAATTTTGTTCTTTTCGATGTCATGCCAGTAGCACAAGGAAAAAGTGCTGTAATTGGAGATTTAAGCTAATGGAAGGGGCAGAACATATGGCTGGCATGATACCCTTGGAACCTTTGCCTCAACTGCAGCATTGGCAGGCTACATATAGTGACTTACAGGTAAAACATTTCATACATGGGTGATTTGACTTATTTTAACTATTAAATTTTTTTTTGTAATACTGTACTACATACTACAAATATCTAATTTTTATACTTCTCCTTAGGCTGGACCAATTAAGCAGTCAGCTGCTGTTCTAGCGAATAGTTATGAATGGAAAGATGAACTATTTGGCTGTGACTTCCTTGCAGCCCCTGTCAGTTTATTCAAACATGCTCCACTTCATGAAATGTGGGATAATACATTTGAGGGCATGAAGGTGGAGGTAAAAAATACAGATGTAGAAAACTATTCAGAAAAATTAAATGACTTCTTTTGGGTTGCAACTGTGTTAAAGGTTGGTAATTTGTGATTATTAAAATTACTATTAATAGAATTCCATAGTTTAAGTGACAAATGGCTTAATTGGACTTGGTCCCTTTAGACTATGGTTCATGTGTCCTTATTCATTGTGTACATATGTTATAAATGCTTTGTTTTGTTCCATTCTTTATGTTTAAGTAATGGGATATCTTGTGTAGTTTTGCACTTCTAGCAATCACCTTATTGAATAATTTCTTTTCCTTACAGTGGTTGCATGAAGGGATTGCTTGAAAATTATATGGCCACCCTTGCCCTTCTTATTGTTCAAATATTTTAAATGTAGTGTATTTCCTGCAACAAACTGTAACAAAGAATTTAATTGTGTACGGCATTAGTATTACATTAATATACATGCATTAGTAAACATCCTCTAATCTCTAGTTTGTTTTTAATTAGTTAAACATTCATGTTACACTTAATGTGCACATGCATATTATCTTCTTCAATAACCTATAATATATATTATTATCGTAATCTATTTTGTATTGGTAGCAAATTCTATTTTTTTTTACTGCATAACAGGTATAATTTTAATTAGAATTTAATTTTGCTCATGCAGTAATTAATAGGCTAACTAATTATTTTCAAATAACCATACAAAATGTTTTTCTTTTGAATAATGATATGTATTTATTTATAATTATATTATTTTCTGTCTTACCTATATAGAACTAAATCTCTATGCCTGCGTTTCAAACCAGTCTTAGATAAAATTAAACCAAAAATCTAGTTCAAATATTTGTTATTAACAATGTAAACTAATCTTTAAAATAATATTACCTTTGCAGGTCAAAGGGTATATGGGACTACTTAGGTATGAAGGCTTTGGCAGTGATGATACAAAAGACTTCTGGGTGAATTTGTGCTGTTCTGAAGTACATCCTGTTGGATGGTGTGCAACACGAGGGAAACCTCTCATACCTCCCCGGAGTATAGAGGATAAATACACCGATTGGAAGAAGTAAGTGTCTTATTTGATGTGGGTGATTTCATTAGGCAGCATTCTGGATATAACTTTTAACAAAAAGTAAGATAACCTTATTAAATTCAGTTTTTGAAGTACCGAGATCCTTTCAAAAACTATTTCTAGGTAAATAAAATTAATTTTATTAAAAATTATTATTTACCAACATGTATGTTTCATACATTTTTAGTTTTCAGTTACAAACCATAACCTATATTATTTTTGTTTCAAGGTTTCTAGTGAAGCAATTGACTGGCGCAAGAACTTTGCCTGCTAATTTCTATACCAAGTTAAATGATAGTCTTGTGTCCAGATTCAGTATTGGCTCTATTATGGAAGTTGTGGATAAAAATAGAATTTCTCAAGTAAAGGTAGGATCATATATTATGTTGTTTTTGTTTATTCTCCGATATTATTGTAAAGTGGAAAATTTTCCCTTTAATAAACTTTTGGATCTGAACCATATATTTTTGTAATATGACTCAGTCCTGTAATACATTTCTATTTTATATATTTTTAAACGTATATTAATGACCAATTATTGTTGAACCTGAAAAAATATAAAATCATTAATAAATAAAATTGAAAATATTATCAAAGACAATTGTCATGGTAATGGGCGTGAAATGAATTTTCCTATTGAAATTTTTAATGTAAGTATAAGGGCGTGACCAAATATAGCGCGGCATTCAATTTGTGCAAGTGCCGCGCACTTTATTGTGCAGGTCAATCGTATTAGGAATGATCCTAAAAACATCGAAATTGACATCAATATCACAATCGAAAGCCCTACATCGATGGTCGATATTTATCGAAAACCGAACTGATTTTTGCATTAATAATTGACAAAGAAATAAAATACAGTGAAATGTTTCGAAATTTATTAAGAATTCGATATTTTTTATTATTACATATTTCGATATTTTTTATCAACTGACTGAATATAAAGTAATTTTGAAAAGAAGAACCTTTTAATCTATTTCTTTGTTGATAAAGAGTAGTGAGGAAGTGTGAGAGAGAAAGAGCAAGAAAAAGAGTAAATACATCGATGTTTTCGCTTTCAACATCAACGATCATCGAACATTGATGATCATCGAGCATCCCTAATTCGCATTGAGCATTCGTTGTTGTGTCCTACGAATACCGCACGCCCTGTTTGGTCACGCCCTAACGATTGACATAGAAAGACAAGTAAATGCTGGGAAAAGCGTACATTGGATTGTATGTATAGGTCGGTTATCGAAAGCTGGCGCGTTTACAGTACTCACACTAATGCAATTTCACTATACAGTATGTTTAAAAATATGACTTTTTTGCCAAGCTCTATTTAGTCTACTCTGGTTTTAGTAAGGTTGGGTGGGTTGGGTTTTGTGTTTTTTTCTATTGGATATGATATATTATATTATTTTGATTGCGTACTTTACTAACAATTCATTCATTAAACTGTTTTTATTAAGATGCTTAAAATAATGAAAAGCATTGTACACTATTTCACGAGATTGTCCTGTTTATGTTCTGCCGGAACAAATTATTTCATAAGATTTTTTTTTCTAAGTATTCTAACTTCCAACCAAATAACTAAACAATCACGGATTAAATAATAATGAGAAAAAAGATCAACATGTATTTATAAACAGTAGCAAAAGCATAACAATAACTGTCTCTTTTATAATCATAAGCTTGAGTCTTGACCGAGCGCGAGAGAGACGGACAGTCTTTTCATGATGCATATTCAGTGTGTCGTCACGCCTCGCGCTTATTCACAGACACTACACAAGCACAAAGTGTAAATGTTTGAAGCCGCCAGCTTTAGATAAGAGACCTATACTTTATGTGTCGCCAAATAATCTGAAATGAAGCTCGACTGAGCCCTGAGGCGTTAAAAGAGGACGCATTGACCATGACACGAAAGGGAAGGCTTAGCTGGTTTAGCAATATAGAACGGATGAATGAGTTGCAGGACTCTGCCTAAAGCCCTTTAAAAGGCATAAATATATAAATAAAATAAATTGTGCGTGTACTAGGTGTACACACGTAAGAAGTGAAACTTCTTTATGATCTTATTTTTCGAAAAATGATCTACTATATATGCAACTTTACAGAAATTCGTTAAATTAGATAAAGTTTAACAAAAGGCTTTTATGATCATAGACATGAATACAAATATTTCATTTTACCTTATTACTACGAAGATTATTATAGAATTACATTAATTGTAATAGAATTATTACTATCATTGAAAAACGTGACGATTTGCTACAAAATTTCTCCCATACGTCGATAAAGAAGTTTCATTCCAACGCCGATAAAGAAGTTTGACTTCAAAAAGCAACATGGCGTGTAACCGAAAAATGTGACGCGTAACGAAAAAATGTTACACTAAATTTTTTTCCAACCTCGATAAAGAATTTTCACTTCAAAAAATGTGTATATATTTAAAATAAATTATGTAATGTGATATCAAACTTCAAACTCTTATTCCAGGTAGCAAGTGTATGTGAAATAATTGGTAAACGCTTACATGTAAAATACTATGACAGTTCTCCCGAAGATAACGGTTTTTGGTGCCACGAAGACTCCCCATTAATACACCCTGTCGGGTGGGCCTTCCGCGTTGGTCATCCATTAGACGCCCCGCAAAACTATTGCCAACGGGTAGCAGCTGGTCGACTGCTACCCAACGATACAACAGCCGAGATGTTCTACAAATATCCAACGAATGAACCACCGCTGTTCTTAGAAGGAATGAAGTTAGAAGCGATAGATCCGTTGAATTTGTCTGCGGTGTGTGCGGCCACTGTTATGAGGATTTTGAACGAAGGTTACATGATGATAAGGATTGACTATTACCCGGCTGATGCAACTGGTGCTGATTGGTTTTGCTATCACCAACGGTCACCATGTATATTCCCAGTTGGATTTTCACTCGCAAATAATATCCCTTTGGTACCGCCTATTGGGTGAGTTGTATGGAAAGTTTTTTACATTTTAACTTATATTTTCTTTTGCATTCTCCAAGTCTTATTACTTTTAATTTATGTAATGAGCTTATTTTGTGAGATCAATATCCAAAATAAAATGCTGTGCGCTCTACATTTTCAATTACAGCATTGTTACTTCTCGTGACCCTAAGTTTAATTAACTTCAAGGTTAGAATAATAAAATATCAGTTAAGAAAATCTAGGTTTTAGGAGAAATGTAAACTGGAACCTTGTTTATTATCAACATTTGTTATTGTTCGTGACGCGTTCAATTGTGATAAATGATTATAAAAAATTGTGGTATCCAAAGATATTTTTATTCGAAATGTATTTTGTTTTTAACCTAAATGTATACCATTATTTTAAAAGCGATAATACAATATGAAATAAAAAACCTTCCAGATTTAAAGTGGAGGACTTCACCTGGGAGGATTACCTAACAACGAGCGGCGCGCGCGCAGCAAGTCGCACAGTATTCGCGGCGAGAGGTCACGTGGTGTCACACGGCTTCGTTGCAGGCATGAGGCTGGAGTGCGCTGATCTCATGGACCCTCGGCTGGTCTGCGTCGCCACCGTGGCAAGAGTCGTGGCTGACTTGTTGAAGGTATTTTAATAGCAAATTTTGTTCGCAACTAAATTTGTGATTGCCCCATGGGACAGATTATATATTATAAAAAACACCAGTGGCACTACAACCTTTTTAGGTCCAGACCTAGACCTAGGCCAGGCCTCAGATTTCTGTATCTGATTCATGATCATTTCTCGATCTAATAGGCAAGTGTGTGTGCCAGGAGGTACAGCAGTGGCTGACACACGCAGTCGACTTTGGGTCTAAGACATGTCGGTTTCCTCACAAAGTTTTCCTTCACTGTTCGTGCAAATGTTAAATGCGCCCATAGACAGAAAGTCCATTGCTGTTATACAGACAAACAGAATATATCCCATAGTATATTTTATCATCGTGCCTTTTCGAATATTATTTTGTTGGAAATTAATAAACTTTAATTTTATATAAGAATCTATGTAATCGCTATATCACTAAAGCGTAAGAGCTCTAAATATTTCCGTGATTGAATATTTCTCGATATAAACTTAAATGCTACTCGTGATAACGATAATATTTCTTTATTTGTATTTGTGGAGTAAAAGATTGATCGAGTTTGTATTTATTTCGTCTTTATATATTAATTTATATAGTTAAAGTCAACTTTTAAAGATACATGTACCTCGACACTTGGCACAGGTGTCAATATAAGGTATCCAAAGGATTCAACCTACTTTGTAGCTAAAGATTGTTGACCAATTATCATGGATTTTTTAAAGTAATTATAAGGTACTTGCCATGGTCAGAACAAAAAAATACTTTTTTTTTATACTAACTTCCTAATTAACCTATTTATTACTAAAAACTAAATGCTTGATGCTACAGAAATGTACGTAGTTTAATCACAATAAGTTCTAATATAAGAAAAAAGTCTCTCCCCTGGTCTGTCCCCCAAACCAACTTTATTAGTAAACCAGTTATTATGAATGTATTAAAATTCAATAATTACTTTAACGTTAATTTTATACAGAACAATAACTTAGTCACAGTGTCTTATAAGTAAAATTACTATATTCCAATTTTTCATAAATAAATAATATCAACGCCGACATTTGTCCTCCGTGTTTCGTGTCTCGTCCCTTGGCTTTTTGTTTTCGTTTCGTTTCGTGGAAGTTGTGACCTTAAGTGGATATGATGTAACGTGAAGCTAGCAGCAAGCGGCGCATAAGCCGACTGCAGCCATTTTAACGGCCAGTTCAGAAATAGTGACCAATTTATGTTCCACCGTCACATAGGTACACTTCGATGGCTGGGGCGGGGAATATGATCAGTGGCTATGGGCGCACAGTACGGACGTCTACCCCGTGGGCTGGTGCAGAGCCGTCGGACATCGCCTTGAGGGACCGCAGCAGCCTCCACCGAGAGCTAGGAAAGTACACCCTAAACCAGCGAGACGACGGCGGAAACAAGGTAAATGACGATATCTTTTAAGATATATAACCAATTATATTTTAGATAGATAGCCGAAAGGAAAAAAGATAAAAAATAGTTGGCTACAAAACGTGACTTAAGTATCGTGTTAGTTGCTATGGTAACGATGTTTTCTCAATATAAAGTAATAAATAATAATTATGGTAACTTACTCTACTAAGGCAAGTACATCTCGGATTTTTATGGAATTCTTTATTATTTTTTCTTAACTTTATTTTATGCGATTTATTGTATGGCGATGATGTCACGTGATTATTGAACTTGACTAATAAGAAAAACAATTGTTTAACTTTTATTTGTATCAGCTTATTGAGTAATAACTGATTTTCAGTAACCAAAGTCGCTCCTCAACCGCCAAACACAACGGAAGACAGCTCTCAAAACTCCGATATGGGCGATAATAAAAGCGGCTCAGATCTCGCAGACACAAAGAGCTCATCACCGACCAGTGCATCAGAAGCCTCCCACGAACGTGTAGAATTGACCCCCGTGAAAATGGATGTTGACAGTGATATTAAAGTAGAGCAAAAAATACCAAAACTGGAAGAACTTAGCCAAGAGGATTTGGTGAGTTTCACGTAGAAATAACTTTCTCGTTAACCTTCTATTCAAATTTAATATACGTTAAAAACTGATAGCCCCAAATAGGGCTATGATTTCGCCCGTTTTATTGTTCTTTTCCTTTTTACCAGAAGCAATTGTTTGGTCTTGGTTTTTTCGCACAGTGTGATCGAAGCCACGGAGTCGCCTTTTAATTGTTATTCCTATAGCTAATCTAGTTGAACAATTGTATTAAGACTAGCTAAAGAATTGGAAGCCTAGAATGAAAATTCCGTAGACTTATGTAGTTGTAAAAAATAAACAAACATATATACGCTAAAATAATGTTCATATTAAAATGAAATTGACTAGTCTTAATTCAATTATTATATTCATCATAGTAAGATTAGCAACTCGTTTTAAACTGATAATTAAAATAATTAACAAAACAACTACTGAGCCAAGAAATGCGAAACTATATTACATAAATAATCAAACCATATTATAATTATTTTTATTAAATTAATTTTCCTCTTCTACAGGTTAAAGTCCCGATCGAAACTCCCAAAACAGAAGACATAGCGGATTTAAAAATGGAAGTTGCCTCCGTTCCTGTAAAAAGTCCGGGAGTGCCAGAAAATGCTGATGACAAAATCATTCCCAGATTAGTGAACACATCAGTACCATTGGACATACTGAATTCAGTAGACCCGGAAAACTGGAGTACCTCTGACGTCGCTAAATTCCTAACCGTCAACGATTGTCAACCCTATTGTGTCAATTTTAGCCAAATAAATGGACCTATGATGCTGCAACTGTCAAAGGATGAAATCATAGAATTGCTTGAAATGAAAGTCGGTCCATCTCTGAAAATATTCGACTTGATTCAGCAGCTTAAGTGTAAAATTAAGCAACCTCAATGCAGACTTATGGGCGGCTTTAAATAGAAAGATAGAGAATTAATAGCTGTGTATAAGGCGTGGTATAAGAACTAAGGGAGCGTTAAGTATTACGTAACGAATTTTGGGAGGGGGGGTTCCTCTTGTAAAACGTTACAATGCGGGGCGGGGATTAAATTACGCGTTATTGTTAATATTATTTTCGACTTTCCAGTACTTTACACCACATAATGGTAACTTTTAGGTATAAAGTCACTGGGTGGTCACGAAACGTTTACTATTGGGTACAAAAAAACGTTACAGCGCGTTACATGGGGGGAAATAATCTCCAAAAATTGCGTGACGTAATACTTGAACGCTCCCTAAGCTTATGTTACGGATATCCGTTAGTTTAATGGGAATCGCTTTCGCAGTGTGTAATTTATTATTAGCAATAAGAATTTTTACACATATATTTAAATACACCAGTTTATATCGAGATTTCAAGCGTCGCTTGGATTTTGCTTTCAGTATGTAATTTGTAACAATTATGAAAATATTAAATTGTGTTATGAAAATGTGATAAATCCTAAAATAAGTTGTGCGTTTAATCATCGGATCATTTATGTATAATTTTTGAATTTAGTAAGATTATTCAAAAATGTATAAGATACAGTAGGAGTGCTTAGTTTTTGTTATACAATGCATTTGTGTTAGGAAAAAATATTTTCCCAAAAATTGTCGATAATGCAGAATTTTGACAATTGTAACACTTTGTTTACCTGCATTAAGGCATAAATTATGTACTGCCTACTCGCAATCATATCATAATTCGCACATTTAAATTAATAATGAATTGATATTTGTATGACGAAACAATGCCTTTTTAGGGATACATATAGTGTTTGTTGTGTTTTAGCATTTAGACAATCAAATAAAATATTTTTAAAGTCTTAACTGTTTTATTTTTAAGTAGATTTCTACCAATACACTTCCTTGCTGGTAGATATTTCTTGCAATATTTGGTTGGTTAACAACCTGAAATGAAGAAAATGACAATTAATTATTTTTTAAATCAAATTGTTTTATTTATTCCAACAACTTTTTTCTATGGTCGCAGGACCGTTGATAGGACGAGTTAAGATAACCAACCATTTTAAAAACAAAAATTAAATTACAAATTCAAAATTGTTTCGCATGAACATTTATTACATATAAATAAATGTTGTATATGTAATACTAGCGGACCCGACAGACGTCCTGTACACACATCTTAAACTTAGAATTTCTAACTTAATAAAATGAACAAAAATCATCTAATTGTAAATATAGACCACAAGCCCATGAACAAAAAATACCTGTGAAATGACCCAACGTGAATTACGTTTAGAAGGCCGTACAGTAATAAATGACCTATATTGCTTCTGCAACTATCGTCGAATTAAAAATTTGCACCGACTTCCGGCACCATCACTTTAGTACGGCACTAGGTTTTTCGACATTTATTTTTAATCATCTATACACTTATAACAAAGCCGTACATTAATAATTAGTCGAAATTCCTCCTTCGTATCTGAGAAATTCCATTCTCTCACGTACTCACATGTACCGCTCAGAAATGACGGCATAGTGCTCAGAGTTATTTTCAGATATAGTAACAGCCTTCTAAACGTAATTCACGTTGGGTCATTTCACAGGTATTTTTTGTTCATGGGCTTGTGGTCTAATAGTGTCAATATGGATATATAGAATGATTCATTCTTGAATCCACTTAAACACTCATCAAAATCGGTACAGCCATTTATTGCATTACGACTGTGTCGGGAAAGATTCTATCGTCTTGATCGTAGCATTGTTAATGATAATATCGGCACGATAAGCGAAATAAACACATCAACTTCAAAACTTCTAATTATCACATTTTCAATCATACTTAACCATAGATAACATTACGTTTAGCCAGTTCGTTGAGTTATAAGTACCGGTTCCTGGTTCCAAGCTATCTCCCCACCAATTTTCAGCCAAATCGGTTAAGCCGTTCTTGAGTAACAGTAATAGTGTAACTAACACAACTTTCTTTTATATATTTACATACATAAGACGAAGGCAATAAGTATACATTTTTAAAGCATACCTTACTGTATGTATAGGTACAGTGGGTGCATACAGCACACAAGTCATGAGGTCGGCAGTTCGACGGGCGTGCCATTTATGGTATTCTGAACACCAGTATGCTTCACTTGGGACGCATTGGGAACGGCCACATTCTGAAAAATTTGTTAAATATTAATAATTAGTTTGTATTTTAGTTCTAGAGACAACTTGACTCTCACCATTTAACCTATGATGTATTTTTTATACAATGCAACATAATCAATGAATCATATCATCTTATATATAAAATTCTCGTGTCGCGGTGTTTGTAGTTAAACTCCTCCGAAACGGCTCGACCGATTCTCATGTGTGTGTTTTTTTGTGTGCATATTGGGTATCTCTGAGAATCGGACAACATCTATTTTTCATCCCCCTAAATGTTAAGGGTAGTCCAACCCTAATTGTTTTTTTTAAATTGTTAGATAAAAAAAAATATGATACACCAAAAAATACATACAACCCTAAATTTCCAACCCTCTACGATCAACCCCTATTTTTTTAATATAAATGATATACATGGCAAAACGATGTTTGCCGGATCAGCTAGTATATTATATAATTATTTAGAGGTTGTTGATAATACTATAACCCCTTAAAACTCAAAGTAATAAATTACCCTTGTCATCCTCTTTAATCTGTAACTCTGGTGCCAAGTCCCTAGCAGTTGTGACAAAAAATGTCCGTAACACATCAATCCTGTGCGGACTTGACATGCTCTTGCCTTTCTGATTCCCTGCTAGATGTCGTGAAAATACACACCTTTTTTTCGGTATATTAACTATTAGAATTCTGAAATTAAAGAAAACATTTGTAAAAAAAATTGATAAAAGCAACATTTTAATGTATGAACATTGTAAATTTGTTTGCGCTCTGATGCACCTAACCCAGCATGCTTAGATTAATTATGTGTATACTTGGGAATATAGGGTATATTGATTGGATTGGATGTTTGTTAATTTTTATAATGAAACTATATTGTTTTTCTAAAGCTACTAGATACTGATCTGATATATATTTATGTACAGTAAAAGGAAACATTCAAATCCATATATTTTAACTTAACTTTAATAATTAGGACTAATTGCAATCTTAATTTAAGACAGGTGCAGAGTAGTATGTTAGTAGAGCTTTTCAATTTGATATTTAAAGAAATAGAAACCAAGTAATTTAAGTAATTGAGACTTGCTAGTAAGAACCCAAACCATCCCGAGTTTAAAACAAAATGCATACCCTAGAATACATGGTTCAAATGTTATACTAAGAGGAAAATTTCTAGGATGGACAAGTTTTGCCTCTTTTATGATAAGAGCAGAGTTTTCCCAACATTGTAGGACTATCTCATCAATTTCAGAGAGAGGTGGTGTAGCTCCACATATCACCAACACATAGACATCAGCTAATAACTTGCATGTTACTGCTCTAAATGCAACCTGTATTGCAATATAAATACTATTATAATTATGACAAAGGTAAAGGTAATCAATCAATTTAAAACTAGATAGAGAAATATTTATAAAAATTATTTTAGGTTAATAGAGGTCTTATTTAAAATTTAATAAGATCTTTATTTTAGTTTTAATTTTTTAAATTAATTACTTTACTGTCTCTACTTACATTAGGGCTCATCTGTGGTAAATAAATAGGTGTTTCCCTTAAGGGTGCACCATCTTGTGAAGCAGCTAGTAACATTAGCAATTTAGCCTCAACTGAATCTAGTTCATAGAAATCGGTGCTTGTAGCTACTATGTGTCCATGAATACTAAGACAAGCCCATCTCCCAGTAACTCTTTCTGAGTAACTATCCAATACTTGCTGTAAAACACAAAATATTTTTTAATACAGATAAATTTTAAATGAACCTAATTTTATTTAATTTAATAAATAATTTATAAAACTTATTGAGCATAACCCACATTTATAAGCTAATGCCATATGTATTCAATTCTCAACTATTTTGTTATTCAAATTAAAAGCAAACAAAATTCCAAAATTTAAAAACATTTTATTTACTTAAAAAAAATATATTTGAAAGTTTCTAATACCTGTAGTTGCTGAGCCTGTGGACACAACATACTTTGAATGAGATCCAAAAACATACATGTTTGGGATACACAATTGGGATCGACAGCCTCCAATAAGCAGTCTAGAATAGGATAACATTGCCGTAATTCACGTTTTATTTGATCTATATTTTTTAGGTTTTCCAGTTCCTTCTTTCCAATGCAAAAGACCATAAGATTATGAACATATAACAACAGAAGTTCTAGATCACATTCCAGGCCTCCTGTTACTATACCAATTAGAGTTACACTAAAAAAAATATCTAATTAGACATAATATTACAACACAATTGCCATTCAACTCTTAAACATTAATAAAGATAGAGATACTCTTTTCCTTATGAACTAAGTTAACTACCTTTTACAATATTCTTTCCATAAAATTGATCCATTATCCACTTGTGTTTTCATAATTGTTAAATTATGGCATTTGCTAAACATGTTAATACCGTGTAGAGATGCTATAGTGGAAAATTGAACCTGAAATTAATTTGCTTTCATATAAAACTTCCTTTCATGAAATAATTGCTTATAATAATTATATTTGTATAAAGAGAACGCACATTATCGCAATTCCCTCGTTTTCTTGAGAATATAGGTACTCCACTATCAGTTCCAACTGCTATCACAATTACAGACATTTTTTAACTTTGAATTATGAATATTAAGTGGCCAATTATGAAGTAACGTCTTTCATTTTAGATTATATTAATAGTTATGTTAATAAATAGAAAAAATGTAAACAATTATTAATTGAATTTTAAAACACTGAGAAACCGGACTTATCAGTAAACAATACAAATGTCAACACTCAAATGGTGTTTGGTGTTTACAAAAGATTTTTTTTTTTTTGGATTTTATGACCTGGCATTTACAACCTTTAGGTTTACAAAAGAAAACCACAGTCCACAGAGTACTTTATATTATATTATATAGGATAAATAGTCAACACTTCACTCCAAATTTGACCTGGAGATCGTTGTGCTAACTAAATATGTAGTATATACACACGTATACATAGAATTTCAAATTACCAATGAACATTTTGCTAAACTTTAATTATTGTAGTGTTCACTAAAATAATCAAAGGTTTACACTAAGACATTAAGCATAATATATTTATGTGCGCTGTCCTGCTATTATTCCAACCCAGTTACGCCATAATTTGTAGGAAGGATTCTATATAATATTTTATTTAGATTCTAATATATATTATTCTATGTATATATAATTTATACAGAATCATTGATATCTGATAAAAACTTTAACCAGCGCTTGAAATATCATAAATATTACCAGAAATTGATATATTAAAAAGATAATTTCTTTTTGTGTACATTTCAGACCAACAAACCTGGAATTAATCTATTTGACTAATTTATTAAACTATTAATTTTTATATCAAGCAAAAAAATTAAGTATGACGTCATTGTACTGGTTGTAGGTGTCGCTACAAACTATTCACATAAGAAGAAATTATTTTCAATTTTAAAAGATCCCAAAAGGTATTTTTTAAAGATACTCGTAATTAAGGACCTTAATAAATTCATTCAACATTTAAAAAATTTAGTTTAATATGTTACAAGTCATTAAATTAATACAGATTTAGTTAAATTTTTATCAACACATTCATTTTTTAACATTCATTTCTATAATTACAAAAATAAATCATTTTACCATCATTCTCTATGGCTTTCGTAATGGACTGAATTGGAACCTAGTTGACATCTGCTGTATATTAGATACAAAATGATATGGTTTTCTTTTTATGGATCAAAGGATAGGGTCAAATGAATATAAAATTTCTCTGTATATGCATATATTTATTCAGTATACAGACTGC
Organism: Pieris macdunnoughi; assembly: GCA_905332375.1. Lineage (NCBI taxonomy): Eukaryota > Metazoa > Arthropoda > Insecta > Lepidoptera > Pieridae > Pieris > Pieris macdunnoughi. The sequence continues at coordinate 5,608,917 of CAJOBZ010000011.1, forward strand.
AGACACGCAAAACGACATGTTACACAGGCCAATAACACGCTATTGATTTTTAAAACTTTCGTCATAAATCCGTTGACATTCCATTTTCTTGAACAATTGTTTCAATACTTTCGACGGTTTCTATTGTTTTTGGTTGTGCTGAAAAAAATCAAATGATTAAATAGATCACATTATCAATAGACGCTAGCTTAAAAAATGTCAAGTTGTTTTTTTCTCATCTGATGTTAAGTGACCATGGACACTCAATGCTAGAGGGCTTGCGAGTGCGTTGCCAGCCTTTTAAGAAAATAAATTTTAAACACCATAACTTGTTTCTAGGCGCTATGTGTAAAATTCTACCCTGTATAAGGTCATTAAACTATAGATACTTACATTCTTTACTAAGTAACCTAGGCCCAGTTAATGCTATAAATATTGCACCAGCCGGTGCGGATATAACCACACTAAGCACGCTCATAGCAAGTATCGTTTTCGCATATATTTCTTCATTGGCGTGTGTGTCGCCGGCCGATTTACCGCTTTTTACTAAGTCTAAGGCCGCTGGACCTAGGGCTGCCTGTAGAAACATAAATATTCACATATTTTTAGATTCACTTTAGTTATAATACAATACGTCTTATTATAAGTTTCATTGCGTTTTATGGAACGAAGGTTTATCTAATTCAATACTCATACAGTGGTCCTAGACAAAGCTATTTTGCGGCAGGTGTAAGTAGTTATCGCAATATCAAAATTTAGAAAACTCATGTTTGGCTACGTGTACGTTTCCATACAAATTTAAACCTCAATAGCGGGTCACAACGCGACCGGTAGAAAACTGTTTTAGTGGATTTTAGACGGATAAAAATAACATAGATCACATCTTTTGTTTGGCCAACAATCCTTTCTCTATGGTTTTAACAGTCATCTCTCATGTCTGTGGTTTATGCATTTAAATATGTGTGATTTCAAAAATGGAATACGTATAGAAGGATTTAAATACCTTAAAGCCATAACTTATAGTTTCCGAATTTATTGATACACCATCACATTTAGCACGTACTTAGAAGTTTGAATACGTCAAGAAGTATGATTCACATATATCGATTAAAAACGCACCTGAACAGTAGCTTTAGCCATCCAAGTTAGTCCAATAAACAGTTTTTCCTTTGAATTAAGTCCACAGCCGAAGCTTATTAGGAAAGTCGCAATTACACGTAACGCCAGACAGGACAAAAGACAGATAGCGCCCATCGATATAACATCTGGGTCTAATGCACTGAGCTGAAAAAAAAGTTAAATTAAAAAAAAAAAATTCAAAGTTTAAATTACATATTAATAATTATATCCTTCGTATTTATTTATTAAATAAATTTCAATCGCAAAATATGTTCCTAAGCTCAAAACTGCTGGACCAATTCGATTTATTTAATCTTTGAACTCCGAGAAAGGTTTTATGGAGAGAATTTGGAAAAAATTTAAATGTTTAGCAGATAAAAAAACATTACAGCGAAACGAAGTTCGTGGGGGCAAATTTGCATATTAATTTCATCTCCTATATAATAGTCTCCATATTACTATATATACTATTTAAACCGTTCCGAGAGAACATTCTTATTATAAATGTGGTTTTTTTTTGGTAATAGGGGGCAAACAGACAGGAGACTCTGATGTTACACACACTTACATTGCCAGAAGGCTCGCAAAGTGCGATGCCGGCCTATTAAGAATTAGTACTCTTCTCTCGAAGGACCCTAAGTCGAATAATTGGTTCGAAAATACTTGTTAACAATTTAATTTAAATATATAAGATATTATTAAATAAATTAATTGTCAAAAAGCTATTACCGTTACTTGAGCTCCGGTAAACGCAAATAGTATTGGTTCGAAGAAAATCCACAGAATTCTAAACAAATTGCTAACTGGGTTATTATTAACTGGCCAGCCTTGTTTCTCCCAAAAGTATGCGGCCATGAAACCCGACGAAACGATTGCAAGAGGACCTTAAATAATACTGGTTTATGACATATTTTGTAATTTTTTAGCAGTGTTGGCCTAGTGGCTCCAGCGTGCGACTCTCATCCCTGCGGTCGTAGGTTAGATCCCCGGCTGTGCACCAATGGACTTTCTTTCTATGTGCGCAGTTAACATTCGCTCGAACGGTGAAAGAAAACATCGTGAGTAAACCGACATGTCTTAGACCCAAAAAGTCGACGGCGTGTGTCAGGCACTGGAGGATGATCACCTACTTGCGTATTAGATTGAAAAATGATCATGAAACAGATTCAGAAATCTGAGGCCAAGACCTAAAGAGGATGTAGCGCCACTGATTATTATTAATATATATAACTAATAAACCGATCCTAAAAATTATTTCAATAATGTTGGCACTGTCTGTGTGCCATTTTATGCTAGCAAAAATTATAAGAACGAGTTTTTTCGTATATTATTTTTAACCATTGTTAATATTAGTTGATTTGTTTTATCTATTTATTCTATTCTTTAGACACCTAACGGCGGCAAATAAAATTACATATATAGATATCAATTTGTTAAATTACTCGTATTTATTATTAATTGTTGTTGTTTCTTTATATTCTTTTATCTTACTTTCTTTTCTTTGTGTGTAAGTGTAAAAGTTGGTGTGAAGAAATTAATTATACGAGCCAAGGCTGTACATTTTGCTCACTCAGACTTTAATTGTTTTATAAGCGTGGCGATTACCTAAATCGTCGGAGTTACGCCCTGAGAGTATAGCCAGACCGGGGCAGTGGGCACTCTCTTAGACATTTACATTACATTCATTCGATTCATAGCAATTAAAATTTGATTATTTCGCTTATATTCGATTGTTGCACGCGAGTGGTAAATATAGAGTAAAAATCCTCTATTTTAAGCACCCCGATGACCCAAGAAGTGTACAGGTATATAAATGATTCTGTGTATTTTTGTAAGTCGGGAGCGTATCAAAATCTTAAGTCACACAAGATTTTGAGAACTTACCGGCCCCCTCCATCCAATGAACGCGCCTGAATAACGTTTTAACCTGTCCCAAGAATAAAGCTAAGAACGGTTAGTGACCCACATAGTTGACTCTTTATCTGGGCGGGGGGGGCCCCCCCCCCCCCAACCCCACTTGATAAAAGTTACCATTATGTGGTGCCTAATTACTGGAAAGCGAAAATAAATAAACCTTAACAATAAATCGCGTATATTCAATAAAACCAAAGAGCACGCCCCAAGCATCTGTAAGTCGTTATTTTTTACAAATATGATGGGCCCCCACCCCAAGAATTCAGTGTAGTGTTCATTACTTGAGACCTTGTTAAGTCGACCTCATAACTAGTAACCAAAAATACACAGATCTGGCCTCTGTTAGTCATATAAATGGTAGTCTCAGGCATTGGGGTACATAAGATAGCTTAATAAAAAAAAAAAATTTTCAAACTAGATTTACCAGCCCTCAACTCGATCATCTAATGAGACTCGATATGAATAAAATGCGACTTAAACCTGCCCAAAAGTATAACTAGCCAAGAACCGTTTAAGACAAACCACATATTTGTCCCCTTTTGTTTTCTGGGATCACGGAGGTCACATTTTGCCCCATACCCCGCCTTGGAGTATTTACCTTAAGCCACTCATTGATAAAGGACCTTAAAATTGTCAGAAATAATTTGGTTCAAACGCAATTCTCATAATTAAATACAACCGTTATACATAAATTCATTTAAATGTAAACTAAAAACTTAAAGAGCAAACTCTTTAGCTAAAAGTACGTATGTAAGTCCTACATTATTTGAAACTTTATTAATTCGAATTTTGGGCGCTCCTTAACTAAAAGAATTAAGTGTAGTGTTCATTATATTTTAATTAACAAATATAAGGGTCTTTCTTCCAACTATGATTTTGTTCTTATAGGAGGAGAGACTTTTGGGCCGTGGGATTCAAGTGTACAGGTGCTAATTAAAGATTTAAGTTGGCGCCTAGTAGATAGTACCGGTGACCCCAGAGCTGGCGCTTTCTTCGCTCAACGAATAAGTATCGCAATACAGGGAGGAAATGCTATCAGCATTAAAGATACACTGCCACAGGAACCATACTTTTAAAATTTTATTTAAATGTTCTACTTACCAATTTTTAATTAATTAATTATTACTATGTAAATTAAATTTTTTAGTTATTTTATTCATATACAAATAAAATAGTAAATTTACTCATAAAAATATACATTCCTAAAAAAATACAAATAAAAAATTAATAAATATACAGTATTTACAATATTATTAACATACATAGTAATAATAATAAAATAGTTTATTAGTTTATTTATATAAAAGGGGTATAAAAGTTATATTAGAATATTAGTTTGGAAGTCTATGCCAAGTCATCAAAATAGATCTGTCTAGAATGCAAAAGAAACTTCGTAAATTCATGGGCCAAGGGAAGATATAGGCATACCATTATCTCAAAACCCAACCTCCGCGGTACTTTATCAGGTGGTTACAGCGGTTTTAAGTAAACTTAAGTTTTTTTTACAAGACAACCTTAATACAAAATACATTAAGCCTACATGTATTGACGGACGAGCAGGTTTAAATAAAATCTTACCTTAATAATATTGAAAGTCGTCGATCCAGAAGAGAACATGGCATTTAGTATGATAGCAAAAACAGCCACACTGACTGAATCATCAATGGAGGCAGCAGCTAATAGTAAAGTGGGTATGCCTTTCGCCACTCCGTAACCAACTTCACGTAAACGGAATAGACATGGCACTACCACCGCTGGTGACACGGACGCAATCATTGAACCTAGGAGGAATCCTGGAAAGATAATAACAATACTAGAAATTGGCTTTGACCCCTTAGTCTTTAAGGTTTTATTTATAACAACTTGAAATAAAAAAAATTAATACACCGATTTATACTAATGTTCTCATTAGTGAATCAGTTTTAATGAATGAGGATAATATGCCTCGGTTACGGCGACTAATCTCTTGTGGTCACGTAGGATGTTTTTGAAAGAAAAAAAAAAATTAACCAGTGCCGCCTGCCTGCCAGACTTTACACACAACCTTTTTAAGTCTGGGCCTCAGATTTCTGTATCTGTTTCATGTTCAGCTTCCTGTGCTTGACATAGGCCGTAAATTTTTTGGGTTGGCGCTAAGCAAGCCGGTTACCTCACGATGTTTTCCTTCACAGTTCGAGCAAATGTTAAATGCGCACATAGAAAGAAAGTCTATTGGTGCACAACGGGGGATCGAACCTACGACATCAGGGATGAGTGTCGCACGCTGAAGTCACTAGACCAACACTGCTCACTGTTTGAAAGAGGTTTTAATTAAATTTCACTTGAAAAATGCTTACCCCATATCCAAGGTAAACTTAGTAGATAATGCGACATGACAGCTATCGCAACACACTCGACAAGCCACGGCAGAAGGCCTAATTGAAGTACTGCTATATAATGTTTTTTTAAAACATCGGCATTGAGACCTAACCCAGCTCGCATTAGAATGATCACTAGGGCTATTTTCCTGAAATGTATGATAAACTTATTTGTATGGCACAGATATCACTGGAAATAATCCGTTGAGAAGGACCTACGCGAGCTCCAAGTGCCCGATTGGAAAGCGGTAGTAATAGGCAAAGGTGGCGTGGCGTTTCTCTACATTCTGAGGCCAAAGCTCACTTTGGGTGCGCCAGCGGAGTAAGTGCTGTTTGTATGTATGCATTATTAAGGGCCGTAATTCAAAAGGTATCTCAAATCATAATCTCAGCTTAAGCACTGTAACATATGTTTAATGAATTGACAGCGCTTGAAATCAGGTTTAAGTGACTAGACATCGCGAGACCCAAAAATTTAATAAAAAAATTAGTTATCTTTGATTTAAAATTAGCAAAATATACCTATATATAGTTTGACCAGATTTTATTAAGAACGCATTTCATATAAGGTGTATTAGAATTTAGATCCAGTGTACACAACCTGAAGCTAGGCATCGTACCAGGGCCGTAAAGTTAGGTACGAGCCAAGGCACATTTTGCTCACTCAGGCTTTTTTAGTTTTATGAGCGTTGCGATTTTCTAAATCGTTGGAATTACGCCCCGAGAGTATAGCGAGACGTAGGCACTCTCTTCAACTGTTACATTGCATTCATTCGTTTCATAGCAATTAACAGTTCATTATTTCGCTTATATTCTATTGTTGTACTCGAGTGGTTAATATAGAGTAAAACTAAAATCCTCTATTATTTAAACGTCCCCGATGAACCGGGAACCGTACAAATATTATCAGTATTAGTATATCAGTATATCAGATCACTAGCAATTATGTACGATAATAATCGTACGCTTGGAAACCCTAATTGGATCTCTTGTAAAATTAAGTGGACGTAATATTAATTTTAAATTTATAATACATACCTAAGATCCTGATTAAGTTGTCGATAAGTATCCGTCATGTGAACCAAATGTAAATTTTGGAATAATATTCCGGTAAGTAGCATGCCTATAAGTGCTGGTAACGTTGTTACTTTCAACCAGATCCATCCAACTAAGTACGATGCAATGACCAGTAATGTCATACTAAGCAATTCGCCGTTCAGGCTTACGGGTTCTCCTATTTCCGCAAACAGAATTCCCCATATGAGCAAAACTGAAATCGAACTAAGTTTTTGATTTCATTCGTTCATTCATAATAATAAACTACATCGTTTGTGAATGTGTAAAAGTTAAAGAGTCAGGAAACAGGCAAAAAAAAAAGATTTTAAAAGTGTAAATCAAAAGACGAAACAATTGGTTGGTAAAACGGAACGACGCAATAGACCAATTTATGATCAATCGCGCGTCTTTTGTTTTTCGTTTTAAATAATAAGACTCTGGATTCTGTTTTCCATGTTGAATCTAAAATTAATATATATTTGTATGTTATATATAATATAGCAAGTAGGACATATCAGAAACAACAAATTTAACAGCATAGGTTACTTATTTGTGCAATTTTTTTTTTATTCCTATGAAAATAAACATCAGTTTCGTCACTCTTTTCTTATGTATCCTAAGAACTGAACTGTGTATTTGAGCTTAAGTCGGAGATTTAGAATAATTTCAATCTCAATATAATAATTCTTACAGAAAACTATAATGCATATCTGCTGTGCTGTTTGCCGAAATGTTGGGAATATGGGAAACGGAAACACGTTTCCCCACCACAATGGCTCCGAAGATGGCGTCGTTTCCGGTTGGTGACATCGCAAACAGAACTTTTGCCACCAACTGAAAAAGAAATAAGTTAGTTAGTTTTAATTTCTTAATGAACTAAAGCAAAGGTGGGTCTTCGTGGTCACCCACAATTAGTGGTGAAGGCACATGGCACACCCTGACGGTTTCGATATTCGGTCATTGGTATTGTTACGAATGGGAAGGCACAGCTAAAAGTACTTGCCTAAACTAACGATGCCGTACAATTGTACCCAAATGAAGGCAATCTCTTTATCTCGGAAAACATCTACTTTTAATTTAAATTAATTTTTTTTTAAATAATATAGATTTTGACTTACTTTATATCTGGCGTTTTATCTTTGTCATCTGTAAACATTTAAAATGTGATTAAAACAAAAAATAATTCATATTGCATGCACTATATATAATGCACCCTTACCCATGCAAACCTTAGCTACTAACGTGCATCCATAGATCAGCCAAAAACTATATATACACTTAAAAGTCCCGGTGGTAAATTCCTTTAACACTAAGCGTATACCCTTAAACATACTCCAGATTGCCCCAAAAATAAAAGAGGAATTTCAATAGTATTGGTAAAGGCAGAAAAAGTAATGGCTAAGAGTGTAAAGAAATAGAATAGTGCAAAGAATAAATTTCAAAAACAATAATTTGTGGAAAAATCGAAGAAATCTTTAAAGGCTGCAAACGTGCAAATACAAACCACACTCTCTCAGTTTAGTGCATATAAAAAAATCCTTCGTTCGTGCAATATACCAAAAATCTATCAATAAAAAGAGAAATTACAATTGCTAAAGGCTGTAAGTGCAAAGAAACCACGCATGCGCAATCTAGCGTAGTAAATTAGCATTCTCAACCTACCAACAAACGTATAGACTCGTACACCTAAAGGCAAAATCAAAATATCAAAACCCTTGCCAAGTTTTATTTATGTTATAAAAGTAAAAAAAATTAAAAGGCATATGTTACATAATATTTGTAAGGGGCAAGTACAATAATAATTGGTTTAGATTATGCTTACCGAAAATAAATAACTATTTTTTGAGATACTACTATTAATTAATCATAATTTATGTATAGTTTAATTATAATCAAATGCTCAACTGAAATTTGTTTTACTATAGATTATAAATATTACCGAAGGTATAACTAAATAAAAAGTACTTACTAATTCCTTCCTCAGTCTTTTGTGCCATAATATCTAAGTCTTCATAATTTCGTCACTCTGTAAATATACATAATATAGTTAAACCAAGGCATTTTACACTTGTATTTCAAAATTAATGATTGTTATCTGTTTACATTAAAACAATGACCAATAGTGTATTTAATGGATATTTACCAATCAAAGGAAGTTTATTAGTGTCAACGCATACATATATATACAAACAAATATGGCGATTAAAAAGAGTGGCGGAGAGTTTAATGCCAGTTCTTCTCTTCCGTTCTACGCCCTTGATTTGAGAACTGGCACTAAATTTAAAGTTAGAAGAATTTCATATACATTTCTTTTTTTGACGATCATAAATGTAAATTGTGTTACCTATATGATTAAATGATTTATGAATTTGAATTTATTGCAATACCCATACTTATACAATTAATAATTACAAAAAAAAATCTTAGCTCTAACTAGTGTAATGTCGTAATTATTGGCTACAGGGGTTTTATACAGGTCCTTTTAGGAAACGATAATTAATTTTATTTAAGAAAATAAAATCTAATCACGCAATTACTCTTAATGTGGCAAGACCAGAGATTGCATTACAATTATAGTTATATTGATAATTTGTCTTTATGGAGACCCCAGCGTTAAGTATGACTCCCGTATGTAGTAGTCACGTGACGTAATGTAATTCTCAGACAAATTCGTGAAGCGTTAGTGCCTGTCGAAAAGTGATTGTATCAAGTACGATAAAAACGTATAGAACATTGAATCTTAATGACATGACATTCCCTTGACATGCCGGTTTGATCGCGATGTTTTCCTTCACGATACAAGCATGGTTTAATTCTGAACATACCAAGAATCCCTTTTGAACATTGTCTTTTAAAATTTGGCGCCAAACTTTGCACATGAGATAAATGCTTTCGAGTCGGTTCTAATCGCTAAATCGTAACATAACAGTAGTATGTTTATGTAAGATATTGTATTTGAATTACTTATGTACATTGTTATACTTTTGTAGAATTGTATTATCAAGCGGATTTACAGACTTATATTACTAGTAATAACAGACTGTGTTTTTACAGACCTTTCTATGTTATGGTAATAGACGTATATTTTGTGAAAATCACTGGGTTAACCGACAAGGAGTGACTATGCTTGCCGACGCCAATCGCCGAAACTGTAAAAAAATATATAATTGTTAAATGGTGTACCTAATATACACATATTATGGCCGAAAGAACCTGGAACAGATCGCTTGTATAAGGATAAGGCCGTTAGTTACCCTTCTAATTATGTAGTCTGATCTGACTATAATAGTTTTTGGCTCAAAAAACATGTTTTAGGCAAAGACGACCTACGTTCCTACCCCAATAAAAAAATCATACATATTTTAATTACTTCAGTAATTTATGAATAAAGGAATATATAAAAAAGGTGCATCATTGTGCAAAACTTTCTCTTAATTAAAAATTTGTGTACAAAATTAAACTAAAAAAAAAGAAGTGTAATTATAAATTATGCGAATTTTATTTTTCCCGCATTACTTATTCAAACAAAAACAAGGTTTTAAATTAAAAGTTAGTTGTGCACTAATTTAATTATGCTCAAAGAACTGTATAAAGAACTACATTAATATTTTTTAAGGATAAATTATATAAGAATTGCACGCCATCGGACTGTTTTATTATATTGTTAGGTATCATTAGGTTCTAAGCTAAGAATGTGTATCTTAAAATTCTCTTAAATTTAACAAATTCAGTAATATTTTTGGCGGTAGTCCATTAAGTAATAAATAAACATACTATTTAGGTTTCTAAAATTGTAATAAGAATACGTTACTATATGTACCATAATTTTTATTAGTAATCATAACAATCAAATATACAGTATTTACAATTTTCTTAATCTACACAGTAATAATAAAAATTAATAAAAAGAAAATTAAAACAAATTTAAAAAGTTTGGTCCCTGTGGCAGTGTAGGTACCTTTAACACTGGCAGCATTTCCTCGCTGTATCGTCTACCATAATTAATATTTAATGTTAGTTTATATTGATACATACTTATTTTATTTAATAATTAGAATATAAATAACACATATTGTAAGCCTCACGATTGTCCTCAATATTTGGCGCGAAAGCGCTAACCAATCACAGAAACTGCTTGGTCTGTGATACTTTATACAACAATATCTGGTGATTTACACAATAAATACGAGTTTGTTATAAATCAGGTAAAATAAATAAATAGATGATTTGTATTATTAATATTAGTTTTATTGTCAAGCACCATGATTGGTTGATTTTTCTCGAGTAGTGACGCGGGAAAATGTCGGCGTTTTCTCGGGCGTTAACTGGTAAGGGCGGAACAACCAAGCGCGGGGCTAGGTTCCCTCGGTAGGCCCGAGGTTCGGGTAGGCACTCTATTTTGGGAAACGATTAGAGATAGTCACAAAAATTATTAAGTCTAAATAAGTGTGCAAATATGGAATATTTACCAAATCTATTGTTCTCTTCTTTAAAACGACATCATGCATTACTAGAAGAGGCGTAACAGTACCGATAGCAGTTTTATAATAATAATTAAGCACGGAGTTAATGCGCCAAAACACAAGCGTTCCCAACGAGATCGCGTTGATACTGTTTTGATTTTATTATCAAAGCGAGTTATATTATTTACAAATCACAAGGCCATTGGCAATACGCAAGTCAAAAGTCAACAAGATCGGAAGTAATATGTACTCGCTAATCTACTTGCCCAGTTCTAACAAATATATGAAAGATACACATTAAATTGTTATCACGTGAGTCGCATCTTATGTTATACGTGTTTTTGTAAACCACAGATAAATAAACATTCACGAAACATATTCTTGATCTAATGTGAATACGTTACCGACCTTCCACTAGTACAGGTAAAGTATTACGATATATCTGTACCTCCTAGTGTATCATTATCAAGCTATCAGACGTTATAATTTGATTTTATATATATGAATTCATAGCGAGACCCAAGAGGATCACCTTGTTGACAACCAACTTCTGAAGAGAGTTAACTTTTGTATGTTCCTTTGATGGATCTTAGTAACACCGTAGAAGATATTTTTAAATCAAAAAGTGAGTTTACTCGACTTATAAATGTGATTTAAAAAAATGATTGAAGAAAAAAATATGATTATTTTTGTTTGACAGCAACTGTGTAGACTGATAGGCTACTTCTTCTAGCCGTCGAAGAGTGTTTCTTGTCTGAAAAGGTTTTAAATCGACTTTGACCTAGGTTAAAACTAGTTGAAAATAAATGCAAGTAACTCAGTAAATAATGAGTTTTTGAATTGTGCATTAACTTGTAATAGCTTTAATTGTATTTATTATAGGTTTAACAACAATATGCATGCTTATTAAAAAATACAAGAAGTTATGTCAAGGCTCGAAAGAAACGTTGATACATCATCAAGAGAAGAGAGAGAGAGCAGAGATCAAGCGTGGAAGAACCCCTATACTAAACTTCTACTAAATGATTTTGAGCAATGAAATCGCTTTATATAGTTACAGTAACATAATACAGTATTAAGAATAAGGATTATTGAGATGAGAACCGGAACCGCTCAATTGTGCAGACACATGTGTCTGTTTCACTAATATTTTTTAAAGCTAGTATTTACTAGTATTTCGTCCCTCGAACCCAAAACACCAGGAAAACCGCTGCATTACACGACCACTAAGCCAGAGTCAATAATTTCATATGTAATTGGTCAACGTTATATCAGTAAGAGACCCAAAACTTGGCTGTTATAAGAAAAAAAGGCTCCTTTCGGTCTAGTTAGTGGGATAAGTGCACCTTTCTCGATGCGAGCAAAACTTTTAGTCGGTTAGAAACCTGCGACAGGTATCATGTCGCTTAGTTGATAGTGAAAAGAAAAGTGAATAGTTACCGGTGTAGTGCAATACTTAGGAATTATGTTAGTGAAATGCGGTTTTGTAATTATCATAGTTTTGATAACAATAGGTAAGGTTTTTAATCGAATTTGCTTTAAAAAAAAATATTAACATTTGTCAACGAGGGATCTACATTAAACGATATTCTTGGACATTCAGTCAAAGATATATTTTTCGTTATTTATATGAATGGCTGGAATTGGCTGAAATGCGTAGATATAATGTTAAATAATTCATTTTTTTTATATATAACCGTGTTAAATTGTAAAATACGTATGTATTAAGAAGCATTAAATATCAAATCAAAACAATCATTTACGTAGATATGGGCTTTAAGAATTTTTTTAATGATTTCCTACTGGACTAGCATTATTTGTATGGACACCTATATGTGATTGTCCTAAAGGAAATAATAAATTAACTAATACACCCTTCCATGGAAGATAAAAGGTACGATTTATGTGTGAAAGCCTGTGAAAGTGGTTTTGTGACTATCCGATTCTCCCGGCCTATAATACTATACTTTTCTGACTTTTTATACGAGGACTAATGTCTATACATAGACTTAAATACAAAACTTTCCATAGACGTTCTAAATTGTTTTTACTTTTTAAGTATTCAAAGTCTATCGCAACGGTCAAATTCTATGCGTCCTTGTACATAATATTACCATTACTTTCTTAACATCAATTTATTTATTCTACCTTTATTGAATTTAAATTTGCAATAAATACGTAAGGTAATAAAGAAGTTTTGTAAGATTAAAACGCGTTCTTTAAATTTTACTGCAGTAATTAAAGTTATAATTGACAACATAATACTGTTTCGCGTTTTGAAGTCGATGGCTAAAGCTTGATTATAGTACTTAAAATAAATTTTCAAACTCCAAGAATTAGACCAAATTTAAGAGCACAATACCGAGAAACGCAAAACCCGACTTTAACAAAAGTAAAACAGCCTACTTTTGATACAAGCAACAGTAAATTTTATATTGTTTTTATATATTAGTCGAGTATTTATTTTAAGTAACAGGTTATAAAGCAGCATTTAATTGTAAACAAAGATAATGCTAAGATATTCACATCCCTAATGTGAATTCAGATTTCATATGTAAGCGTTGGACTGTAAATATGTCAATAAAAATAAAATTAAAATATGATTTATTATGGAACATAAGATACAGGTATCGGGGCACTTATTCCACGTTTTCAATAAAAAAAATTGAATTTGCAGGCATCCCTACTCTCAACGGAAAAGAAGACAGAGGGTGTAGGCCGAGCCACAATGCCCCTTAAAAGAACTCTTTTTCGGGTATTACTCTTTTAAAATAATATAATAATCATGAGGCGAAACATACCGGAAACATTTATTACAAACCACAATACCTTTAATATAATTTTATGTTGTTCTAAATATATATTTTGAAAGTTTTTAAGTATTAAATAACCATTATTCTTATACAGACCAATATTTGTTTTCTAAATTCAAATTATAAAAAAAGCAAAACATGCGACCGTCGATACGGAAAATTGTCGGAAGTCCAAATAAAGATCATCTAGGTATCTATGTTGGCTTAAGTTTTTATTGCAAAAGAAAGTGTTTTATCTCTTTGTATTGTTATCATGTGGCATGATACCATTGTTACAGTTGTCACATTATAACAGATATGTAGTATAAAGTAGTTAATTACAAATAGAATTGAGAAAATAAGTTCTATTATTGTGGATATAATAAATTGCACCAAATACATAGTGAAGGAACGTAGTATATCTTCAAAACTTGAAGAAAAAGAGAATCTTTATTTGTATACCTTAAACATTATGGTGATTTAAAGTGATGACTGATGTGACATGTGAGATGTAAATTGGAAAGAATCATTTACATCAAAACTGAAATCATTCAGTCAAACATTTAAGAAACAAATTAATATAATAAAAATTATATATGAATACAATTTTTAATAAATGACTTGTATGAGAATAGGCACATATACCATTGCTTTATGTTTTAATATTCAACCGAACCGATAACCTTGTAAAGAATACTATAATTATTACAAAATCTAACATCAATATGAAGCTAATATTGTTGCATTATTTAAGCATAGTATTAAGGGTTTTTGTGATGTGGTTTAAATGTTATCAAATAAAATCCATCATTACTAAACCTATACTCATATATATTATAAACAAAAGCCTAAACTATAGTGAAACAAAACCTCGGTTTGGTCACATTTAATAGTTATAGCTATTGATCATGAAGTGCAAAGACTACAGTCATTGTATGCATGATGATGCTGTGGGTTACATCAACCAAATTGTGCATTTTGTAATAATTTCATTTAAATAAGTATACTAAAATTTGATTTGCAACTGAGGAAAAATATTTATTTTTTTGTTTTGTTACCATTTTGATGATTATAACAATAGTAAAGACAGTAAAGAAATATGTTGTTTTCAACAGACACAAATTATATAGGTTGTAGGCATCAATAATACTGCAATGTTATATTTAAGTTAATATACCTACATAAAGTGTATGCACATATTTATTAAATAGTTTACGGATACATAACTAGATAAAAACTTCTTCAACATTTTATTTAATGACAATTATAAAATAGAAATACAATACTTTAAAAATAAAATTGTAATTGTAAAAATCAAGCCAAAGTCGTACCTTTTTTAAGAATTGGTACTTTAAAATCTTAGCCCTATCTTTTCTTTACTTAATTTTTTAATCACACATTTCACTTTTTATTTTTGCGACGAAGGAACTTTTAAATTGTTTACTTTTCAAACTTTGAATTTGGAACACAACACAATCTAAACACTAAAATTGGAAACAGCCACTTCGATCTTCGTTTTATAAACTACAGATAAAAAATTAATAAACTATACAAATACATCTTTTATGATCTGTGGAAGCTCCCTTTTCCAGCGTATGCGATGATCTGCTAAATGTGGTAATAACTAATAAGTTTTGATTTTTGGCGCCACCGAGCATTGTGAACTGTTAATCATGTTTAGTCATACCAGTTTTCATGACAACAATTTTGTTCGGTTTATTAATACAGCATTAATGATGTTGTACTTAAATACAATATCATAATATATAAATTATTAAATTTAATTTAGGCTATGAGTATAAAATACAAATTATTATAATTTTTTATTATTATTAAGAATTCGAAAATATTAATGTATAATGATGACGTATATAAATCACTTTTCATTACGTATTAGTTTTGTAATATATTAAATATAGATAAAACTTGACGTATGTATGCTGCAAATAAATTATTATTTACAGGGCCAGTTAATGTGAATGGAACCATGATGTCAATGCTAGACTTTCGGTATTTGAGATGTGTTATGAAACGGGAGTGGAAATGCCCTGATAGTGAGATCAACTTCTTTTTATACACCCCGTAAGTAAAACCACAAGCTTTTACTGGATATCCGAAATACCTGTCTTAATTGTTACAGATAATTTTATTACGTAGAAAGCGTATTTTGCTGCCATCCTTTATATAAATCTGGGTAATGATACATTTTCAGAATCGGCTTCTTAAACGAAATATGTTAATGAATAAATCTACGTCATTTTATGTAGAAGTATAAATCTCGAAGTGTAATCTGTTTAAAACGACAAGAGAGATAATTATTTGTTTATCGCTTAATAAATTTAGACAAAAAAATATTTAAATTATTGTCCCATAAGATTATGAAACTTATTAGAGAAAAAATAGAACATTATTGTCAGTTCATCTATGACTCGTTGAATCACCTTTACGTTATCAAGATGAAGCTTTTACTTATAGTTAAATATGAAATCTGCATAAATCAATCATGAGCATGAAAGACTTAATACTATTAAATTATAAGTATGTTCATACTTTCATAGTGTCGATAACTGAATTTAACACGCCGGCAGTAACTGACGTTTACGTTTAAAATATGTCAAAAGCACTACGGCGCGTATTCAGTACCAATAACGTTACGTTTTTGGAATGTTTTGACCTCAGGGTAACTTTATACAGAGTAGGTGCATCATAATTAAATATTTAAAAGTAAACGAAATGTCATTAATTCATTCATTACTATGAATAACTCTCCACCGATTATAAATTAATGAATACGTAGCAATTTATATGGCATTTAATAACTATAGCATAAAATAGGAAAGTTTGTATCGATTTATGAAGGAAAAATCTTAAAAACTTCTCTGCAGTTTATTCCTTTATTCGACCCCTGCCACTTCCAAATATGTTTTCCAAATTCAAACTGTGCTAAGGTATTTGATTGTATTTCCCGAATTAATTGACGTGATAAATAACTTCCTACGGTAGATTTAATAAAAAAATCTTAATAAAGTAAGTTAAGTATGTTCCATATATGTCTAAGAGCTGTTAAGCGACTGTAGCTTGCTAAACCCAAGGCCAATAAAGCAGAACTTATTATATTGCCAGCTTATATTTGTACTTTCTTTGTCGAAAGTAAAAAGTCTATGGTCAAGTTTATTTTCGCAGGGAACGGCCATACCAGCAGAGGGTTGATGTAAGAAGGATACAATTGCTACCAAAGATTGGCTGGAAATTAACCAGGAAGAATGTATTTATTATTCATGGCTTCAATGGTACACACTCGAAGACACCTATGTCTTTTATAAGGGATGGTAAGTTTTTCACCACTGTCAAAATTTGATATAAGCGCGCCCTAAGAAATAGACACTGAGTAAGCGATAAGTATGACTACCGTCGTCTAATAAATCGTGTATAGGTATGTATAATATATAAAATTTATTAAACCTAGTTATTACGTACGTCATACGAGTATCAATTTGAATATTTTTAAACGGCTGCAACGATTTGGATGAGATTCAGCGGTCAGAGACAGAGGTCTGCTACTACTTCAGTAAATATTTATTCAAATTATAATCTATAAATTTAATAAAATTGTTGCCTGGAAGAAATCGCTCGAAACCGATAAGGTCTAGTAATCATCAAAATCAAAAATTTCATCTTTGAGGTCGGAAATAAATACATATTCATAATAATTTCAGCTTACCTGTGGCGTAAGGATTACAATGTCTTCATGGTAGACTGGTCGCAACTGTCAAGATTTCCCTGTTACTTATCTGCTCTCGCAAACATGAGGTGAGATAATAGTATAGATAAGGTTTTTGTTTTAGAATCAGTATCGCCGTATATAAGTACCGACATTGAATTTCACATAATTATTAAGTATTGGTGTGGCGGAGCCAGTGATGCCAATTCCTACAGAATCTTCCCCCTTCAATGTCCCCTAAATATCGATTAAAAACCCCTTAAGTTTTTGTCGTTCACTCGGTTTGAGAGGTAATTTTAAATACATATCCGATACTTGCAATCCCCTCTACCTTCGATTTCCCGCATTATGACATGCAGCGTCAAAATCTAATTGTGACCGACAGACCTACATTTCTTGCTGTAAGGAATGTGAATCTGCATACCACTAATATTGTTACGCGTCGAGATTAGCGTGAATATTAGGCTATTACTTTATGCTTGTGACGGGCGTAGGTTCTTGTAGTAACGGAGTTATTACCTATATCTATAATCTATGAAATACATGTATGTATGAAAAATTATAGTACTTAGTATAACATTTCGATCTTGAAGTTGAAGCTTTTTAATATTTCAGGTATAGCTAGGTACACTTGGAGTTAATATTTGGTGTAGTTTGTTGGTTGGGTTCTAGGTTTAATATAATTGTATAGCCGTGAATTTTTTGAGATAATTCTTGTATAAAGGACCCCCTAAAATAATGTACCTTCTAAAACCCCCCAGGACAACTTGGACCCCCTTAAATTGAGGGCAAAACCCCCAAGTTGGCATCACTGGGCGGAACAACCAAATCTCTACGTCAGTCGTCGGAATGGTTTTGGCTACCGTTACTAATAGGAACAAACCCACCATCTAAATTAGTGTTTTCCAACGGGGCCCACTTGATTATTAAGGGGGGCTATTCGAAAATTATTTGAAATTACAATTAAAGTTTTTCATTATATGTTTTACTTACTGTGTATTACGTTAACAAATTCCTAGTAATTTCTTCCTAAAAAGGAAAAATATGATAGGTCTTTAATTTAACGATAAAAAAAATTAAAATTAAAAGTTATGTATGTTGAAACGCACAAAAAAAGGTTGGGAAACACTGATCTAAATGTTTGCCGCTTTGGCGTTATTTAGTGGCTCAACCAAGTATGATTATTATTAAACACGCACGTATTTTACACTAATTATTATATATGTATCTCTTCCGTTATATCTCTTATATGGTATTGTTTACTACACTATACAAGTCTTTACAGTTTGTTTGGTTTGGTTGTTTTGTCCACCTATAAACAAAAATCCATTGACAACTGGACGCACAATCCTAGTATCGCAAGCTTAGTAACAAAAAAAAAAGGAAAAAAAAAACAAACCCCCCCCCCCCCGGGGGGGGGGGGGGGGAAGGGGGGGGGCGGGGGCCCCCCCCCCCCCCCGCCCAGGGGGAAGAAAAAAAGGGAACCCCCCCCCCGCCCCCCCCGCCCGCCGCCTTTGTTTCCGCCGTTGGGGGGGGGGGGGGGGGGGGTCTGTTAAGGTAACCAAAAAAAAAAGGGGGGGGTGGGGGGTTAAAAAAAAAAAAAAAAAAAAATATTTTTTGGAAATTTTAAAAAAAAAAAAAAAAAAAAAAAAAAAAAAAAATTTTTTTTTGTGAGAAAAAAAATTGTGGCCCCGGCCCCCCGGGGGGGTTGGGGGGGGTGGGGGGGGGCGAGGCCCCCGGGGCCCCTCCCCCCCACCCCCCCGGGCCCGGCGGGGGGGAAAAGGGGGGGGGGGGGGGGGCAAATATTTCCCTGGGGGCGCGGGGGGGGTGTGTGGGGGGCCTCGGGGGGGAAAATTTTTGGGGGGGGGGGGGCCTAACAGGTTTCTCGCGGTGTATATCGGAACATACCCTTAGTAACAAAGCGGGAATATTTATAGGAATATAACAGAAAAATCGTTAGAAACGCTGAGTCAAAAATATATTGGATTTTGACAGGTACAGGAGTCAAGCGATAAGTCTCGTTTGACGTTTCTGAATGTATATCTTAATATATATATTTCTTGTGTGCGTGTGTATGTGACTGAACTTCTGTCAAACGACTGGACCGATTTTGATGAAATTTTTTGTGTGTGTTCAAGGGGATCTGGGAATGGTTTAGATTCACAAATCAGCGACATGGCAGATGGCACTTATTAGCAGTCGGTACTTTCATACTTTTTTGCTTAATATCCTAATCGCTTTAAATATCATGCAGGACAACGTCTGTGGGGTCCACTAGTATAACCCTAAGTTTATAATTGATTATAATGAAAACACAATGTTGTTTGATGATGAAAGAGCGGGGTTTTTACGCCGTTTTTTCTCTCGGCCAACCCTCTGTCTTCTGGTGGTCTTTAAATTTAATGATGTGGAATAAGTGATACATGTATCTTATGTTATAAATTATAAGGCTATTGGTGTTTAGGCTAGCAGCACAATGTTCAGCGCAACTTTACTCATACCTAACACAAAGTGGTGTGCTTGCGAAAATGATAACTTGCGTCGGACATTCACTCGGCGCTCACATTTGTGGCATGATGTCTGGACATCTCACCGAGAAACAGAACAAGATTATCGGTAAGTGCTTTACTTAATGTATTTAATCTTAAGTTAAAGACTCGCTGAGGCCCGGGTAGAATGCGAGGCCGAGCTCTCTACGTGGCGTTGAAGGAACTACCCGTTGTCGTGTTAGGTATTCTTATTCTATCTCTGAATAGCAAATTCTGGTGTGGGTCCAGTGGGTCATACTTTGAAGGAGATATTTCCAATTATAAAGGGTTTAAAAATAATGGTTTCTAATAATTATAGTATTAAACTGTTTGAACATTATCTTCACTTTCAAACAATGCATAAAAATCTCATAGTTGTAGTAATAAAATAAAAACCAATAGTTATTTCATGAAACAATTAAGCAGCGCTCGGTGAACGGGCGTTCTTGCGACTAAGCCGGAGTACGAATATACGTTTTTATTTTGTATTAAATGCTTACTTATTGTCAAAATGCTATGGAGGGTTCTATTCTTCGGTTGAAAATCAAAGACTAAGTGAAAAACAGTGTAATACGGATACAAAAATAACAGACGTGGTACCACCCCGTAGGTCGTGTACTAGTATTAAATATAATAAAACATAAACTAAACGTAATCTTAATTATAGTACTCGAATAAAGACGAACACCTAATAATTTATTTCATTAAAATATTGAAATTTCTTTTAAAAATCAATACAAATTTATTTCTTATTTACATTTACAAGGATTTCGCCAAGAAATAATTTCGGGACAGATTCGCAATGGTGCCAGCACGAGTCTCCATATTATTGGAAGCAATCAACTTTTATAATTGGGGTTTTTTTGGTAGTGCCAGAGTAACAGTTTTTACTTCTAGGTATTGGTTAACACCGTCTTCACCCCTAAAAGGAAAAGACTTTGTTAAAAAAACAACAAATGTCGACATTTACGAGAATATTCGGATAAAAAGAGAGAAATTTTAAAGATCTGAAGAAATCTTCGTTTTAAAGATCTCGCCTCGATCCATTTTATTTTGGGACATAACAACCATTAAACACTTACAATTCTCTTCCTAAGCCGGAGTCCTTGAAACCACCAAATGGTGTTTGGCTGGTTACGTGATCATACGTATTTACCCTAAAACACACATAGTAAAAATTAATTAAACATCCAAAATCACATAGAAGAGACAGATGTACTTTTTGGTATTGTTTTACAAAGTAGGCGATTAAACCGTAGCGCTGGAGAACTTTCAATAAGAGCAAAATAACCTGACGTTTTTGTATCTCATCAATTTCTCTCAGTATTCGTAGCGATGGTGTCGCAGCTTTGGATCGCGTTGAACTAAAAACTCATTATTAATATCGGGTTTGATGTCGGTATGAATATTAGAAGTTATAGAGTATTATTGTCTTTGGGTGAATTTTTCTGTGTAGTATAAATTATTTTTCAATATTTTATTTTTTACGTGATAACGTCTAATAAATCGATGAACGCCGGCTGCACGCAAGAAAAAGCATGACTCTTTGTCCCGTTACGCTCAATGTCCTCTTACGCTCATTGTACCCTTGCGCCGCTTCAATTTTCTTCCACTCGAAGACTTAAGTATGCAATCATTTTATCAATGTTTTGTAATGACGTTGTCACGTTAAACTATCGTCCGTAAACCGACTTTACAGACATCGATTTTTATTGGGATGTGTTATGTTGCCTTTATGAATATTTTGATATGTTCCTTTAATCACATCATTACGATATTGTAAGTTTTAAGTAAATTATTGTTATGGTCCTTTGAAAAGCGACATGCCGAAGCGGTATTCACAAATTACTAAATAGACTTTTTTGCTAATAATGATATCAAATTTTCACAACAATGGTCCGAAATAAGAATTAAACAACATGTAAAATGTCTTTCTAAAACATGTTACGTGAAAATAAACTCAGTCTAGTGAAATTGCCATAGTATTGCCTTATTAATTTGCTGGTATTATCATAAATCTTACCAAACGGAGCCAGCTCTGACGTGTTTAGCAAAGCTAAGAGCAATAGTAATGTCATTTGTGATGACACCAGCTCCCAGGCCATAATTTGTATTGTTAGCCCGGTCGATCACTTCTTCAAATGTATCGAATTTCAATATGCTCTGTACTGGTCCAAAAATCTATTAAAAAAATCTAATTTATAGATACCTTGTTCGGAGTAAATTCAAATTACAAATTTCCTAAATATTAGCGAAAAGTTAGCGCGCAGGATTTTGAACGCTGATTTCTTAAGTCTTATTCCACACTTTATATTCATGAAAAGGTAACAAAAAGCTATATTTAAGTGTATGAGCACTTTATCAACTACAAAAACAGGTTTAAATTGTTAAAACAGTTCACGCTTAAATAGGAAATATATGAGAGTATAGGAAATAAAATAGATATAATTTGTTCCTTTCTATAGAAATCGCGCTTTTTATATTTCACATTAGCATTTTGTAGTACTTTTACTTTTGTATTTACCTCTTCTTTCGCAATTTTCATTTCATCTTTAACATCTGCGAAAACCGTTGGTTGAATGTAATATCCTTTATCACCGCATTTATCACCACCCGCTAAACAATTTGCACCTTCATCCTTTCCTGCCTTTATGTAATTAAGTACTTTCGAATACATCTCACTGTCTATCTGAAAAAATAGTTTTAATATCAATGGAATGTTTACAATTGCGCCATGACTTCGTTTTTTGTTTTACATGATAACTCCCCTGTTATCGGATACAATATGGACGAAAATAATTTTGGGCTTATAGCCAGTGATGCCAACTAGTACAAAAGAGCTGTTATTTCAATCTTGAAGTAACATAGCTGTTTTAATATTTCAGTTATAGACTTCAGCTATACACTTGGAGTGTATATTTGGTTTAGTTTGTTGGTTAGGTTGTAGACTTAATATAAATTGTATATTATCGTGCGTTTTTTCTAAGAAAAATTACATACATTTCTTGAATAAATACCCCCTAAATCCCCCGGATATCTTGATTCCCCCTAAATATGGGAGGAAACCCTCCAAGTTGGCATCACTGTTTGCTCGGAATACAAAGAGCAAAGGTCATCTATGCGAATGTCACAGATTAGTACTAGTAATATTTATTGCAGTGCCCAAAAAATAAGATAATAGAACTTTGACGGAAGTAATAAGTGACAACGATGATACGTAAACATTATGGTTTTAATGAGCTAAAATACCTGAGGTCCTTGTTGAACATCATCAAAAGGATTTCCTACGGATCTTCCATTGGCAATTTCAGCAGCTTTTTTAATGAATTGGTCATAAATGCCGGACTGGACGTAAGTTCTAGTTCCCGCGCAACAACATTGACCGCCATTTGCAAACGCAGCTGCGTGCGCCAGTTGAGCGGCCTTTTCGACTGGAAATAAATTATACTTATAGGATAAATTACAATTATACAAACCTAATTCTTTATTGTGTTGGGAATTTAATCTCTTTGATTCAATAAAATGTACCATGCATTGGTAACTGTTGCGCTCTTTCTTGTATAGCAGTACAACAAAATTTTGCAAATAAAAGTGTTTAACTTGTAACAAATATAAGAATTAAGGACTACTTCGACCTTACTATATTGAGTGTCTTTTGGTTTTCTTAAAATTTAAAAATTTACCTACAGATTATTTTTATAAAAACTTCCAATATGTTTGTTTGCTGATTATATTTTTGAAAACATACCATCAGCATCGTTAAAAACAACCAAAGGACTCTTTCCTCCCAATTCTAAGGTCACTCGTTTGAGATTTGCAACTGGTGCAGCACCCAGGATTAATCGTCCGACCTGTAAATATTTTAGGGATATATTATACCTACCTTAATATGCGCATTTAACATTCGGTCCAACGGTGAAGGAAAACATCGTGAGGAAACAATTTTAATCAAATTAAAAACATACATGAAACTGACACCTAGTTGCAATAGTTAAGAGTGAAAAATTCATGTAAACAGATTCAATGAATGCTCAACTGTTAGGTCGCCTCTTGTCTTACTCAATATTTCCTAATTATTTTAAAGTATACACGGTTTTAGTAACGCATAAAAGTGAAAAGAAAATCAAATCAGCAGTGTTTTCTATTACAAAGATATAATATGTAAGTATTAATACAATTATTACTCGCTAGCAGTAGTAACAGATTAAATACATGATGTAAGAAGAAAATTTAATAATACTAACATACGTTCATCTGCTTTTCATATCTTCCAATACACTTTGCAACCTCATACAGTTAATACAGACTAATCATGGACAATGAGTAAGCAAAAAACGTTGTAATCCATGTAATTACCGTCACCCCTTACCTATAATTTTAGATAGCTCTAACGTGATTAGTATTAGTAGTACTAGGTATGCCAGTAGCAAATAATGCTTTTACCCTAATTTAATTTACGAGCTAATGAGATACCATGTCAGTTTCAATGTTAAATAAATAAAGGTATAGAAAGTTCCTGTATACCAGTAACATTGAGAATAAAACTTGTAATGGTAGAAAATCCTAACCTCAGTAGATCCGGTAAAAGCGACCTTATCGACGTCTGGGTGATGCGTCAGTGCAGCACCAGCAGTAGGGCCGTAACCAGGCACGATGTTGACCACACCAGGTGGGAAACCAGCTTCCTTGATGAGAGCAGCCACTGCTAATGCTGTTAAGGCTGTTTGTTCGGCTGGCTTCACTATTAATGTACAACCTGAAAACATTAAAAAAGAGCGAGTCAAAGTTTACTCACAACATTAAGTATTTTGTTGATGTTAGACGTCTACGCTGAAACCGATACACGATTTTATATCAGATTTTGTGTTACCTAGAAGTAACAAATAATTTGATAACACAACAGGAAACGAACGAAATTATACATTAAAAAATTATATTGTAACTTTTTACTAATTGGAACTAAAATATATACAATTTAAACATTTTAAACACTATATTGCATGGTATACTTAAGTATTTATTATTTCCTTATACTCGAGTATACACTCGAGTCGTAGTAGCATGCAGTTATATCTATTATTGCATCTCAATTAGGTATGCAGATTGCAATTAACATGTGATGTCGTAAACTTAAATAACTCTCATAAAACATAGGATAAAGTATGCAATATTTAAAAATTTATGTAGTGAAAAAATTGCTAATATTTAATCTGGTTTGACTTTAATTTAAAATTTCCTAATACATACTAGTGGACCCCACAGACGTTGTCCTGCATGATATTTAAAGCGATTAGGATATTAAGCTAAGTATGAAAGTACCGACTGTAGTGCCATCTGCGGGCTGATTTGTGAATCTAAACCATTCCCAGATCCCCTTGAACACACACAAAAAATTTCATCAAAATCGGTCCAGTCGTTTGAGAGGAGTTCAGTCACATACACACGCACAGAAGAAATATATTTATTAAGATGTATTATGTGTATGTAAATCTGTGAATTATTACTTAAAATTCAACAACTACTCCAGCTCTTGGGGTAACTATTAGCTTTATAACACTATCAGGTGCAAATGTTTATATAAAGATATATGTTTGTACCTTTATCGTCAGCAGGCTGACTGACAAGTTTCTGATAAGATTCATTGTAGATAATTGAGCTAATATGCAGCTTTGTGTTACATTTTAACCCAAATGTGTATGTGTAGATTGGACACAACACAACAGTAGCGAAGACAAGAGACAGGTAGAATTTAGAGGAGGCCTTCACTCATTTGGAGGTCGTGTACTAATAATAAATATAATACCATAAACCTTAATGTAATCATTTACAGTACCTGAATACAGGCTATTTTTTATTTACATATTATGTACCTGCAGCAAGCGCAGGTGCTATTTTCCAAGACAGCATAGGTATTGGATAATTCCATGGTATGATTTGAGCGCAGACACCAACTGGTTCTTTGAGCGTCATAGATAGAACCTCGCCATCTGAAACGTAGAAAACATTTTATACTATAAACATAGAATAAAATAGTTTCATAATGCAGTTTCATTAATATTGAATAAAAGGCAAGGTTCATTTTGTAGTGTTAAAATGATTATGTTATAATGTATGTACTTTTAGACACAATTTTTCTTTACAGCAAAACAATTGCTTTATTTGATAAATTGTCACAATAGTGTATATCCTACTATACCTTAATAACGCTCGATTTCGTTTATCACGTTCACATAATATAGCAATGGCATTTCATATATGTAAATTCTATTGTTGTTATACCATGTGTTTGTCATAATTTGGTGGTCCAAATAAGAAAACCATATTTCATTATTGGATTATTGGACATGTTATTTTGTATATGTTTGTGTTATCTATTATAATTAGCTAACGAGCTAGTCACACTATAGCAGAGGAAAAGAGTTCCAATTGAATAGAATCTTACATGATTATCATGCATTGTTATCAAAAATATGTATTGAAAACCGTGATAAAGGTCAGTAAACAAGCGATAAGGAACACGTGAAACTGCATTATTCATGAAACTATACTAATTTCAATGTCTATGTATAATAGACAACATTAAATGCGTCATATCATTATACTGTATCATGAAATTGTTACTGGGTGATGTCAAACAAATATTTGGAATGGAAAAATATAAAAACAATATTTAAATTGCGCTAAGTAAAACAACAAATTTTTAATACAATATTATAAACTTGGTAACAAACAACGTTATCAGCGGGCAATTACATAAAAAATCCAAAGTGATCTATAGACCGCGCACCTTCTTTAAAACAATTATTAACGATTGGTAGTAATTACGATTGAACTTTATAGGAACCGTTTGTGTAAGTACATCATCGAGTATTGAAACTAAAATTTACCTGCAGGTATCGTATTTCCATGAATTTTATCCGCTTTTCCCGCATAGTATCTCAAAACGCTTGCAGAGTAATACACTTCTTCCTCAGCTGTTTTGACTGGTTTTCCACAGTCTAGAGTTTCTAGTTCAGCTAAATATCTGGCTTGGGACTCCATGAGATCAGCTAGTTTGAGCAGAAGGAGTCCCCTTTGCGAGGCGTCCATAGTGCGCCATGGGGAGTAACGATGAAATGCTTTTCTTGCTGCCGCCACAGCTATGTCAACATCTGCCTAAAGAGTGAAAATAAATTATTATTATTAATCCAAATATATTGTTCGAACTTAGATGCCCGACTAGTTAGCATCTGATTTTAGTGATTATAATAATATTTATACTAATACTAGCTGACCCGGAAAACTTTTTTGCCAGGTATATTTCACTTCGATAGATTACAATCTACCGAATAATAGTACGTTAAATTTTAAGCAGTACGTTGAGTTCACAATCTTTCGACAGTTCACAATCTCGCGAGATAGATTACAATCTAACGGTGTTTACAATTTTACGGTGACATATATATGATTTACGTCTAGAGAAAAGTAGCTTGATAATGCCCACAAAAATGTCAGGGATAGCATATATCTTTTATATTTTATAAAAACAAATCCTTCCCCGCGTATATTTGTCTTTCTGTTTGCGATCAATTCAAAAACTCCCGCCCGGAATCTAATTCAGTTTTTACCAATATCTAGAATGATTCATTACAAAGGTACGGATCACGGTTAATCAAACGAGGCAGCCGGAGCTGAGAGCCGAGACCGGAGCATGTTAAATATATAAAATAGGGAAGTCAAAGATACTTTTTGAATACTTTTAAGATTTAGATTCAGAGTCGAGACTAAGCGCAAACTATGAGTTTCAAAGAAATGTAAATCCAATACATTTTTACATACGGCAGTTATAGCGAATAGGAATTTGACTTTACCCTAAGAAGAATTAATTAATTTTATCAATATAAGTTGTTTTGTTTCGCATTTTGTACCTTATCTCCTTCTGCGACTTGAATAATGATCGTCTCGTCTTGAGGATTTATAGTTGGGAAGGTCTTTTTGCTAACGGCGTCTACCCATTCATTGTTGATGAACAGCTGTGAAATATAAAACATGATATTTATAATATTATCAGCGCTGGTACTCTGTATCTTACAATAACGATACCGATTCTGACATTTATATGTTCGTTTTGACAGATCGGGTCGCACTTCCCCTTGTATAATACACGAATTCTATTCAAACGATGTATGTTCGTGTTTCCGTTTTTAATTTTGCCCACAAATCGTTTCTTTTATTTTGCATACAAAATCTATCGTGAAATATTATAATAGGTATCTATTAGATTTTACTCCTGTTGGTGCGTCGTGAAATTGCAAATCCTAACCAAGATCAGAGAGCTCCTAAGCGAAGCTGGTTCTAAAAATAAAACTTTTATTTATACTTACGTTATGCCATGTAACTTTTCTTATTAGAGACAAAAATTACGGTACAACGCCACTTGAAACTGGAAGCTAGATACCAGCCTCTAACTGGTCCATTATAAATCTAAATGGTAAATGAGTAGGTACATCTAATTTATTAATAATGAAAAGTTTAAATATTTAAGATTTTGTAAAAACGAATCTGTTAGTTTATTAAAAATGTGATTTTTGACCTCGTTAACACAAACAACAATACGTCTTATCACTATAATATTTTGCTTTCTCAGAAATTCACGTTGAGTAAACATACCTACCTACTAATAATCGTAGACTATACTAGAATACCTACAAATATTGTTACAAAATAATTTAAAGGAAAATCAAATGAACATTTTAAATTGTTGAAGTGAATGATCTATTTTTGTCCGATAATAAAACGATTTTGAACCGGTCTCTTATTAGCAGCCGATTGTATGAAATCTTAGGGTTGGATCTTACCGAATTTTAAAAACTATAATCGCAAAGATCATTTACAAAAAAAACGAAGCTACAATTTTATGATTCATTTGAATCTTTGACGAAATCAACTCAAATCATTAAATAGGTGGGTTTGGTGATAAGTAGTATGACTATTTTTTATATATAAAATCACATTATGATCAAATTATCATGTAGATTTATCTGTTACACAAAAACAAACAAATCGAATGCTGGTTTCGTGACCGAGCCGGCTGATTTAAATTTAAAACAAAGACAAAATAAATATGCTGGTATTTTTTATTTCAACCAATTATAATTTCTATCAATCATCGGTATACATTTGATAAATTATCATACTTCTGGCTTCTCCGAAACATGGTTTCTGTATCATTCCGGTTCACTTTTTGTAAAATAAATATTTCACTACAAAACTTATGTGGGCGTAGCAAAAGAAATACTAAACTTAATAAAATTCAAACATACCTTCGTATATTTAACGTCAACTTTAACCATATTTTTGCCCTTTTGATCTCGTTCAAAAATCACCAACGTCCTCTAAATCGACCTGCCGAATGCTAATTGCTAACTGTAACTGCCCGTGCCAATTTTTATTTTGTCAAATTGACAGCTGACAGATATTAAAGTATTCTGTTTGGAATGAAAACGTCTGTAGCAAACTGTGTGACAATAAATTGTTAACAACTAACTTAAACCAGTTTTGCCTGGTTTTACTTGCACTTGCATCAAACTATGATAAAAATGAAAATAATGACGTCAAAAGCTATTTTGTCTACATATAAATTGTTTGTATAAGGATTGGGTAACAGTGTTGAATACCACCGCACTTTTTTGACGATACTAATTATTTAGGAGTCTCGGGGGACCTTCATTGGAACACCTCCAAGTGAGTTTTGCTGCGGAAATGCGTCTAAATATTTTTACAAAAAATTTAAAGTTTTGTGTAATGTATTGAAATTTGTAAACAATCCGCCATTTTCTACTTTTCTATAGGTTATAAGAGATGTGACGTTCACTTTAAAAAATCGTGTTTTTAATTTATCGATTGTTAATAATCGTTTTTTTTTATTTATCGATTATTTCCTCATTTTTGAAATTTAAAGTTATAGAATAATCAACATTGAAATTAACCTAATTTCGTGTTGATTATTTTATATATTATTAGTTTTTTTTTCTTTTCCTTTTTCTGGAGTTCTATTAAATGTAGTTTAAGATTATAGATTTCTAACTTGTAACTTATATATGTAGTATATTATTTTAAATATATATATATATTATAAATTAATTGTATAAAATGTAAAATAATTATAGTTAATAATAATATTACGCATGTCTTTGACTCCTTTTGATAATAGTTATTAATATACCAATTAATATAATTTTGTATTCTTGTTTTGTTAATATCTTTTAAAACACAATTGTTTGGAAGGTTAATTTTAATTTTATTATAAAAAAATTGGAACGAAAAAACATAAAGAACAAAAATAGTTTTTAATAAAGATTAAATATCAATAATTAAAAAAATAACAAAAATGCGAGAATCTCGTTTAGAAATTAGACCACTGGTTTCTTTGGTAGACTGATTGTAACTGTCTTGTTTTCTAAGTACTGCAGGATACCGTCTTCACCCCTGAAAAAAATAAAATAAAACATAATAATCAGAACACTTATGTCTCCTTAAGTGACTGCTACATAATTTACAGGAAATTAAATTAAACCATTACAAGCTAGTGCTCGTCTGCGCAAGATTAAAATAATGTTTGTTCAAATAATGTAGCATGAAAGACATATTTTATCTACTTTTAATACCAAAAGCGATAAAAGTATCTATTTTCATTTAGGAATCAATTTATTATTACCAAATGTGCATTTGAAATAAATTATCAATTTTTATGTAGTTATGGTTCACTATTTTGGCTATAATGGCTTACACATAAGACATAGATATATACTGTGACGGGCTTTTATGTAGGACTATTTAAGATAAACATTTCCATCGTACATTACATATGTACTCTAGCGGTTTTGGCAGCGCACGCGAATAACTCGCAGATGGTAGATTTTTTTCCTACTTACTTGATATTTTGGACAATTCACACAATATCTTTATGAATTGTTGGCTATGTGTTATTCTGATGTATAGGCTATATTATTGTAAAGTTTTATAAAATCCATTCAGTACTTTTTACATAAAAGAATAACAAACATACATCCATACATACAAACTTTCGCGTTTATAATATTAGTAGGATAATAACAAAACCATTTATTATACCGAATTAACATGCGATTAACGCGTACTGCACAAGGCATATTTTAACAGCAAGCGTGACCCTGCGTCGCATTAAGCCGGGACAAAAAAGCATTTTGTTTTTTTGAAATATTTCACAATAACTACTTAATATGGACTTTGGTATTGATTGTATAGATTTTAATTTGTTGTACAGAAATTGATGTTTCTACTTTCAAACTTTTTACCACCTATGTTTCTTACCACCATGCAATGTACAATGGTAAGTGAGATTATTATAGTATAATCATTTTTAACTTACAATTCGCGACCAATACCGGACTCCCTGAAACCACCGAACGGAGTCTGGACAGCGACATGCTCGTATGTGTTTACCCTGGAATATTATTTAGATAATTTACATAACATTATAGGAATCTTCTTCACATAGTGTCATCATTTCGAAGGATGACGAACATCATGGCTACTTTAATTTTGGTTGCCGCGCTTCTTCTTCTTCTCTTCTACCTTGGAAACAGCCCGTTATAGGAATACAATAGAAATGCTATACATGTATTGATTAAAAGTGGCAACAAGTCTTAAGTTGATAAAGAATTTCACTAGAACGAGATAAGTTGTACTAGTATAGTATAGTACTTACCAAACACTTCCGGCACGTACATACTTGGCGAATGCTAGAGCGGTAGTGACGTCGTTGGTGACGACACCAGCGCCCAAGCCATAGTTGGAGTCATTAGCACGATCTACCACTTCCTCAAAGGTCTCGAATTTAAGAATGCTCTGGACTGGCCCGAAGATCTGAAGATCAGACAATACTCTATAAAGATTTATACTACGTATGTTACAGTACTTTTGATGACAAAAATTCTGGACTATTTTAATTAGGGGATTAGGTTTAAAGACATTTATTCTCATAACAGACCATAGTCACTTACATGAGAACTTATATACTTAAGATACAATTTATCACGTCGTGGGTCATTGAAGAGCTTCAAGGATGAATTAGCGTAATAAGTAGAACTTGGATGGAATTTCATTTACGTAGATAACTATGATAAATCAGGAGATGGTCTTTTAGTCGTAATTTAAATATTGCTAGGCTGTCTGTATGTTTTATAATTTGTGGAAGTCTATTATACCGCAGCACTCCCCCTACACTCAATGTTTTTTTACCGTAATTGGTGCTAAACTTAGGTAGAATTAGATTGTGAGGGCGTCGTGAACTGCGTTTCTGAATTTGATTTATTTTAATGAAAGTAATGTTAGTGTGAATATAGTCATTTAGAATTTTAAGCTGGTATTGTATTGAAAAAATTGTTTTATATTCATTAGTTTTGTTTCACTGTAGATTTTTTGTGTAGAAGTTAAGTATGGGTAATGAAAAAGCAATTTAATTGCTTTATTTTGATTTAGAATCACCTTGAGTTCTGATTTTTTTTTTTTTTTATAAGGGGGGGGAGGGGGGGGGTGATGAAAGGCAACGCGCCAAGGAAAAAAGGGGGGGCAATCACCTTGAAATTTTTTTACCCCCCCCCCCCCCCAAACTTAAAAAAGAAGGGGGGGGGGGGGGGGTTGCCGGCCCTTAAAAAATGGGTACCCCCTTTTTTTGAAGGACCCAAAGCCGAATTGAGTTCTGACGATATAATAAAATAATATTTTCATGCTGTGTTTTCTTAGTATGAATAATAAGACAAAGAATGTTTGACGTTCATAAATTATTCATCGTGAACGTAAGTATCAGCAGCATTTAAATTTAAATATTTACTTACTACGTTTTTTGCGACTAATAAATTCATTTGTAATCTCCACCAGTGTTGTGTCACATTGTTTTTATTTAATTTGATCAATTTATAAATACAATAAGGTGTAAAGCTCTTTCATGCTTGATATTAAAGATGTTGACGCCGATTGTAGTTCTGTTTCATTACGTGAATATTTGCTTACCATGCAAATCTTACGAAATTACTTGCGCTTTGTTATGATTATAATAGGCTCTTAACAACTACGTCACCTTAGTCTTCTCCTAATCCATATTTACCTCTTCCCTGGCTATCTTCATGTTGTCAGTGACGTCAGCAAAGACAGTGGGTTGAACGAAGAAACCGACGTTGCCGTGGCGTCCGCCTCCAGCCACACAACGAGCACCTTCCTTTTTACCAGCCTCTATGTAACCCATCACTTTGGTGAACATCTCCGTATCGATCTGTAACAAGAAAAAAACAGATTAAGTGCTATGAACATATAAACATTAAAAAGAACAGAAAAGACATATTAGAAATGGAGGAAAGGTCTATAAACGGACCTGTGTAAAGGTCAATCAAAGTGACACTATTCGAAGTACGGAGGAAGAAAGGTGCTATTCTTCCTCTAAACCAAAGAGAGGATCCTCCACCAGTCTAACCACTGACTGGCTAGGCAGAAGATCCCCGGCCTAAAGTCGAGTATATTTCCTTATCGGCCATAACTTTGTTAGCACATTTCAAGGTACGACGTCGTCGCAGTGATTGTAGCCTTAGAAAGTAGATGTCGCTACAGAAAGATACACGAACTATTACGTGATAAATATAATAAATAGTTAAGTACCTGTGGTCCCTGTTGAACATTTCCGTAAGGGTTCCCTACAGTCCTCTTCTTAGCGATTTCAGCTGCTTTAGCAACGAATTTGTCGTAGATTCCAGATTGAACATAGGTCCTTGTACCAGCTACGCAGCATTGACCTGCGTTGGCGAATGCAGCCCGATGGGCAATCTCTGCAGCTTTTTCCACTGTACATATTAAAATTGATATCAAAATACTACACATTCAATACATCTGACAAGATGTTGATAGTGAATTGTTTCGTGTGTGAATTAACAGAAAACAAAAAGTTAGTAAACTTTAATAATACAATACCCACCATCAGCGTCATTGAAAATAACAAGAGGACTCTTTCCACCAAGCTCAAGAGTGACTCTCTTAAGGTTGACAGCAGCGGCACCTTTCATGATGATCCGACCGACCTATCAGCGTTATTAAATTATTAGATACACATACACAAGCTAAAATATGCGTTGTTTAAACTTCAGAAAGTATGGATATGTCGCAGCCAACTAGCTTAATTAGCCTATATATTAATTCAATTGATAGCCTAGCCATTTAACTAAACGGCCCCGTTTAACTAGCGGCCTGAAAGATATTCAGCCGTAGCGTTTGTTACAACATTTAATAAACTGGCTGGCTAATACTTAGGCCATTCGTACGATATAGTCATTATTTGGCAGAAATAAAATAGATGAAACTTATGACATAAAACATATTTCATTTAATATTAAATTGCTTAAGTCAAATTCACATTTTATTGTCACTACACTCTTTCATTGTACTTGTTGTTTTTCACTGAAACTTTGGATAACACCATCAAAGTTCTGGTTTGCCGACGTAATTTTGACGGTTTGAAGAGTGTCGTTTTGTGTTTGAGAGTGGCAGAAAGTGGAATTAAATTTAGATTAACAGTCAACAGGCTAGGCAAGTAATGAAACGTCATCGATCCAAGTCATTTGCTAGCTGCCTAGCTGTTTGATCAACTGATTGGACATCTTTCAGGGCGCTAGTTAAACGGCGCCGTTTAGTTAAAAGGCTAGGCTGTTAATAGACGGCTAATTAAGCTAGTTGGCTGCGACAGATATATTGCACAGATGCATTTGTCCTACAGTTAAAATTGTCTTGTATGTATTACTGCATATCACCTTGAGCCTCCTGGCTTCATAAGTGGTTGTCATAAAATGAAATTCATACTTATAAAGCCTTACCTCTGTCGATCCAGTAAAAGCCATCTTGTCTACACGCGGGTGGTTGGTGAGGGCAGATCCAGCGGTCGGGCCATAACCGGTAATAACATTTACAACTCCAGCAGGAATACCAGCCTCCTTTACAAGCGCAGCCATTGCAAGTGCCGTAAGAGGTGTTTGTTCTGCTGGCTTTACGATCACGGTGCAGCCTAAAAGAATCCAATTATAACTACTTTTAAATTTCAACTCTATATTAAGTCTAATATAAAATTCTCGTGTCACAATGTCCGTTCCCATACTCCTCCGCAACGGAACGACCGATTCTTATTAAATTTTTTATGCATATTCAGTAAGGCGGATAATCTATATTTCAAAGTGATAAAGGGGTGTCCAGTGTCCACCCTAAAAAATTTAATTTGATTTTTTATACAAAATTTTTTGTTTTTATATTTTTTATGATAAACCCTTAACTTTAACCCTCGACGATCAGCATTTATGTTTTATTTGAATATTAACTAAAATATTATAAACTCACCAGCAGCTAAAGCAGGTGCGATTTTCCATACGAACATAGGAATGGGGTAGTTCCAGGGAAGAACTTGTCCACAAACACCAACTGGTTCCTTCAAAGTCATGGAGATGACCTCTCCATCTGGTTAAAAATATTTAAGTGAGGCTATTTTTCGAATTTATCTATATCTATACTAATATTATAAAGAGGAAAGATTTGCATGTATGTATGTTTGGTACGAATTTTCTCAAAAAGTACTAGACCGATTTTAAAAATTCTTTCACCATTTGAATGCTACATTATCACTGATTAATATAGGCTATTTCAATTGCAATAAAAAAATATGGATCCCTACTAAAACTATAACAATGTTACCTAAGGTGTAAAAAAAGCCTATAACATATATTTCATCGCATGCGCTGCGAAAACTATTGATGTTAGAATAAAACAATGTTCCACAATATTAAAGAACATCAATATACAAATTAAAAAAAAATGTCCACCCGTGCGAAGCCGGGACGAGCCGCTAGTAGAGTTTAAGTTATAATATTTCGCCCAATATTAGTAGAATAAAAATAATAAAAATAAATACCAGCTGGAATGGTGTTTCCTAATATCTTGTCTGCTTTACCAGCGTAGTATCTGACCACATGAGATGCCCAGATAACTTCACCGTGAGCTTGAGCGACGGGTTTTCCATTATCTAAAGTTTCAAGTTCTGACAAGTATTTGGCGTCTCTCTCCATAAGGTCGGCCAATTTGTTGAGGAGTCTTCCCCTCTGAGAGGCATCCATGGTACGCCATTCTGAGTAGCGGTGGAAGGCCTTAACGGCTGCGTCTACAGCGAGGTCTACGTCAGCCTAGAGAAAATTTATAACTTGAATTTTTATATTTGCAAACAAGGGGCCAATATCATTGTATAAAATAGAAAACCTTTCCTTTAAAAAAAATAATAATAATAAATCATCACATAAAAATATAATCCATTGGTGCACAGCCGGGGATCGAACCTACGACCTCAGGGATGAGAGTCGCACGCTGAAGCCACTAGGCCAACACTGCGCAACTGCAACGCTTAGTATTTAATAACACATATTTTGGAGTTATAACAATGTGAAGCAACACTTCACGATCTACGTGAGAATTTAAATTATGTAAATACCTTGTCTCCTTCAGCGACTTGTATGATGACAGATTCATCTTGGGGGTTGATGGTGGGGAAAGTCTTTTTGCTAACAGCATCCACAAATTCGTTGTTGATGAACAACTGGAATTAAATTCATAAATAATTCAAATAGAACTTTGTATGTTTTTTTCAATAGAGATTACCCTAAAAGCATGTAATATAGAAAGCCCTCTATAATCTACCCTTCTTATTTCCATGCGAATTTGCAAAAGCTAAGTAAATAAAGACGGTATTAACAATTCTTTCTCTGAAAATGGTTTGCTCTGTCAAAACAAATCAAAACAACTCGAACAAAAGTTATAAATATCCAATTGTGTTCGTAAATAGCAGGGAACAATAGATTGTTAGGAGTGCTCACTGCTCATACACTGAGTAAAGGTAATTGTTGTACCGGATGGATGCTATTACAGTTTCAATAAGAATCGTCTATATGGCTGTTTATGCTTTATAGAAGCAATATTATACTTAACTTTTTGATTATAATCACAAAAGCTTGCCAATGCTGGATACACAAGGTTTAATGTGACACGCACTTATTTGCTGTATATAACAAAGAAAAAAAAATCAAAAATTATAAAAACTAAAGAAAAAGATATTTCATAACTCGCATAATTAGAAGCGTTCACATCGTATCCTATTAATTGTAATATATGTATTTTTTAGAATATAGTAAAATATAACTTTTGGAATAATGTATATAAGATAATTTTAACTATAATGAATGTTAACTATCTTATATTTCGGTCAGAATGTGTTATCTGTATTGCATAATTATTATAGCATTGGACAACTGAGGCTGGCATTAACTTAAAATAAATTGAATTCTATATCTATTGTTTTAAAGCCGTAATTCGTATGTATCATTTTACAATATGAACTTGACCATGAACACCTACGATATGTTTATGTACATGATATCATAAGTTCAACATAGCAATTTAATATGTTGAGAGTTTATGACATAAATTGTACGGGTTATCATTAAATATATATTTGCCTATCCCGCATTGTATAACAGTTAAATCTTCCAATTCATTAGTAATTTTAATAGTTTTTTTCCTAATTTTGTATCTTTAAAACTTTTTTTTTTTATAATATGTGTCTTCCATTTTTGGTTACATTTTTCAGTATTACAGTTGTTTGTTCAAAGATCATTTTAATCGTACAATTGTATGGATTTTGTTCTTTTTAACCGTTATAAAAAGACCTTTATTTTTTAGAAGAGAAAAAAAAAAAAAAAAAAAAAAAAAAAAAAAAAGGGGAAAAGGGGCCGGGGAATTCCCTTCGTGAATCATGTCCTGGTGCTCTATGAAGTAGATGTCAAATAAACATATACAGATCAAGACGTAATTATTTGTAACTGATTTATTATACTTATTGTATACACTGGCACATAAACTACTAAAAAATCCTATTAAGTACAGAGACATAAAGAAGGCTATTAAAACCTAGCTATTATTTTTTTCATTTCGTACTTACAAATACAGCCTTGCGATTCTGTAACTTACTTTTCGGACTCACACAACTTTTCGAACTCACACAGCAGTTACAGAATCGCAAGGCTGAACACGCGTAGATAGAGCGAAGAATAATATTAATAATAATAATTTCGTGGCGCTACAACCCTATATGGGTCTAATATTGCATCCGTTTCTTCGATAGTTTTTGATTTTTTAAGCCATACCGGTTGGTTTACAATAATATTGTAAGTGAAATAAAACGTAGTCTTAAATTATTGGATAACATCCTACCTTGATATTATGCTGCAAATTTGGATAATATTAAAAACACAGATATATAATACTCGCGTAATTAAAAACTCAAGCAAATTAATTTAATTAAAAACAGTTTGTTTTCATTTCATATAAGGATCAAATTGGCGACCTTTGTGTTGTATTCTAATTGAACTGAATGAGTCGATGGGATTAGGGCATTCACCCCAATAGGGCAATGACCAATCTAAAATAGATCATCTTGTTTTAGCGCGATTTATTCTTTATTTTCTTCATATTATAGTTTTTTTTAATTACATAAAAATTATATACTTGGTCATGACCAAGTTACGCGTTATGAATTGATATTTTTTAATATTTATTTTAACTTTATTAATGTCCGCTCTATTATCGTTCCCTAGTTATAAGTACAATATTAAAAATTAGAAAAATAATATCTCTTATCTATATCGTAAAGTTGTGCCAAATTGTGTCGTGGAGACGTGGTGACCAATTTTCACAACTCACTGAGAATTTTCCACTGTGTATTTACATATTTATATTATGTATCATGGTCTAAATGAATTGTTTATACATAATAACCTAACAGTATTTGTTAAATATATTTAAATGAATTTGTATTTGCGTTATCCTGGTAGTCGTATCTTTTTCAAGGCTTGTAAATATAGGTAGGCTAAGTAAAATAATCATATTAAGGCGAAACGAAGTTATATATATATATTTATAATTTTAATACTTAGAACCATCGAAACCCATACTTGATCCTTCAAGAATTCTTCAAGATAAACCAGTAATTACGCCGCTGTGATACCATCACCGGCATACACTATCATTTATAATATTAGTGATAAAATAATATCTGTGTTTTTACACCTAATCGAAATTAAATTTCCTATCCATCAAACTAAAAGATATGTGTGATTTCTAATTTTCGAATGGTATTACGTAAATAATAAAGGAAATATTTCCTATAGATTTATTAAAGCTTTAAATTCAGTTTTAACTGTGTCTCCAAGATTTTTTTAAATAAGTTTAGAAACGAACCGAATGGAATAAGTTTGACTAGTAATAAATACTGAAATAAATAAATCTTACCTTGGTGTATTTAATTTCCACTTTAGCCATTGCGAATTTTTCAGGATCGACACGTGCAACAAGTACGGCAGCCACCCACAATGTGTCTTATTATACTCGGAGAGATTATAAATACACTCAATTTTCAACTGATAATGGCTGATATGAAATGCTATATCCATACTACGGTTTTGGTTATTTCATTGTATAACTATTTAGAATTCCTCCAATAAAGATTATTCTAGAGAGTATTCTTAAAATTTAAAATTCCGTAACAGTTGTAACGTGAATTGATTGCTAGTGTTTTGTGAGTGATTTTTAATTAATTTATTAAAAAAAATATTTAAGCTTAGTTACGTATTTTATTATACATTATTAATATTAACCAAATAAATTTAAAAGCTTTTTAAATATATATTTGAAAATTTCACAATAAAATTAATCATTATGTAACGCGTATATGAACAGTGTTATTATGTAGAAGCGTACTTAAAAGACAATTGTAAACTGTTTATAGGTTTTTGATAAGATAACACTGCAATAGTAATTCAAAAAGGGTATCGTTAGAAGGTCATTTCCTGTATTAAACAAAAGGTACTTCCTAATATTAGAAATTCTAAAATATAACTAATGCAGCCCAGTATTGGAAAATTATGCAGCAACTAATGATATTTAAAATAATTGCAATATTAAAATTACGTAAGAGGAGATTATATATACCTATAACATTTATTACGTTATTTTATCTATCGAGCTGTTAGCCAGAATTAATTTATTTACAAGAAGGAAGGTAGGAGAAGAAATATATAAAGAAAAACACAATATATATATACATATAATACAAATAAGTAATATTTTTGAAGTTATACTTCTTTAGGCGCGTTATGAAAAATTTATGAGAGTGAAATTTTACGATGCGCGCGCACCTGTGACACAAAATTGG
Organism: Pieris macdunnoughi; assembly: GCA_905332375.1. NCBI lineage: Eukaryota > Metazoa > Arthropoda > Insecta > Lepidoptera > Pieridae > Pieris > Pieris macdunnoughi. The sequence continues at coordinate 5,649,148 of CAJOBZ010000011.1, forward strand.
GAGTGTGATTATAGCGTGCGCGAGCGAGATAGGAATAAGACAATCTACAAGTAAAAAGAAATAGAATATGCGTGAAGTTCGTATGCCAAGAATTTTGAATGACCATAATGACATTTGTCATTTACCTTTTAAACAAATAAAGGAGTTTTGATTAATTTTTCAAAGAAATTTATTAATTTTATATTGTGCAATACTGCCAAAGCTACAACATACTTCTTAGTGTTTGGTAGAGATGTTCTAAATATATAATTATATATACTTTTAACTAAATAGAATTTATGTTACACTTAATGTAAGAGAATAATAATAAATAATTATTTATTTAATTTTTCAAATGTAAACTGAACTTAATTGACTATAATGACTCCTTTTCCAGTCTTTGATTATTTAATTGTAATTAATTATTTGCATGCAATCAAAAACTATTTTTAATAATGCCAAAGAAGTATAACTTCTTACGCGCGTACATAAGTACACGCACCCTTTTTTAATATGTCTGTAATTTTTTCTTTAGGTATTATTCTAAATTTAATCTATATTCAGCTAAATCAACATTGCTTTATTAACTCAATATTTGCGTTTTCCAATTAAAACTTAAGGTTTATATTTCGTAATATACTATATTATATACCTACTATTTATTACAAAGTTTTTAGTAGTTTAGCCTTAAGTTGTATTTTTTTGGTTTTAACCTTTTTCTTAATTCCCTTATCTATTGAATAAAGGATTTCATCGTGTTTTAGAAAAGGTAAGAGCTACATTTATTCTTAGTTATTACTAATTGTCATCTACATTTAATAATGGTTAACTCGGTAGTCAAATCCAAAACATACGTAGTGAACTAACGGATTGCGATTAGAAAACAGCATCTCTTACCCAATCACAGATAAGGGATACGATTCGTCTTTCCGTTTGACTTATCACAATAAGACGAAGGGTGCATTTATTAAAATGTAATCTCGCTGTGGACCTGAAGGGCTCGGCAGCTTGTTTTAGCGAGTTGTCAGAAAAAAAGCATTTCCAGCAGAGGTACGCCGGAAATGCTTTTTTTCCACGATTAGTACAAAGACTTTTCTTCTGATTTCAAACCAGCTGGTTATAGGTGATAAACTAAGATTTTTCACTCATATCTTTTAATTAGACTGGCGTTTAATACTTTGTCTATTACACGGTTACCGATTTACTATAGAGGTACTTAGTACTTATGATTGTACACTTTTTCACAGGATTGGATCCAGCTCGACCCCTGGTCTCTGAATATGGTTCAAGAGAGTTCCGCCTTAGTCGTGATGACGCAAACGTGGTCCAGGTAGTCCACACAAATGCTGGTTTTCTGGGAGAGAGTGGTCAAATTGGCCATGTCGATTTCTGTGTGAATGGTGGCAGGCTACAACCCGGATGCAAGGGCCATGTGATGCGTAAGTGAACTTATGCCAGTTTAAGAACGTGTTACATGGGAAGGTATGCTAACTATAGGAATTAGTGCCCTCCCTCACCGGGACGCCATGGCGACGTGGCCAGCGACGTGGCCAACTAGTTCATATTAAGATGTATGCCGGGTAACTCACTTGGCTACCGACTGGCGACGTCGCCAAGTAGCCAGCGTAGCCAGAGTTGACCGCTCTGCATGCGGCGACTGGCGACGCTGGCTACCTGGCGAATTAGCACACTATAGCACATTTTTTGCTATTTCATAGTCTCTTAATTATGTTTTTTACTTAGTTATCCTGAAAGAAATTGTTAGTAAGGCTCTTGCTCTCCTAATTATTAATATTTTACATAATAATATATTGATCATTTAATTAAAATTTATTTTTGATTTTGATTTTTGAGTCGAGACAGAACTGAATGCATTGGCGACGCGATTTAGCGACTCAGTCTGGCGACGAAGAGACGCCAGTCGTAGCCATGGTAACGTCGCCTGGCCACGTCGCCATGGCGTCCCGGTGAGGGAGGGCACTTACTTGTTAAATGAACTTATAATTATCAGCAACAGTTTTTTCGTAAAGTTGTCTTTTGTCATAGGACTAATAACAACAACAACAAACTAATTTCAGAGTGTTTAAATTTTTTCCCTCATCTGTATATTTGTTTAATAGTGCTCAAGTCTAGCTTTAGGATTGAGCTGATCTTTGAAGATACATAAATTGGTCCTACGAGATAATTAAAACAGAACTATCCAATTTCGTTACGAAATCATATTACATTGATTCAAAACTCCAAATGAAAAAAATACTAATTAATAAATACGTCCATTTTATATGGTTCATTAAACATAATATTTTTATTTAGTTGAATGTATTGCTTTCTATATAAGTTGCCGTAATACAAGAATTGAACAAACCGAATTCGTTATTAATGAGCTTCAATAACATGATTTTTCAACATAATTTGATAAAAGTACTATCATAAGCTACTTAATATAGTAATCGATATATATTTAAAACCGACAAGTTAACTTTATAATTTAAAATAAGGATTTCAGCAGATTAAAGTTATTGTTTTAATTTTACACTCTTTTCACACAATAAACATAAAATGTGGTTATAAATCTACAGGCTGAGGCGCAAGCACTAAGATTTATATGCCAGCCTGATTTTTTTTCGGTGAAGCAGCACAGAGATGTGCAACAAAAAAAAACAAAAGTGAAAGTCATCTGTATACGTACGACAATTGATAGTTATTTTATAATAATAAATCCAATATATAATTATACGACTCTCCCTAAAGTTCTGTAGTGGGTAAAGTCTACTGATACGCCAGATAACAAAGTTTTATTATGTTACTAGCTGACCCGGCAAACGTTTGTTTTGCCATGTATATTATTTCTATTAAACATTTTTTAGTTCATTAAAAATAACTATCTACTATTATAAAAAATAGGGATTGATCATAGAGGGATGAAAATTAGGCATCGTATGTATATTTGTAGGCTGTATCATTAAAAAAAAAATTGTCTACAAAATAAAAATTTTTTTTGATGGACACCCCTTATCACTTAGGGGGTTGAATGATAGATAGTAGCCGATTCTCAGACTTACTGAATATGCATAAAAAAAATCATAAGAATCGGTCGAGCCGTTTCGGAGGAGTATGGGAACGAACATTGTGACACGAGAATTTTATATATTAGATTTATCTTCGAATGAGGCAATTGAAATCTGTGTGAACTTTCGCCCTTGTAGAAAATCTTGTGGCTAATTAGACACCTAATACAAAACCACAGTGACAAGTGACAGTCAGTTAATCTAAGTATAAGGTTACGTTATTTGATTTATGGCTTCTATTCTATTCAGGTTGATAGAAAGGCATATTTTCATAAGCGCCCGATATTGTTATCTATTTCGATTAAGGAGACGTCAAATGCTAATGCAAGTCATTGATAGTTTTTCAAACCGTTTATTTTTGTTTTCTATAATCTCTGAAAAGTAAAATTTTATCAGAGCTTTTAAAAATTAAAGAATTATATAGAATAAAATATTTTAATATGTACCATATTTTCCTGAGTAATGTTTATTGTAGGTAATAAATTTTTACTTGAACGGGAATCAAGCAAAGCGTTGATAACTCGATCACGTAGAAGGTTTTTACATTGCATATTATATTATGTTACTTATAGCCGCACACACAAGGAAAAACAAAAAAAGAAAACAAGTTATTCAAATTATAACCAATGTGTGTCCTCGATTATGTGTGCTGACGGCACACATAATATATAGTTTACATGTAATTAAATAAGGCTTCACAAAAATTTATAATATAAATAATAATTCATTCAACATACAAAGGGCATTCAGGTCTAATCTATGTGACAGCCAAGAACTTCAAATAGAACGGGCTCTGCAACACGACTGCTACTTGTCGTGGAGTGTTAAACATCGAATTCTCACTGTCTTACACATTTAAATATTATGATTGATTGAACAATGCCCTGAATTTTTTTTTAAACAAGTAATCCAGTCTTATAGGGGTTTCACAAAACCATTTGACAATATCAATAATTATTCATTACCAAAATGTCAGTCATTTCACAATGAGATCCTGTTACTGTGTAGCTAGTGTTAAACAAGCGTTTTACACATAAAATGTCTATTGGTGCCTCAAGTAATCTTTAGGTTGAGCAGCAGGGACATCGCTACTAGTTGCCTATTCAAAACCGTTTAACTAATATGCCTCTGGCGATAATATACTTTTATAGTTTCGTAAAAATATTTTTCGATCTTACAAATGTATTATTTAGTTATTTCATTATATTTACCTCAGCAGTAAAGATTTGTTTAACTTAATTTCATTTAGTTCCTCTGATCTATTTTAAACTCTACTCCTAACATAATTTTATAACTAACACCTTCGTACATGATTCATGTGTCAACTACAATTTTTTTAATGGTTTTGAAGTTATACTTCCGTTATAGGAATTTATCACTAATTTATAATAAATAGTTTATTTAGAATTTATACAATTTGCGCACTTTGTTACAGAAAATTGAGGAGTGTGATGTATAGCGTGCGCGAGCGAGATAGGAATAAGACAATCTACAAGTAAAAAAGAAAATTAGGGAATGAAGGGGCGTGAAGTTCGTATGCCAACAATTTTGAATGACCATAATGACATTTGTCATTTACCTTTTAAACAAATAAAGGAGTTTTAATTATTTTTTCAAAGAAATTTAGCGATGCTTTTTGAATTATAATCAGAAGTGATTTAAATTGAATATTTAAACCAATACTAATTAATATTTGGTGAAAAAACTGTGCTCATCAACCTTCCTAAGTGCTTCAATACAATTGAGGTTAACTATCCGTATGTATTATTATTATTATCGAGTAATGTTTTGATTAAAAAATTAACCACATTGTTTAATCAAAACGTGTAATTTTTCTGATTTTATCTAGCAAATATAAGGAAAAGAGACAAAAAACAATTGATGAATCAGTGTAACTGCACTAAATTGAATACAAAAAAAGAGTTTTCATCTTATCGCTGTGAAACATCAAAAACTGGAGGTGGAACAAAGCCAAACTATTTTTAATATTGCCAAAGAAGTATAACTTCTTACGCGCGTACATAAGTACACGGACCCTTTTTTTTTTCTTTATGTTTTAGTTATGGTAGAGCCCTCACGTAATTTAATTTAATTTCTTCTTAAAAGGTAGCTTGGAAGAAATCGCCCGAAAGCAATACAATATTGCCGCCTGTCCACTTTGTTATTTAATTATTGTATTAAGTGCTGATATTGGCAATAAAATATTAAATAATTAAATTAAAAATATTTAAGTAAATCCGTCCAGTAGTCGAGTTTATTCGTTACAAACTTACATAAACATATTTCCTCTTTCTAATATTTATTAAAAGGTCAATATATTTTTCAAAACACTAATCCAGTTTATAGGAGTTTTCGAATACCATTTGACAATATCATATTTCTGCAGGTGTAGCAAGATGTAGTCATTTCATGAGTTCCTGTTACTTTGCGGCTAGTATACGCAGGCGTGTTAATATGATGGGAGTGCCTTGCGACTCTTCCTGTCCGAAGCAGGGTACATCGCTGCTGGTGGCCGATGCAAAACCGTTACGCCTTGGAGATGATATACCACCCACGTAAGATTCGTAAAGATATTCAATCTTCGCTGTAGTAAGTTTTATTTTTACAGGAGACGATTTTTTAATTAATAATTAATTTATAAGTTTCGAGATATATTTTTAAATATTTTTGACTTTATTACTAATATATATATATGGCATTCTATTGTTGAAACAATTTATGAAATAGGACCAGTTCTATTTGTTACATAATATAGAATTAAAAATCACTACCCTATAATATAAGTATAAATAGTTTTTTAGGATTAATAAATTTATTTTGTTTCAGATCGAGAGGAATGTATTGCGTTCAATTAGATCATGATGAGAGTTGTCCTTTTGATTAAGAAAATTATCAGTATTTTATTATTCTTACAAATATTATAGCTACAAATATTATAGCTACAAATATTTTATCACATCAATTCAAAAAGTTCCGTGTTAACAAAGTTTTACTCCCTAGATTAAAATAATTTCATAATTTAGTTTTGGAATGTGGAAATTGTTGTTACACATATATTTAAATCACCAAAGAGATCCAACACGAACATTGTATGAAAACGTTAATTATTACTGGCTGATAATCCGGACTAAATTAAGAAAAAACTTTCTGTAAAATCACGCGAAACGCATTATTTTATTGTTTTTCAAATTCGGATTTAGGTTAATACTTGACTGAGTTGCACTTTATTTTCTCAGAGATGGGATAAAAGGAGTGTCCATTTCGGGAGCGACAGCATTTTAAACTTGAGGTTTACCCTTTCGGTGTGACATTTACTTCATGCAAGGATTCAAAACACTCTTTTATAATGTTACTTGGCAATATATATTTTTAGCGGCTTTGATTTAAGGGCTCAGCTAAAATAAATGAGCATTAATACCCATGACAAATTTAGTACAATGTTGTATAGTTTTAAGTGTAGTTATGATAAACTGCCGTACTTAGATTCGTTCATGAGTTAACGGTTCCATAACATGTAGTAGGTACTATTTTTGGTATGCTTACTTAATACAGTTGCTAACTAAATGAAGCATATATTTTGTGACTTATTTTCATCATACATTAAAATTATTAATAAACAATTAGTTCATTTAATAGAGACCCGTGTTGGCCTAATGGTTTAATGCGAATCCCATCTCTGGGTTCGTAGATTCGATCCCCGGCTGTGTACCATTTGATTTTCTGTCTACGTGCGCATTAAACACTTGTTTGTATGGCGAAGGAAAACATCGTACATAAATCTAGGCATTCGGTCTGATCACCTACCAAAAAAATATATCAATAAACAGATACACAAATCTGAGGCCCAGACCTAAAAGGTTTTAGTGACATTGATAGATAATTTATTGAAATCGAAGTACGGCTGTTCAATTAAAAGTATTTTAAATAAAGTTTTAAAGATTCATATTGTGTGTATTTTATTTTAAGATATAGAACACCTTTCACAATCTTTTTTACAGTATTAGATAGACAAAAAGAATGTGATATTAAATTAAAGACGTAGAATATGATAAATTAAAGTTCGAATTTATTTTTTTGTCAAAGTTGTATTCGTCTTCGGGACTAGTTGCACTTGCACAATTGTACAGGACAAATTACAAGCATCATTATAAAACACTGATTTAAACGTCATATTTCCATACAAGAACATGCCACCGTAGTATTTTTGAGCAACTGTGTCTAAATTCAATTGTAAGTGATGATTACCCTGAAAGTAACAATACATTTTAATAAAATTTTACTAGCGTATGTAAACGAACAACTTTTAGTCGTAATATTAATTCTAGTTCTTGACCAAATACTGCGAATAAAGCACCTTTACAAAACTAACAAGTGGGACCACTGGGTGTCAGGCCGTTAAATTTTTTTTGGGCCGTTGAATTTTAGAATCTTCAAATCCTAAATATGCCAGATTTTTCATTACTTTTCGACTACTTTTCTCTCTCATTTTCGTTTGCCTCCAGGGACATAAAAAAAGATTGCTTGTGGTTGGTTGGGTGGATTGGATGGGTGGTTGTAGAGCTACTGGATTGACACGGGCTACTTCAATTAACAAGTTTTTTATTGATAAATATTACATAAATTACACAGAGATAATTTCAATAATAATACAAATAAATATAATATATTAACAGTATTACAGCACACTCCAAACGGGCAAAATCGATATTAAGTGATGCCCATGAGCACAAACCTAAAGGCTGGCAAGTGCATTGCGCTTTTTTCCTTACCCTTCTAAATTACTATTATCTACTGTCTATTAAACAAGTATAATTGAATTAATTATTAACTCACTTTTCGAAAGACGCAATTATCTGTCACATTTAGTATTGCTTGAAAAAGTGGCTTTATGAATAGATGATCGCAAGGCTTTTTCATCTGAAAACGGATGACGTTCTTTCCATTGAGACTTGCAAATATTTTCCCCTGTAAACATACCTTAACATATTGTTGAAGTCTGTAAGAGGTCGGTTATTAGCTAGAACCACAAAAGCGAGAATGATAACAGTCCCAAAAAGCGTAAAACTTTCGAGCACAAAATCACTCTAAACTACAAGATCTTAATAAAAACATTAGTTTGAGGTAGATGTAAATTGAGTTAAGATACAAACTTAACCTTTGACGTGAAACTGCGCTCTTGCGCCCGAACCCAATAACCTATCTCAATCCATAATCCACCATCTGAGTTAGTAATCTTAATCCAAATGTTGTAACAAGTGTGCCAATAACCACAAACTTGTTACAACATTCGGGTTGATAGGCATCTGTCGATACAAGCTATCCATGGGAGGTCGTATCGGTGTCTGTGGATCTATCCTTTGTATGAAAATGACAGTTGACGAAAGCTCGATTTCAACAGTTAATTATTTTAACAGATTTTAACTTACACCAGTTTTTTAAATAATTAAAAAAAACTGTTTGTTATGTTTTAAACATACACATGTATATTTTAATGTTATTTGTACGGTTTTATTTACTTTATTTGGTTTACATTGATTATCAAATATGAGTGAAAACTCGGTAAAATAGAACGACAAAGAGCATTTTATCCGTCGCCAAAAATGGATTGTTTTCGTAGGGTTTGGTTATTGGGATGCAGATAGGAGATCGATCGACTGTCGACAGGCGTAAGTCTGTAACTTCCAAAAGCGATCCTGATATGTAAACTCAATTTATCAATTTTATTGACTACATTATTACGAGATATGTACATTTAAAATATGATCTTCAGTTATATTTTGTGATGACATTCATTAAAGTTATCGCAAAGCCAATACCCTGGTCGGAATGACGTCCTCTTTGATCACAATGTCATATGATAAGTCGACATCGTTGAGCATTTTAGCCTTGATATCGCAACAGTCTCTGCGTTTTGGACCCTTACACAGCTTTAGGTCATTCACGTGTACTGAGAATGTACCCTAAAAAATTAATAAATTATTTTAATACTTTGCTTCACATTTTCACCATCTGTTAGAATCTTCTTCGTCTTCTACCTTAGAATAGGAATCAACTTTTAAGTTATGCTGTATCAATTCAAGTACATACATCAGTGGCGCTACAACCTACTTAGGCCTTGGCCTCAGATTTCTGAATCTGTTTCATGATCATTTTTTAAATCTAATAGGCAAGTAGGTGATCAGCCTACAGTGCCTGACACACGCCGTCGACTTTTTGGGTCTAAGACATGTCGGTTTCCTCACGATATTTTCCTTCACCGTTCGAGCAAATGTTAAATGCGCACATAGAAAGAAAGTCCATTGGTGCACAGCCGGGGATCGAACCTACGATCTCTGGTATGAGAAGCCGCAGAAGCCACTAGGCCAACACTGCTCTAAATCAAATCAAATAATGAGTTTATAAAAATAATTTTTACACATTATGTAAGAAGAACGAGTCTATTTCTGCTTTATTGTATTATTGGCAAGTAGGCTACTTTTACCAACAAACCTACGCTGGGTTTCGGAACCTGCGTTACACATCATACGCTATCAGCTACGCCACGAAGGTGGCACACGAAAGCAAATTTATATAATAAAATAACAGTATTGTCAGATCACTCACATAATCCTTTGATGGCTCAACAGCCATAATAACATGAAGAAAAGTAATCGAATAAATAAAATACGAATATTTTTTAATAACCATAATGATCCACCTATCCAACCACCGATTATGGAGATATTTTTCTAAACTGTCCGGAGATATTTTTTCAAATTAATATCAGTTTATTCTAGTTAAATACAGTTAGTATAATGATATTAAATACATGATTATAGGCGATTTTCATTTAACTACCGAGAATTATCTCTAAATATATGAGATACGTATCTATGTAATGTCCGCTTTTTTGAAAACCTATATTTATAATTTTGTTTGCGCTGGATTCGCACAAGACTACATTTTACTGAACGATATTTATAAAAAGTAAATAAGTCTAATTGAAAAATTAATATTAATAAAAAAGAAGAGGGCAATTAGACACATTTAGATAGAGTATTAAAATTTTGTTTAAGCTTAATATATATATTTTTTAGCCTTTCTGACTTGCTTGCATACAATAGTCACCTATACAGTACATGAAATAGCCAAAAATAACTTTGAGCGATCAGAAGATTTTTGAAGTTATACTTCTTTAGGCGCGTTTTGAAAAATTGATGAGTGTGAAATTTTACGATGCGCGCGCACCGTGACACAAAATTAACAGAATGAAGTTGCCCACGGAAGATGCTACGGGATTTGGACATAATTTAAAAACAACATTCGAATAATAATAGAATTTATGTTACACTTAATGTAAGAGAATAATAATAAATATTTATTTATATAAATTAAACTGACCTTTATTGACTATAATGACTCCTTTTCCAGTCTTTGATTATTTAATTGTAATTAATTATTTGCATGCAATCAAAAACTATTTTTAATAATGCCAAAGAAGTATAACTTCTTACGCGCGTACATAAGTACACGCAACCTTTATTTAATTTTCTTTATGTCCTGCACACGTACGTGTAATCCCAAAACTTAAAAGTACTGAACGGTTTTTGACTATTATTTTATTATATTTTACTGTACTTGTTTAATTTTACACATACAGCGCAATGTTGCAACTGGTAGAGAAATTTAAAAAATATTTGAGGGCTGCATAAATTCAACCTAAGGTTAAATGTACCCATCAAGATTCCAGCTAAGGAAAGTAGAGCTTAACTTCGGTAATTGATCGATCTGTTACACCCTAGACCTAAACTTCGTGATCATCTCCACGATGCTTCAACGCAATTGTCACTAGACGACATTTGTCATTACAATTCTTGTATTTACAAGAGTATTATAAATTATGGAGTATAAAAATTTCAATTCTCTTTCTCGAACAGCTTTTCTTGCTATGTGACATGGTAGGCAATGTTCCGAGTATAATTTTAAAATGCTGCAGCTTGGGTTGTGTTATTGGTGCTGGTGGCCTTTGGGCTGGGACTGAATTAGAATTAAGACCTAAGAATAGAGATGAACAGACCCTCGTTGGTGGTGCAATATGGTCCCAAATAATAATTCCGATTGGCTTACTAATAACTCTGGTGGTCGAAGACAAGCTCTACACATTTGTTCACGCCTATTTCTTATTCGCTGGTGCAGTTTTATTGGTGACAACTGGGTTATTGTTGGTGAGAATTTTTCCTATTTCATTTATTTATCACGTACTTCAAGTTTTAGTTAATTATATCACTACAAATCTGACTTGTTATCTTGTATATACTGAAATCCCAGAGAGCTGTTATTTTCAGGTTTGTTTAGAGTGCAAAAGACTAAAGCAGAGCAGAACGCATAGACTGAGCGAAGTTTTGGAGCATGCCGCGCAGATATCAACTCTAACGAGGCCTTTTGATAAAATATACTTCACTATCGGAGTTTTATGTATTTTAGCAAGTATTCTCACATTTTTAGATTTCCTTTACGTTATTATTATGTAAAAATGAGTTCATACAATTTAAATTTGAATATTAAATGTCTTGCTGTTTTATATACATATATAATTAGGTATTTCTTTTGGTAATTCTCTAATATCATAATATGATATTATCCTATGAATTACGTGTTTAAAATACTCCAAATGACCCGTGTTTCATTAACATTTGAGAAAGATCATTTCAACTTCGTCGCGTTATAGTTTTTTCTGTGATTATTGTGAAGATAAATCGTGAATACCATGTTCGTGCAGATATAAATATATACGCTATTGATTATAATTATCAAAAACGACTGTGGGAAAAGCAGATTGATTAATTACGATAATATTTACAAAGTATGAGCGCGGATGACTTTTGTGTTAAAGCTATTGCCTACTATGAGCTATAACATGCAATGTGTGTATAAAACCACAATCATCAAATATCTATATGAAAATTCCATGTAATTTTGACGATACAAAACATATTGAATTACATGGATTTCAGAGTCTTATCGATATCACTAAATAATATAGAAATTAATAGGTAGATTTATTATTTAGATATAATTGTAATAAGACAAATCTTTTTTGCCCAATGAAACACTAACTAGTTAAATTAAATGAAGAAAAAGATAATTGATAAATAATAACTGCTCTAATAATACATATTTATTATTAACATATGAAAAATTATGTAACTGATATAAAATATGCTCAAAGTTCAGCATCAAGTCGAATAAAAATATTTTTCATTTAAAGAAAAAACTTTTTAACCGGATTAAAGTTATGTATTAAATAATTGTAAATTTATAATAATACATAACTTTAATCCGGTTAAAAAGTTTTTCTTTAAATGTGTAAAAGTTTTGTCAATAAAAGACAATACAATATTTTTCATATTATATCTATACATTGCAAATGTAACCACCTGTAATTCACCGAAAAAAAGTATCCTTATCGTGCGCAATGCGCATATACAAGCGCTTAAAAAAAGTATTGAATGGACATTAAAACCTGAAAATGTTTCTATGAAACAAAAGTGGCAGTCGACATCCATCATAAATTATAGTTTTTGTCTAAGAATGCGGATGGACTTAACTACATTTAACTTAGGTAATAGGCGATTAAGGTGTGGGATGACAGTTACTACCAGAACCTACAACTTTGACAAAATATTTAAAAAAAAAATTTAAAAGACGCTCAAAATCTACGCATAGAAAAACTCTGGAGCAGTTAACAAAACTATTAAAGAACCCCAGGTCGCATCTAGAATATTTCTGCGAAAAAATGGTTAAGATCGTTAAACGTATCAATAGGAAGTGACAGCTGCGGGAAACTGTGCTGCCTCTTGCCTGTAAGTATTTAATGAATATCGGATAACTGGGCAGCTCGTTTCCCGTGTAAACCGCAGCACCATCAAATATATTAGGCTTTAAAATATCCCTGAGTTAGGCCTAAAACCTACATTTTATTTAAATATTAAAAATAAGCCCATTCCGTGTCCTTTTTTATACAAAATTATTATATTAAATTACAATTTAATAAACAACAAATAAAAATGCTAATTAACAAATTAAATATACCTAATCACAATGAGAAAGTAGCAACTAGCAACACTAGTGATAAGTGATAACTGAAATGTTTTCGGCTCGGCTCGGCAACAGCATTGACGTTGACGATAACACAAAATTACTTAAACAGTAATTTTACTAATTATTGTATTACTCTGTAAATCTTCTTAGTCTATACATTATTATTTAGGCCGATCCCGGCGGCACTGCAATGCCGGGCCGACCCGTGACAGGAGTGGAGCGAGCCCCGAACATCCCATCAGTTTCCAAAAATCAGTTTAATATACTGGTCCCGCTATGCGGGAACTTTCAGATATTAAGCTGAAAAGAACAGATACTACACTTTGATCTTAGCCAAAAGGCCGAGAAGCGATGCCAAACAAATTGAAAATGTAGTATATAACTCAAAACTAAATTGTTTAAATAGCGTGTTTTATAATTGTTGAAGCAGAATTTAGCGCCATCTACACTAAAATTGTGTAACTAAATTTTGTTTGAAATAGCGCCCATTGTATCTAAATACACAGAACGTAGATGCTACAAAATTCTAATTTCCCTATAGTTTTTATATAAAATATTTAACAGTTATAAAATTAGTATATTTTGATAGCTAATATTATATTTTAGAACCGTTATTCATCTTAATATATATATTTCTTCTGTGCGTGTGTATGTGACTGAACTCCTCTCAAACGACTGGACCGATTTTGATGAAATTTTTTGTGTGTGTTCAAGGGGATCTGGGAATGGTTTAGATTCACATATCAGCCCGGCAGATGGCACTGCAGTCGGTACTTTCATACTTTGCTTAATATCCTAATCGCTTTAAATATCATGCAGGACAACGTCTGTGGGGTCCACTAGTAAATATCTATAATCCGTAACTAGCTATTTAATATATTATGTGTTGCCCTTATCACTCTTTTATCGTTTTGGAAATAAATGAAAGTGGCGTAACATTCCTTAATGAATGTAGGCAATTAGTATTAGTTTGATTACGATGAATCAAGTCAATTATAATAACTAAAACAGATATTAAAAGGATTAAATTTAAGGAGAAGTCTGAGTTATAAGTGATGCTAAACTATAGCAGTACACTGGAACGCAAGCCGTTTGGCCTGTGATCGTTGTTGTATCAGAATCATTTGCTAAAACAATATATAAGAAGACAAATTAGTGATTATGCTATTATTAAAACATTAATCAAGCGTAGTCTTGCTAGTAGAGTTAAAATGCCTTTTGGATTGTAAGTAATTTTTTAATTGAATTCATTACACCTATGTTTATTTCTTCCCCTTAACATAATACCGAAGTAAAGTGCTTTCAACTTAATATTTGATGCATAACAAAATTCCTAAGATCTATCTTAAATCTCTATTGTATAAGCATCCCTAACATAAGTTAGGGATACGAGAGACAAGTAATTATACATTATTTAGAAATCATGATTCGTGTATTCTTCTGCCTGTTTCTCTTTACTGCCTTTACTTCTTGCTGGTATATTTGTGTTGCTGACATTCTTTTTTGTCTCCAAGCTAAATTAATTAAACAAATCAGGCCTATACCATAACATTTTTATATATTTTCAACAGTATAATCGTCACGGGAATCCTTGCGTTTGGCGCCTATTGGACGACAAAATATTTATTAAGCATGGCCGACAACAACGCAACCACAACTCATCATCCATTAACAACTACCATTGCCCCGAAGTTATGATGAATTATTTAATTTAATTCACACGCTTGTATATAGTTTAAGTCTTAGTATCAAATAAATGATTTAAGGACATTTTTCTTATTTCTTCCTGAATAAACTAAATGGTGGGGAACGACCTCTGGTGGATCGCACAGTGACGAAATAATATTTACAGTACAATTTTCTCACGCTTTTATATTTGGACAATATTTAACCGGAAATGGTCGTTCGTTCTTCTGATTTTAAGGCCTTGTTCCATCTTGTTATTGGTCTTTTGAAATTATGTTATACACATGAATATGTTGATATTTTCAGTTTGCTTAAGCCTAGAATTTGATAGATATTGTGTAAACACACACACTTTTGTAACACACGTGCACAGAGAAGACAATTAGTAGAACTAATATCTTAATAATATAAATTACGCGTCACGTTGTTTGTCCGTTAAGACTCCTAAACTACTTAATCGATTTCAATCAAATTTGCACACCGTGTGCAGTTTGATCTAACTTAAAAGATAGGATAGCTTTCATATTATATATAATTCTACTGTACGTGTGTATGTCACTGAACTCCTCTTAAACGGCTGGACCAATTTGAATGATTTTTTTTTGTGCGTTTGGGTTGAGCCCTGGATGGTTAAGATTCACAAAGCAGCCCGGCGGATGGCGCTACAGTCGGTACTTTCATACTTTATTTAATATCCTAATCGCTTGATATATCATGCAGGACCATGTCTGTGGGTTCCGCTAGTACATAAATAAATTAATTATGTGATTGTCGCTTACGTAGGAAGAGAAAATATTTTGATTTTATACAAAAATATATTTTACGAAATTGAAAATGTATCAACGCCCTTATGCGTATTGATGTTATGTTCAATACCAGAGAGTACTTCCTTTAATCAGATAGTTCAAACACATTAACATATCTTCGGCTACCACACTTTGTTAGAACCATGACATTTGCATTGTAAGTATTTTAGGCTGTCTCAGTCTCATAATCTAAAAACTGTAACAGTGTAAGAATAACATTACATTTTTCATTCCAATGTATTAAACCGCCTTTAGTTACCTAGAATAAGCTTGAAATCGATAAGGACGTCTGTTCCTCTTTTTATTATTTATTTATTAACACTTCGTTGCATACAGACATATAATACAATAGACAATTAAATTAAAAGAAGAGCAACTGGTGGCCTTATCGCTCTCTTTCGGGCAACCAAATAAAATATTAAATTAGAGTAATGTAAGCAAGAAGTGCACATATGACAAAGTTATTAAGAAAAAACATATGGAACAAAATTATGATTTATTATAAACATATGTAAATTGTGATCAGGATAATGTTAAATTATTGAAGTGAAACTTCTTTATCGAGGTTGGAAAAAAATTTAGGTAACATTTTTCGTTACGCGACAGCTAGCGCCATGTTGCTTTTTGAAGTCAAACTTCTTTATCGGCGTTGGAATGAAACTTCTTTATCGACGTATGGGAAATTCTATAATAATCTTCGTAGTAATAAGGTAAAATGAAATATTTGTATTCATGTCTATGATAATAAAAGCCTTTTGTTAAACTTTATCTAATTTAACGAATTTCTGTAAAGTTGCATATAGTAGATAATTTTTCGAAAAATAAGATCATAAAGAAGTTTCACTTCTTACGTGTGTACACCTAGTACACGCACAATTTATTAAATTATAATTATACTGTTTTACAAAGAAGTGTTGAATAAAATAACACATCAAACAGAAATACTCTTCTACGCAGGATAGCCCCGCCGGTTGTTTTTAAAATCTAATGCGTCAGGGTGAAAAATTATAATTAATTTTTTTGAATTCGAACACCTTCTTGCCTATAAAATTATAATTCAACGGACGCGTTAACGTGTACGTCTCCCGTACAGGACATATGAAAGCAAAATAAATTATTAATAATAACTGTGTTACATATATTTTATAACATTACTTTTTCAGTTTGCTAGTGACGTGTTTGATAGCTTTCGGAACGTATTGGGCAACTAAATATGCCTTAATGGAAGGCAGCTTTTTTGGTAATACCACCAGTAGTGCAATTACTACAACCACAACTACTCCTAAGTATGATGAAGAGGGTGGTTATGACGGTAGTGGTGATGTAAAAGATGATTTCGGTAGCGGTTCAGGTGGTAATGAGTTGAAAGTGGTTAATGAAGGCAGTGGTAATGTAATTGATACTATTACGCCCGAGGTTAGAGTTGGTACACCGAGATTGGAATCTGGCTTAGCACCTGTTAGAACTACAGTTCCACCAGAGAATGTGACGAGCAGAAGAATTCTCGATATATTTGAAGATGAATCGATGCTATTACCACCAATGTAAATATAGATGGAACAACAGATGTTTGGAAATTTTCTAATATTCCAATCATAACGGAATCTCGAGTAGTAAATAGTCCAAGTGGTAAATAATCTTTCAAATAGTAAATATCCATGTAGGGAAAACCCATGTGTTGGTGCATTTAGAAACTGGAAATGACATGTCGACATATTCGAATATTTGACAAAAGCCATTTAACAGATAAGACCACGGAGGATTTACTACGTTTTTTTAGAACTCACTCGCTCGTTTATGTCAAACAATAATTATAATTTATACTAACTTTTTTTTTGTGCTTATACTAACTTATACTCTGATTTTAATTCCGTAGAATTCTGACAGCTATCATTTTTTGACATTTCAGTGATGGCAAACCTTTTTGGCCGGGCACATTCAATTTAATACGAGTCTGAACATCTGAGTCTATACATACAGTTATTATTGTAAGTTAATGTATCCATTTCATTAAGTGCGGTGTTGAGTTAAACGGCGAGTAGTAATTAAGTTCCTTTTCATCACAAACAGTAAAAAACGCACAAGTAAAGATAACATTTTATTTTTTTAAAGGTTTACTAAACCTGGAATAAGTAGGCAGTGATGCTAGCTAAAGAATAAAATAAAGTTATAAAAGTTAATTCAATATATTGTCCGTGATATTGAAATATTTCTTATTTTTGTTTTAGGTTACTTGAGTAAGTAAATAATTAGATTTACCTTTTTGTAGGTAAAACATAAAAACATTGCCCTCAAATAAGTCAAATTTATCCCCTTTTCGGTAGAGAACGTTTTTAGTAGCAACACTTATGAAATGTCAGAATTCTACGGAATTAAAAATCAGAGTATACATACTACTTTAAACTACTTACACATTTTATAAAAATAAATAAATAAATCTTACATTCGTCTTAGTATTCTCAAACCAGACGCAAATACATCCAGTTCTGGTACAGAACTTAGGAAACGGTTAAGAAACGCTTCTTCCCGCTAATAAAATAATTACGCAATTATTTTTTTAGCGGGATTTTATTTTTGATATTATAGCAATATAAGAATATAAATTCGCCTTTTATTTCCAATAAACCTAAGCATTCCTAAATATTTATAAGTAATTCGTTATCACCTAAAACACCTTGTACATTTTTGTTCGTGGTAAAAATATTTAAATGTTTATTTTAACATCCTATTACAATCTCGTGTGTATAAAAGGGAAGGATGTTAAAGTCATAACATTTAAACACTTGGTTGCAGTTATAATACACAAAGTATTCAGTGTTTTGTGTTGAGAGGATGATAGCAGGGACGTAAGTATAATTTTTAGTTTATTTTATATTTTTTGAATTGGCGTGGTGACATGCGTAGCAAACCAGTTAATCCCAGGATTTGTTGATGAGCTACCGAGACGTTACAAAACTAAAATCTATAATTACTTCTTTAAAGGAAAGGTTCATATTACAAAAAAATATACATATAACTGGGGAATAATGAAACGAATTTTGAGGACGTTATTGATGTCACAAAATCTAATTTATGTATTGTTTGTAATATTAAGTAAATTAAAAAATAAATAAAATAATTAAGTTAGCCGTTACAATCCCGGTAACGTAGTTTTTAAACATTAATTTTTCCTTGCTTTAAAAACAATTTGACCCGATTGGTTATATATACACACGAAACGTCCAATTAAGGAATTAGTAATACATTTGGGTTTATTTAAATTAATACAGTGAAAAAGAAACACAGTCTCAAATTTAATTTAAAACCCCTCGGTGTGTAAAACTCATTGGAGCTCTTGGTTACTTAGACTGAAACTGTACTCGTTAATCCGTTAAACTAATAAGGATTTGCTTGGCTTGAATAGGAAAACCCAAATTATCTACAACTCTAAATCAGATTAGGGTAAAAAACCACCTTCACCGGGGAAGGAGAGGTCATTTACTTCGTACATCGCTCACTCCAGTGCCGTCCTGCCCTTCAGGCAATTGACCACCCCGCGACACGACGGCCCAAGCCGAGGTCCGAGGTCGCAGGAGACGCCCAGGCGCTAGTCGCAGGAAAACGCCCAGGCCGAGCTACGCTCGCTAAAACAGCCCGAGCTGAGCTGTAAAGGCCCTTAAGCCCAAAAGCGAGATCCCATTCAAGAAAAAAAATCCATACTCAATCCCAATACAATTTTTACTACTAGAGATTGATATTTCAAGCTATTTCTCATAAACAAACAAAAAATTAAATGAAAAGGAAAATAAATAATAATAATTATATATTTATAAAAGTTGGTGTTACAAACTATTCGAATCGGCATCGCTATCACTACGAAGTTTTTTTATATACCTAACAGAGCAAACGGGCAGGAGGCTCATGTGATGTTAAGTGATATCGCCACTCATTGACACTTAGGTACATTGCCCGAGGACCCTCAAAGGCGGCCTTTTAAAAATTGATACGCTCCGCTTTTGAACGACCCTAAGTCGAATTGGTTCGGAAATACTTCGGTGGGCAGCTAAAGGGCAGAGGCACGGTAAAAGAATAAAAACTTCAACAATATCATAATAAAATGAACTCTTTAATATTACAAACATCTTTCATTAGTAATAGCTCCGTTTTAAAGTACCTACTCATCAGTCACCTGTGTCTTTTCATCACAGGGTAAACACAATTTGACAGAGATAAGAATAAATACCTTATCTTAGATTTAGCTTTTATGATTGTTTTTGAAGTTTATAATAGTTTTTAGTTTTTTTTTTTTTCTTTAGGCGCGTTATGAAAAATTTATGAGAGTGAAATTTTACGATGCGCGCGCACCGTGACACAAAATTATCAGTATGGGCGCCGAGCGTGCGCGAGCGAGATGGGAATAAGACAATCTACAAGTAAAAAGAAATAGAATATGCGTGACTTTAGCAGCTATGCCAAGAATTTTGAATGACCATAATGACATTTGTAGTACCTTAATTACAAATAAAGTAGTTTTAATTATTTTTTCAAAGAAATTTAGCAATGCTTTTTCACAAAGACCTATTGTTACTTAGTTAAAAGGTTATGAAACATACGTAGTTATTAAATTGAATTAATAATATAATAAAAATAATTAATATTAATTAATATTTGAATAATACACTAAATATTAAATATTGTTAAATTATTAACGCTAAATATTTATTATTAATTATTTAATATTTAAAAAAAATAAAGAAAGCCAAAGAAGTCTAACTTCTTACGCGCGTACATAAGTACACGCACCATTTTTTTTTATTGATAGTTTGGAATGCGTAATTTGGTTGATTGAAATTATTACAGCTTCCTCATCTTTGGTGCGCTGATGGTAACATTACTTCTGGGCGGCAAACATTTACTCGCAATGGACCGTGTTAATAATGAAATTCCAATTACAAATTTAACTGGATTTGGTAAATATTTTAATTTGTATTATCTATATTCAATGTGCACTATAGTAGCCGCTGACGATTGGCCAGGGGTCTTAATATTATCACGTATCGATATTTTTACGAAAACAAATAATCGATAACAAAATTATTATTTTTAGGCGGTGACAAGGTCAATTTGGTGTTAAGAAGATTAAAGATGTATAAAGAACAATAATATAACGAAGGTGGATAGAGATTAAAATGCTACTTCGATGATTTCGTTTCTTATATCAATATATTAATTCTAAAAATATTTAATTGTATGTTAATATTATACGTTATTTAACATAAAGCATTTTTATCAAAATACCTATTATTAATAATAGTAATTTAAATATTAATTGGAAACGTTATTATGAGATATATACTTTTATACGGAAGCACTCTTCAATAGATAATGAAGAATATTTCACGAAATACTAAAAAAAATTAACTACAGCCACAGATTACACCATTTATTTATTTGGGCATCACTTTTCAATATTACGCACACAAACAATCAAAGATGAGTTCAACAACAATAAAGAGAACAATGGTATGTTAAAATAAACACTAAAACAAAAGTTAATAAATACGAATCAAAATATGCGAACTATTCTAGATTTAATGGTGAAAGAACATCTGTTGTGTGCACTGGTTGTTGGATTTTTAGAAATGGGTGCTGGTCTGTAAGTATTATTTATTTCTTTAGTAAGTACACAGTACACACTTTCGTATTTTTAAAACATTTTTGAAGCAAACTATGGCTTTAAAACATTCACGGTATCATACGTTTTACTAAGTACAAGGGGAATAGGAATGCCATAATAAAACTAGACCACCTTAAGCTTAACGCTCATGGCTAGGCGAAGGTATTGAGTACAATTATTGTCGGTAAAAAATTGTAGAAAAAATCAATCAAATAATTAGTTTATTTTGTATTTCTGTAACTGTAACAATAAAGGAAAATAATTTAAATCTAATGTCTAAACTGTGTTTCTTAATTAATTAAGACACAGTTGGGTAGTGTAATGTAAGGTATATTGATTACCTTTGCCTATCTAATACGCTAGGTAATCAAAAGGAAGGCTTACGAAAATACCAAGCGGGAGCAGAGGCAATCGATTCTTGGCTGCTAACAAAGATACACCCCTGTTTTCTTAATTATTAAATATAAATGTATTTTAAATTCCCGTATAATAATACGAATCTCCGAGTCAAGTCGGTAGCGCCTTTACTTATAATACCTACAGGGCGCCCTCATACAGCGCTGTTTGCCGGCCGCGTCATTTTCTGGCTGGATCCAGCCTCGATGAACCGGCGCGGGTGCCCCTGTACCTTCCTTTTCATTTTGAACACTCGCTTACGTATTGATAGACGCTACATGAACTAGAGACGCCTTTGATTCAAAACCCTTAATATGAACAAACAAGAGTTAAACTATTCCGAATAATAACCAACTATTTCATATACTTACAGTGTGGTTATATTTGGAGCGCTAATATTCTCTGCATTTTGGTCGTTTAAATTCTTTAACGCTATTTATACCGCAACAAAACGTAACATGACAACAACGACATACAGTTCAGTACCCGTTACAACAGCTATACCTTTCAGAAGAGAATACATAGAGTATATTGACTAATTATACTCTAGGAAAGAGTACCTTATTTGTTTTGTGGATTATACAATCACAATGGACAGTGAGTTTTGTATTTCTACTACTGTGTTAACCCATAAACACATAGAGGTGTTCCTCCCTCATAAAAAGGGGTAATAACCACAGGGAAGCTTCAGCTCTAAATAGTTTTCAAGTTCTCTCTTTGTTACAGAAAATGCTCAAAATTTGACTTGTAAATTTTTTTTTTGTTTTGCAAGCATGGCTTTTCGCCAGTCAAAATTTTGTTTATTTTAAAGCTAGCAGAGAATTTATAATTCTCAATTTAGTTATCATTTTTAAATAAACATTATGACATTTAAATATAGAACTTGGCGGGTATTTAGAGAAAATGACTAACAATTGCATGTATCCAATTTTTCTCCAAAAATTAGTAGCATAACACTAACATTTCTGCTTTTTTGTTTATTTAATTATATTGCCAGTACTTATGTATTAAACCCTTCTTCAAGCAAAAAAGATAAAAATGTTATCTGCAGAAATCCAAACATTAAGCGATGTTCAGATGTTTTCTGTGAGCGAGATTATTTCTTTGTGATTAATATGATTTAATTAATATAATAAATTCTTTGTGATTAATAATATACGTAATCTTTTTCATGAATATTTATACTTACAATATAAATCGTTAATTATAGTATAATATAGATGTCACTGTAAAATTGTTTTTTTACAATAATATCCATCTGTTATTAATAATTTATTTCAGATTCCTACTAACTGGTGTAATGGTGTTCAGCTTATATTTAATACTACATCAGGCGAAAAGGAGCATGCTTTCTGATGATGACTATTCATGGGATAATGAAGACACTAATTGGTTTGTTAATACCACTACTGAAATTACGTAGAAGATACCCAAGATAAACCAAGCTTAAATCCAAAAATTAAATGTATTATAACAATAAGCCAATAACTATAAACGAAATGATATTAATCTAAAGAAAAAAATATTAATTAATAATTTTAACTATAAAATAGCTTGTATATTTTATTTGTATTATTTAATTCAGAAATGCAATAAAACTCATTGATTTAGTTATGTTTTATTATTCTTACATCAGAGCCATTTTAGCCCGTTCTGTTAATTACATTGCAATTCCAGTGCTTTAAAGCCACAATTTGATAAAAGCACCGAAATATGCATTTTATCCTTTTTTTTCGTCATATTTTCACGAGTTGAGTAAATAGTTATTTTTACGTCGCCTTGTACTTTAAGTATTTGCCTGCACCATAGATTAAAATAATCAATATAGATTACTTACAACAAATCAATTGTTGTGGTTGTGAATGTAAAATTAAATGTATCAATACTATTTAATTTATTGAATAATTATATTTAATGTAGACCAGCCTCGTAAGAGTGGCGTTATTTTAATAAAGGTATTTGATATCTAGGCTTCACCTTAACCTAGATTATAATTTTTGTAATTAGCCTTTTTTTCATAAAAAAGAAATAAAATTTCAATTTTTTACTAAATTATCCGTCTCTTTTCATCACAGCGTAAACAAAGTTTGACAGAAAAAGACAAAATAGTTAAGTTAAAAATTCACAGATTGATTTAATTTTTATGAATAAGGGAGTAAATATTTACAAATCTGTGTCTTTCCTTAACTTCAAATCTAATAATTATGTCGGCTTAGGAAATACAACTATTTGTTTTTTTTTAATTTCAGCTTACAAATGAATGTTTGCTTACCTCCGTAAAGTAAATTAAGTACTGAATTAGATTTACAACACAAATTATCTTATATAGACTTATAAAATTGTGGAGACAAGGTCCCTATTGTGATGTCCATTAAATTGAATTGAATTTTATCGTTGTATTGTGCGCATTAAATTATTCTACTATAATAATATTTACACAATATTGTGATGTATTCTATTTACAACAGTCGTATATTTTCAACTTTCAATAATTCATATGACAAACACATAAAAAACAAGACATCTATGAAACTCCTAGGAATGTTTACGTGCGAGCAATATAGAATACTTTTAAATACTAAAAGTTACAGCTTGTAGAAGTATCATCACTATGCGATAGATGTCGCTAATATATATATTTTTTTGCGTAAAAAATTACAAATGAACTGTGTTAATTTCTGAATGATTTTTAAAAATTATACAATATGAAAGTTACAATAATGCCGCGATAGATGTCACTGTAAATGTGTAGCTCTTAACCATACCTTTATATAAAAGATATATCTGCAATTAAGTAATTACACAATTAAGTAATTACTTCACAACTTCACTTTTTTACAATGCAATTTGATGAAAATATGTATCGTCAAACTGCATTTCATTTGAGCAACTCCAAATTATCATAGTAATTTTTTTGTGATCTAATTGTGATGTATTGGCAAGAAGTAGAATTAACGTAGATTAGAAGCATATTTCACAATATTTTTTAACTATATTTAACATAAAGTTAATGAACAGTTATAAAATATAAAAAAACTAACCTATTAAAGAAATATTAAATTTAGATCTGTCATGTATAAAATAAAGTTTTCTTCTAGTTTTTATGGGTGTGTTGACAATTTATATATTTAAAAAAATAGTCTTATGCGAATTTCTACCTTTACGTACTTATCTACATAATATAAATGATAACAATGAAATCAAACGCATGCAATCAAACAACATCTCTTTCTTTACCAAAGACAATTGCTTTAATTGTCTTTGGTTTTATCAAGAACAATTTTTTTTATTGTCTTTGGTATTTTTACTCTGGCTGATTTTACAGTCTAGAGAAAAACTTTGTTTACAACACTGGATTCAAATTACTTATGAGATTAATAATCGAACCATCACAGAAGAAAATATTGAAGCAGTATGATTCATTTCTTTTTATCGTTGTTCTTCTTATTTTTCTTATAATAAATACCGTCCAAGCCCTTGCCGAAAGGTGATTTTGAATTCGTTGTTAAATAAAACGATCCTCGGGCACTGAAATAAAAAACATAATTGAATATTGCGAAAATAATTTCATACATATGAAGTCAACAGATAATTAATTAACGTATTATTCTTCGATGAAAGATAGCGAGGACTTAAAAGATCATAGATAATGGATTATCATAATTTGAAGGTTTGTCTTAAGAATATATGGATTTGGTATAATCTAACGGTATTTACCCCATTTTTTTTTATTGAGAAAAAATATAAAAACTCAAAACCGCACCGAATTCAATGCGTTTATCACCAATATCTAGAATTATATAGAATTTTTCAAGGTTTACGGGGCACATTTGCCCGTATGTCGCCGGGTGGGGTCGCTAGTACTTAATACGTACAAGTATTCAAGTCCGACCATCCAACACAAGTAGCACCCGTTCACGAGTACGAGTCTTTCTAATTATACAGTCCAGTACAGAAATAGTTACCTTGTATCACAGTTAGCTCCCATATATATCATTCCTGCTTCAGGAGACGTGTTTTCTCTAAACTTGTGATAGGACTCCGCTGGTGACGCAGGAAAGGCTTCGGGATTTCGAACGGACTCAGCGTAAAACCTCCATGATCGCCAATGACTGCACAGGTCTGGAAATACATGACCCATGGTAATATTGGCACACATAATATCGGATATGAAGATTGAAATATTTGATAGATTTAAGCAAAACTTGTGCCTTGAGGTGCTTTTTTTAAAGAACAAGTTGATATGGTCTAATGGTCTTTAGGCTAGCTGACAGGGCAATAATAATTGAAAAAAAAATTCGATACTTTTTGGAATACGGGCTTCAAATCAAAATTCAAAATATTATACATTTATTTATGTAGGTATCTAATGAACGTGAGTAAAAACACATATTTTCTTAATTCTCATTCACTACCATACTCATAAGGAGTAGAATGCACGAGAAAAACTGGCAATAAACTCTGTAGTTAAATAGTATCAGAAGCAGCAATTACGTAATATTCAATATAATCTTAAAAAATAAAATTCATTAAATTCTAGAAGAAGTAGCTTATTTAGTAGAAGTGATGCTTATGGTACAAATAGTGCGAGTATCAGTCATGTTTATTAATCTTATCTTTGTGTCAATTGTTAAATATCAATTTTAACTTCGCGCCATGTAAATGTCACTCTGTGCGTTTTCCAATTACAGAGCATTTTGCGACTCAGTGCCGCACAATGCCGCATAATGCTGAAGCTTAATTGGAACGTGAATTAGTTTTCAAATGCATCAGCAGAGTGCGCTAAGTCAGTGTTGTAAAAAAAATGTTGAATTTGTATGAATTGAGTTAGCAACCTCATTAATGTATAAATAATGTGGTAAACAATAATAATTGGTTGAAAACTTTTTACGCTTATTTTAATCATCAAATTATTTCATTAACATTTTTTTTATTGAAATAATAGAAAACCTTTAAAGAATATAAGGTTTTAACAAGCTAAATTAACAGTAAAATATTTAGTTTCATGTAAGAATTTAATATTTACTTTTGAGTAATATTTTTAATGATTTCTAAAAAAATTATATACTTTTTCAAAACCATTGCAATTTTTTCTAAAGTATAATCCTGTAAAATAAATTTGTTTACAGATCCGAATTTTAAAATAAAATTGTATTCATATTTTAAATGTGGAATATAAAAAAAGTAACTATTTATCATCCATACAAATTTTTTTTTTTTTAGCAGTTTGAAATAACTTTAATTATTTTCAAAATCTAGACGAAACGAAAGCCTTACAAATTTTTCAACAATAAATAATATTTACTAAGAAAATTTCGATAAATGCCAACTTAAAGAAAAATACTGGTCAATTTCTGTCACTGTGTTGGTATTGTTTGGAGAAGCTGCGAGAGCATTCGTTTTGAGAGTCTCAATTGTGGAAGGTTGTGTAGTTGGAACATTCAACGTTGAGCTAATGCTCAAAACCGAAATGCGCTCTAGTGCTGTAATTGGAAAACGCACTCTTACTCCTAATTAAACTTGTCTATGCTTCATATATTCTTCTACTCTGTGACATTATAAGTTACAATTATTGTTTTGAAAATGAGTTCCTCGGAGTAAATTGTCTTGCATTATTTATAGATTCAAGGAATATAATCTTGGTAATACTGGTAATGATTTAAGTACAATGCTGTCGTCATGTTTATAGCTAAACAATGAAGATGTACACTTACTATCTTCTGAGAGAGGTACAGGTGCAAATCTCGGGCAGCCAGGTTGTATACTCTTCCCACCATTAGGCCAGAAGTCCACAGATCCTGTCCTCACTGGAGCTCCATACATTCCCGCGTCTGTGTGTATTACATCAACGAACTCGGCATCTTTTTCCGCTATATGTTCCATTAAAATCCCGTCGGGGTAAAATCCAGGGAATGCTGGATCTAAGGCAGTCACCCTGAAATTGTATTATAATAAGTATTATAAAAAAAATACGATCTCGATCGATCTTACGTATTTTGTTTTCATATACTAATTAACTTACACATATTTTGATTTGATTCATGGCGAATTTAAGAAAGAAATTTCAATATTTAATAAAGTAATGCGAAATACAAATTTTTAATAATCTGTGGTAGCGTCCTGCGCTGTAGGGCATGCCCAGACTTGTGTTTTGGCGCCATTCGTATGTTTTGTGGTACTAGATACGAGTAAATTACCTAAAAGTAACAAATTTATATTTTTGATATTCCGATATCTAACATCTTTAGGCTTTTACTACATCGATAAATTTCAAAATGGCGAAGATATTTACTTGTAATTTATTACTGGCAATATAATTTTATGTATTATGATAAACAGATACCGTATATACCGAGTTTTAGAAAATAAATAATTTTAAAGTCTTATAACAAGAAGTTAATATATAAATTTACATAACCATTACCTTTTGACAGTGTTTCCATATCTATTTTTCAGCTCTCGTGCAATATAGCCCGCGACATGACTGCCTAGAGAGTGACCGATCAAATGCAGCTTCTCCACCGGTACACCGTCTTCTATTAATTTGTGGACCTGTTCAGCCACTGCTGCTCCTACCTGAAGACAATACAATAGATGAAACATGAGCCAATACGTTGTGTGAACCCAGAGCTCTGTTTTAATTTTTAAGCAAGTTTTTTCCCTCGCAACACCGCTATGTGGAAACAGCTTCCCACTGGTGTATTTCCGAACCAATTCAACTTTCGATCTTCCAAGAAAAGAGCGTACCAAATGAACAGGCCAGCAACGCACTTGTGAGCCTTCGGCGGTGTGTCCGTTGGCAGTATCACTTTACATCAGGGGAGCCTCCTACCCCCTTGCCCTTACCCCTTGTTCTACATATAAAAAAGAGATATACTTTCTGTTTCTATGTTGGCAATTAACACATGTTCCTATGGTGAAAGAAAATATCGTCAGGATAGCACATGCTATCCTGCCTTAAATCCAAAAATCGACGACATCCGTCAGGCACAAAAGTTATTAAGAAAATGGATGCTTTCTGAAGCTATGACTGATATAATAGTAGGTTGTAGCGTCACTGGATTACTTTTTGATTCGGAATTTACTCATCTAAAACAAATGTGACAGAATAAGCTGCCCTTACACATACAATTAAGATGGCTATACGTAGCACAAACTTTTAGAAAGCTTTGTTATACATATTCGTATAGGCAAATTGTCTCACTTTATGATAAATAGATTTTAGATACTATGTATAGTTCGCAAACAAGTTTTCCAAACTTTTATCGTTGTTTTACTATCTATTTCATTTTACCTATTCGTGTGTTTGTGTGTAAGTCCTAATCTCGGATTTCTTACGGTCAGAAGTCTCCTGACCCGAGAAGCCATACACGTCGGCGAAGTCCCGTAACATCTGAATATTGTCATTATTATGTGCCTTGAAAATCAAAACAATTTCGCTAATATTCAAACCCAAGGGTTTCGCTCGATCGTCACAGCCGCAGCTTTTTTGACGCATTAATATAGTAAACAAAATTATGTTTGTGTATTTGTTATTCTTTTCAGTCTGTTGAACGAAACAAAGCGACAAAAACATAATAATGTGCAAGAAATAGCTATTATATATTTTTTTATTACTTGTTATAACTTGTTTTTATAACACGTACTTAACTTTAAAAACTCTTCTGGTTTAAGAAAAAAACATTATATCATGTAATCTAAAAACAAGTTTTTTTATTTTCTGTAATAAATGTAAGGTACAGATGTTTTAGGAAACACTTGGGATTTATTTTATTTTTATTTTCTTTAGCACTCCTGGAAAAGGGGAGCTGTTAAATGCGAACTGCAGAAAAATACTTTAGATACAATATTTTGAAGCTTTAAACTACACTTTGCAGCATATGTACAATATGCTGCAATATGTATAAGGTAACAAGAATTTCGTAAATTATAATGAGTTTTTTATCAAAGAATAATCATTAAAAACGTTTTATTTCAAAACATATTTGACGGCACTCAACGAGATAGAGCCTAATAAAAACAGTGGCGCTACAGCCTTTTTTTTGATCTGGGCCTCAGATTTATGTACCTGTTTCGTGATAAATTGTTTATTTCAAAGGTAGGTAGTATCTAGTAAACAGCTTTCTGTACATGACCCACGCTGTTGACTTTTTGTGTCGGCATTCTGACTTCTCTTTATCGTACAAGAGAGTGTTAATTGCGCACATAGAAAGTCCATTGGTGAACAGCCGGGGTTCGAATTTACGACCTCAGGAATGAGATTTGCTGAATCCACATGAAGATAGGTCGAATTAAAATATGGGCTCAAATATGCTAATTACTCCTTAGTGTTTCTCGCATTACCTTTTTAGTGTTTCTCGCTGCATTGACCAAATAAGATCCATGCGACATGTTGGACCAGTCTACGAGTATAATGTTTGTGTCCGGCCTTGCATCTAAGTGGGCGCTAACCATGACCTGCAAGGAAAATCTAAAGATTATTCAACATAAATTAAAATTGAGTCAAGACTTTAGTATGGCTAAAGGTTTTTCGATAACATGGTGTAAGGGCTAGTTGATCTAGTTCTTAGGATAGGAAATTAAAAACTCTAATGACGACTTGATTTTACGTAAACTGTATAACTTCAAACTTGAACAAAGAAATTGCCCGTGCGCATTTGTTACAATTTGCTCTTTTATAATCTATTCCCTACTCCGACTCGACCATCCCACTTCGGGGAGTTATTAGAGTCAATTCGTAACAATTGCACATGCGAATTATTAAATTTTCCATTTCATTATATTTAAAAGAAGTCCTATACAAATTAAGATGGTTTTAAAACTAGTCATTTATCCATTAAACAGGACGGTGTAAGTCGCTTGTTAACTAAATTACAATTTACCTACTAGAAAAAATGATACGAAAGAACTCTGGCAGGCTATAATGGCGAATAAATAAGAAAAATGCGAGTATATTCATTAAGAAAGTAATAGTGAATAAATAACCTGTACGCTCTCTTGTTGTGCGGTTTCGATGAATCCGTGTACGTATAAGACCGTCCGTTTGTTTTTATCAAAGCCTTTGACGTCCAACACACGATGCGCTTGTTCCAATGGCATGTCGACATATTCCTCGCATGTTGTGCTGGAAATATAGTAAGATGTGGTTTGTTTGTGACGTTTCGTTGAGTCGTCTGGGGACTTGATAGTAACAGTATTTTACAATAATAATTTTAGATATACGTTTATTATATTTTGCATTTGTCTGTCATAAACGGATCGTAGAATGTCTTTATCTCGTGGCCAATTATTTAACAATACGTGAAAATGTAACTGCTCAATATATCCAGGCCTATACTAAGTCTAAGTCTTCACCACTTTATGATATGGTAAAGTATTAGAGATTAATACGTAAGATTTTTCACTGTCAAAGAGATCGATCGAGGTTCGAGCCACGAGACATCATGGATTCTATATTCTATAAATTGTAACTATATTATGAACATATTATTGTTTAAACTAATATGAAAACAATTGCTATTATATATGTATAATGTATATAGTATATATCGAAGCAATAACGTTACTGTCAGCTGCATATTAAATCACAGGACTTATAAATTAACAACGTTAAAGTCAAATCAAATACTAGTATTACGGTTTTAAACTGATGCAGTTATAAGTAACAACGAATAATTTCACAAAACACTATCTGATTGAATAAAATAAAGCCGGAAGTTTTCAAATTGTTAAGATTATCTTGTAGAGATTACCATATTATATCTTATTATTAAATATAGATAACGTTTTGATACTACTGTAAAATACTAATATAGAGTATGGAAATAAATTATAATCGATGGCAATATCGCGCCAAAATTATATAAGTAAGTCTTATACTGGTACATAACAATTGTGTTATGATTTTAATAGAGAAAAAATGATATTGTCATGAATTGTGGTTCACGTAATTCAAATTGCGTAGTGAACAAAGAGCAATTTTGAATAAAACGTTAAATTTACATGGCAAATTAACTATTGTACAATATTCAAGTACTTACCCATTAAAGACTCGAAGATAAATGTCTTCTATTCGATTAGTTCTGTCAGGGAGTACTCCTGAAAAAAAAACAAGATATTATTGAACAATTTTTTTTGAAGTTATACTTCTTTAGGCGCGTTATGAAAAATTTATGAGAGTGAAATTTTACAATGCGCGCGCAC
This sequence comes from Pieris macdunnoughi, assembly GCA_905332375.1. Lineage (NCBI taxonomy): Eukaryota > Metazoa > Arthropoda > Insecta > Lepidoptera > Pieridae > Pieris > Pieris macdunnoughi. The sequence continues at coordinate 5,681,022 of CAJOBZ010000011.1, forward strand.
CCGTGACACAAAATTAGGAGTGTGATTATAGCGTGCGCGAGCGAGATAGGAATAAGATAATCTACAAGTAAAAAGAAATAGAATATGTTCGTGAAGTTCGTATGCCAACAATTTTGAATGACCATAATGACATTTGTCATTTACCTTTTAAACAAATAAAGGAGTTTTAATTATTTTTTCAAAGAAATTTAGCGATGCTTTTTGAATTATAATCAGAAGTGATTTAAATTGAATATTTAAACCAATACTAATTAATATTTGTGAAAAAACTGTGCTCATCAACCTTCCTAAGTGCTTCAATACAATTGAGGTTAACTATCCGTATGTATTATTATTATTATCGAGTAATGTTTTGATTAAAAAATTAACCACATTGTTTAATCAAAACATGTAATTTTTCTGATTTTATCTAGCAAATATAAGGAAAAGAGACAAAAAACAATTGATGAATCAGTGTAACTGCACTAAATTGTATACAAAAAAAGAGTTTTCATCTTATTGCTGTGAAACATCAAAAACTGGAGGTGGAACAAAGCCAAACTATTTTTAATATTGCCAAAGAAGTATAACTTCTTACGCGCGTACATAAGTACACGGACCCTTTTTTTTCTATTGTAGTTATTCTTTTATTTCAGATTTTAAAAAATAATGTTCTACGAGCGGGTTATAGGCAATAAACGATCTCTTTTAGGAAACCCGAATGAAAAGCTTTTTTTTAATACTTTTATATATAGCATTTTTTATCGTTATAGAGAGTTTTTAGTTACAGCGAATGATGTTATAAAGACTACTCTGTATGTATACTATCGTAAACAGTAATTACCATTATACGAAATAATTATGTAATAAATATCAAAGTCAAAAGAATAGGAATAAAGATATAATTATAATAGAATTTTTAGGCACCGAGGTTAAAGCCCTTAGGTGTTTTTGTACTCTTAGTTGGCAGGAGGAGAAGGAGAATCATCTGTTAAGTTATAGTGCCGCCCACAGACACTTACATTGCCAGAGGGCTCGCAAGTGAGTTGCCGGCCTTTTAAGAATTGGTACGTTCTTTTCTTAAAGAACCCTAAGTGGAAGTCGTATTGACATACGAATTGGTTCGGAAATACATCGATTGGCAGCTGGTTCCACATTCTGGTGGTGCGCGACAATAACTGCCATAAAAACGCTCAGTTATGGAACAACGGACGTCGAGGTCCTACTGGTGGAATTTCGTATTCTGCCTCGACGTCCGATGATGAAACTCAGCTGCAGGTATTAATCCGAACAACTCCTCTGAACATTCTCCGTGCTAAATGCGGTATCAGATGCAGAGAGACCCCACATGTCGAGTGACGTACCGTCTCGCCTTGCTGAGCACACCAAGCTTAAGGCTAATTTAGCATTGCCCTCCAAATGACCGCGAAACTGAACATCATTCGATATGTCAACGCTCAGTACTCCGATGCTGGCTGTGGCTTTAAGGAGATTTTCTTCAAAGAGAAGAGTAGCGACAAAGGGAGTTTTTTAAGCGGAAAATCCGCAAACTCGTGTCTTCTTTGGTTTAAATTAGTCTAGTTTTAGTCGACCCCAGTCCTAGACTCCACGTAGCAGAGTTTCGACTCCGGACTTGTGTCTGGCCCGATACGGCAGCTGCTCAAGAAACACCTGGACTGCCAGTGCTATCCGCATAGCAATGAATGTTGCTAAGTTGCGACATATCATTGATATGCAGAAGAGATAGGACACAGCATTGTGGGCGTTCACGGGTTTAAGGTCGGAACATGCTCCAGAAAGCTGGAGATCCAGTCGTATTATTTCTTGGGGAGCACATAGGCTGGAAGCTTCGAGGGAAGCGCTTTATGCCAAACCCGGTCGAAGGCTACCGCTATATCCAAACTAACCGCTAGCGCCTCCCCCTTGGACTCAATTACCTCTGCCCATATATGCGTAAGGTATACAATGTCACCAGCTGAGCGACCAAGAAGCGAGCACCGTAATGTTTATTCAATAATAAAAAAAAATTGTGTAGAAAATGCTGTTTATATATTAAATATATTACCATAATATAATACCCATGTATTCACCATGTATGTACCATGCACCTCACCTTTAATATCTCTATCGCCAAAACCGGATATTTCACCATGACCACATAGATAAAACATAAATAAAATATATATACAAAACATTTCAATTTAAATCTTCGTCTATACTTGTTACACAATAGACTGGTTTTTCCTTGTTTCAGAAGGAAAATGACTTTTTGTCCTATGATTTGGTAATTTTACTGTATTATAAGTATATTAACCTTGCGTGTCAGTCATTGTGTCGTTTAAAGCATTACGTACCGTGTATGTTATTACGTTGTTACGATAACTTTAGACTTAGTCTTATTAATTTTCCCTATAATAAATTATCATATCTATCAAATGTCTCTCTAGTACTAATATCTAGTATGTACTCTCTAGTACTAATCTTTAAAGAAGTTGTTTTAACGGAGTAAAATCCATTTGAATTTTGCAGCTCCGAACGTTTTGTTCATTACGCAAGCCAGTGATAAGTTTTTTTCTCGTTTTATATGAATAACAACCGAATTTATTTTCTATATAACAAAACTAGCATTACATATACGCTTAAAAGCTATGATTGTACGTATGACAAAATTCCAACCAATTTTCATAACACCTTGGATATAAAATAATATTATGTATACTGCTAAGACGATACACTCACAACTCTTGGTGACATAGATTGTATTCTAAATTTAAAACTCACCTAAATTTAATGAACACATTCCTAGTTCAAAGTATTAGTGGCGCCAAAATTGGATTATACCACAGAGTATAAACTACAATACTTTAGAATAGACTATAGAAATTTCGCGCCTCCTAAAATGTATTTTATCTATCCTGTACCTATTTAAATATTGTATTAGTATAAAATATTGTTTTTTATCATTAATTAATTATGACCCACAGTCATAGAGTAGAGACGCATTTTCTATAGTGCTGATAGTTGTTGCGATATGGTGACTTTGAATTATCAGCCTTGAATAACCTTTTTATTCTGAACATATCAATTAATTCGTAAAACCAAAGGCCAGATGTTACTTTTAATGAGCCGTCATTTGCGGAAGCGTTTTTAAGCCGGATTTACATATGAAGTATATTATAATTAGGTACGCAATGTTATTTTTAAAATAATAATATATATACCATAACGTTCCTGGCGATGACAAGTAAGTATACAAATAACTAAGATTATTTTGGTAACTCATTGTTATTTATTGTCTTTGAAATTGGCCTTCAGAAACGGCTATAGCTATGAAGTAAGAAAATACTAAATAAATGTGCAAAATAATGAAGCAAAAATTTTTTGCATTCAAAATAAAATAATTCATTTGTTAATTTTCTAAATTCACTTCCCGTTCTAAAAATTTTATGTCTCTTATGAAGTTTAATGAAAAAAGAATGTGTATGTACCAAGGATATATTTTTTTAATACATTGTCTCTTCACTGAGACATCATGGAACATTACGATGTCGTAGTTACACTACTACAGTCTCTATTAAGGATAAGACACTCAGTTCTTGTGTTCATTTTTTTCACTTACCACTGTTACCAAGGATATCTAATAATCTATAATTTTGATTTATTAATACAAGTATACCAGTGGCGCTACCACCTTTTAGGTCTGGGTCTCAACTGTCTTTTTCGTGATAATTTATAGGAAAATTAAGAATTTAATTTCTTTTGTCTATGATTACTTTGAACTTATAAATCTTGCTCTGACTCTATTACCGTACTTAATTTATCTTATCTATATTTTCTTATCTATAGGGCAGCGTTATGTGACAGTGATCTGTAATAGATAACAAAATGCACTCGTGATGTTAAAATGCATTCCAAATTGATAAAAAAATAGAGATTAATTTAGATCAAAGCATCGGTTATTCTATGCGTTTTGAATATTTTCAATAGCATGAATCATTGATAATTTTATTTTATGGACAAGAGGGATCCATAAACTATAAATCTATTTAAGAATGGAATGGGAATTTTTTTAGGTAGGCGTGACCTTAGCTTTAGCCATAGCTGTCTCAACCCTTCACCGGAAGGCGACCAATTTGTGAAGGGGGTAGTATAGTGTGATTTGAAAACGTAATTTACAATAAGAAACTTTCTGCTAACTGTATAAAATTATTCTCAATTATACTAACACTTATTACAATACTTTTTTTAAAATCATTTGCGGAAAAATAAAATGTTGTTCGTCAGTCTTACTAAAACTAGAGAACGGCTGGACCGATTCGGATTCTTAAAATGTTTGTAGAAGATCAGGGAAAGTTTAAACGGGGAAAACGTAAATAACAATTAAAGAAAAATACTTAAAACGACAATCAATTTTTCCAATAAAAACTGTTCTTAGTTGGTCAATTTGACGTTTAGCACTTGGTTGTCATTTATTTGTAGATGCCTTCAGAAATATGTTTCATAAATCATAGTATGTAGTATGCTGTAGGTCCGATCTCTTTGGTCTGTTTTAAAAATTTTAACACAAATATATGTTGGTGAAACAAAGTTCACGGGGTCATCTAGTATATACATAAATTTCCACCAAGAGAGGAGCAGACTTCTGTCTTACTAGTATAAAGAAATCATGCTCCAAGTCGTATATTTTTGGGTCTAATACATGCCAGCTTCCTTACGATGGTTACCTCAACATCCATTGATGCACAACGAATTTCACGGACATCAAACTAAAACTCAAAATATATTTATTCATGTAGGTAAACAAGTACACTTATGAATTGTCAGAAAGAAGTTAAATTAATTGTAAATTTACATTTACTACCAGTAGAGCGGGTAAGATATCGAGGATAGAGTCGCACACTAAAAGCAACACAGCTCACTGATCATGGTTTTGTTTTGGCTCAAAACTGTTGCCATTAAAATTCCAATAATTATTCCACCGTTGTTTTTCCAAGAACTCACTTCAAGGTCGGGTTTCTTTTATGTCGTAGTAATACATCAAACAACTTTATACATTATTTAATACTTAAAGTTTATTTAATCCTTTTCAATAAATATTTTATGATAAGCAAAAACGTAAAGAAAGTATTTGTACGATCTATTAGAAAATATTACCACCTACTTCTATCGTCTTCTTCTTCATATTTTCCCGAAGAAAATAGATTTACCCCATGACTCTCACTGAGGGATACAGGACTTCAAATAACTATGACTGTGCCGTTATTATATTTGTGGTTCCTCTACTAATAGTATTGGTCAACATTTTTTATCAATAACTTTAATACACGAAACCGCTCGATGTCTTGCCCCACACTGTATACGTAATTATAAATGTATGCTCTATGTCACACAAGTGCCTTACATTAATTAATGAGATTCAATTTGAACTCATATAACTAGAATGCGTTAACATATAAAAAGATTCAGAGAAGAGTGGAAGCCCTTAGAGGAGGCCTATGTCCAAGGACAAGCTGTAGAACAGAAACCAAGCAACCGGCTTGCCGCTTAATTATTAGTATTTATATTTTTAGTGTTAATTTTTTGTATTTCACATTTGTATGTACTAATAGGTATAAGTAATTACAGCAATAAAGGCTTTTATTATTATTATTATTAACTAGAATGCGTATTGTACAGATTTATTTTCAATAAAGCAAATCAACTAAATAGGAAAATCGAAGACAGTGAGCTCCTAATAATGACATATTTTCGTATACCCAAGCGGCGGTTTTAGGGTAATTCAGTCGTAGAAGCACTAAGGTCTAAGGATGACTGCTAATCAACGTATTAGATTTGACATCTGTCAAACCAATTAATGTAGGTAAATTGTCTTTGGTCATACAGAGCGCATAGTTTAGATTCTGAATGTTCTGAAGCGGCGCGATAGCACCAGGACCCGAAGTTTAAAAAGATAAAAAATAAAGTTGTTTTTAGATATTTTTTAAACTGCGATTGAAATGTTGAGCCACCACCGCACCGAAACATAGCAGGTAACTCTACGATTTAAATATCTGTGTTTATGTAGGTCAGCGAGTCAAGTGCGCATTTGTAGTTAAATTATATGCAAGAAAATAGGTTTATATAAAAGCATATATTTAGTTTAATTGCATAGTTATAAGTTGGTAACACATGCTGATAAAAGTAATCTGTTCTTGAAAGCTTCTAAAAACGAAGTAACAATATACAAAAAAAATATTTGTACCTTAGTTTTTTTCGAATAAAAAAATTAATAATCTTATTTTATAATTTACTAGTTTCCTTGGTCATAGACAGCAGAAGAGTGTATAAAATATTTATATGTGATATATATACATGCAAAAGTATACATTTATTTATATAGTATACGTAATCTTAATAGTTTTTATAAATATTTATAAACTTCTGAATAATTAAGTAATAGACGAAAATTATACTTAATTTAACCTTTGTATTCACCTTTTGTCGTCAATAGTGCCAAATTTATTACAAAAAAGCACGTAGATATCTTTATTCTACGAAAATTATTTTGTGCACAATGTTACCAATACTAGTTTTACTAATAAACTAATTTTACTTTCCTGAAATAGATAGCAACAACCATAAAGATAGTTTAAGTTAAGATTGTAATTCTACCAAATAATCATTAAAGTTATTGCGACAGTCTAAAAACAAGTAAAGAGAAGTAATGATATATCTCTGTTTCACCAAGGTCATAGTTCATACTATTTCCGCGAAAAGAGTGGTAATAAATTATTACGTTCTAGACTTTCGTCAAAATTACCGTCGTAATGTGCGGTTACGTGTGTCGTCCGTAATTATGTTATATTTGTGGTTAAAAATATGCCTAAGAAGCGCTCCATTTTTTCATTAAGAAATTACTATTTTGTTACGCTAACATATATTGTAATAGTGTTAGTAGATGTCAAGACTGTCTAACCCACTATTTTGTCAATTCTTACTTGCTGGATATTACTCGCAATATTCATCAGTGTCTTAAATCTTTATACCAAAATCATACCAATACTTACCGTGTCATATGCAAGACTATTATTTGGATAAATTTTATACTTATACTTATTTACTATATATTATATATTTATATATATATATATACGTTTTCAGACTTATTAACAACCACGACTTCATATATACCCACGTATAAACCGAAACACTGCGGGATTTTAAATCAACATACAGTAGACAAGTGAGTTAATTGAAACCGATTGCGTCATAACACATTACAATGAATCAATAAGACCAAGAAGAATCAATTATGGAACTATTAGAATGATGTTACGATACTAGCACAGTTTATAGGTATATAACAAGTGCCTCGCAAGGGTTTCGCACATGCATCAGGAGTTTTACTATAGTAAAATAACCCATATATAATTAATACGACCTACCCTAAAGTGAGTTATTTTCAAACTTAATTTGCTAAAGGAAATATTCGAAGTGCCTAGTGCCCAATTCCAGCTTCTGTGTTAATATTTTAATTGCTAATTGTATTTTCTTCTTTGTACGCAATAAAACAATAAACTTTTTTATTTACTAATCTCCATATACATATCTTCTCTCAATATATTTTCGTAATAAATATAAATGCTACATGAAAACGGAATCCTTAATAATACCGGCATTTTCTTCATGATAATCGCTAAAATTTCGGTTTTAATCTTTAAAAAAAAAAGGGAAAAAAAAAAAAAAAAAAAAAAAAGAAAAAAAAAAAAAAAAAAAAAAATTTTTTTTTTTTTTGGTGTTTTGGTGGGGTGAAGCGTGGTGTAATTGTCCCAGCCAACAGAAAGCCGTCAGTAGCCTAGAAAAAAAAAAAAAGTTTTCGTTTCAAGTCATTTGCCCGATTTGATCAACTGGCTGAACATCTTTTAAAGGGGGGGAAGAAAAGGGGGGGGGGGAAAAAAAAGGGGAAGCAAAAACCTAAAAACTTAACAATTATTAACGGTGTTAATATTATTAATAAAATTAAAAATTGAAGTAATAAGATAGTTGGCCGTTGTTGCCTTTTCTTCTTTGTAATCTCCGATATAGAACAGTAAGCTGTTTATTTATTTTTTTTGGCCCTGGCCAGATTTATTCGTAACTAAAGTCAACCTTTTCATAATTATAAATATAAATTAAAATACTTTATGGCTAATAATTGTATGTACGAAAGAATTATAAAACGAATTATCAGAAAGTCGCTGAAAAGAAATCAAAACGTCGTGTTATGTAAATCAGATAAAGATGTGTACCTACATATTTAAATATTTTAACAATCTATAAAGTTATTATAAATTGTTTCCGGTATAAGATAAATTGCACCAAGAATTAACGTTGGCGTTAAGTAATGTGTTTTGTTTATCATACTGACAAAATTTAACTTACTTTAACTAATCCAAAGTTAAATAAAATAAAAATAAGGTAAATAAAAATCCTGATAAGGGGTTAAGCTCTCGAGGCCACGTATATAATATAATTGCTTGTGTTCATCGATGTGGAACTACTGTGCCCGTCATTTATGTTATATATTTAATTTCTATTCATAAATTCAAATAAATCGTGATCTTTATTCTTGTTTACTATGTATATTAATTATTATTGGTCGGATGTTCTTTAAACGATTGCTTGCTCAGAAGGTTTATATATTAACGCAGCTTTCGGGATGTGTAAAGCGGTCTCTACATTGTTCTCTTTTAACTGCAATGTTTTTATTATTTGAAGGACGAAACGGTGATAACTAAAAATTGTTATCTTATCTATGGCATTGACCGTTATCAAATACGGTTTTGCATTACCTGTCAAACTCACGTGCTCCGGAAGTAGCCGAGTGGGAACGTACACAAATACACACACAAATTCTAAGCCGGCACAACAATGCTTTTTGCTGCCAAAACCAATGACCGTAACAGCCGCATTCTTTAACATTAAATAAAATACAGGTACATTTCCAGCGAATTTATACTACTTTCCATTTAAAAGAAATGCTCGATGACCGAGATAAGCAAAACTGTCGAGTTGTATTTTCGAGTTCAGGTTAAAATAAAAGATATTTTAATAAGAAAATATTTTACATTTAGTAATATCTAAGTAATTCTTACCTGTTCCCCACCAGTACTTTTTCCAACCAACAGATACGGCACGGAACATCGCGTTATACACAACGTGTGCACGCAACAACGCGTGGCGTTCGACTGACTTTATACCTACCAAATACCAATACAAACCGGTATAATATGAAAAGTGAAAAACTGTTGCGGAATGACTAATTAATTAGTAATAACTAGTTCGCGGGTGCGTTGCGTTAAAATTACTTCCCTCTGTTTTAACACGTTAGTAGCAAAGCCTTTTCGCTCCCTTATTCAATTAATCTCTAATTAGAGACGCCCTCAAGGCTCTTAGCGTCAAGAGCTCACATTGCCTGTCATGAAAGCAAATGGAAATCTGACATCTCGATACTTGAATGAGGCCAATTGTATCGCAATATAGGTCAACGATGTACACAGGTATGTATTAGGCATTTGACATAATTCATTGGTATTGGTATTCTGTTGGACAACTCTAAACATGAATAATTAGTGGTAAATTACAGGTTTTTTATACGTTATTTATGCAAGCATTAAAAATGTTTAATAGATCTTAATTTATACAAAAGTTTTATTTTAATATATTAAAAAGGTACGGGGATAAAGTAAAGTAACTATAGCCTAAATAGTTTACAATAGAAATAAATAAGAATAGAAGAATAAGTGTTTTTATTGATAAATTAAAACCAAAACACATTTCTCTTAAATTGTGTAATTCCGGAAATCAATTTTACGTGGAATCGAGTGAAGTGCGGTACCAATAGGAGTCGGAGGTAAAGGGCTAATTAAGAGTTATCAAAAATTATTGGTTGAAAAAAAGTTTACTGAGTCAATTTTCAATATTCGTTTATCAATAGAGAGCCGAGTTATTTGTCAGTGTCTTAGGCTATACCATTTTCGTGGTATTTGTGTTCAGTCTGTTCAACTCGTCGTCGAACAAGACGACTCGACTGGCCCAAAAAGATCTCTAACGAGCAACTTTGGGAGCGCTGTAGAGAAACCCCGATTAGCCTGCAAATCAGGCGACGAGTGGAAATGGATAGACCATACACTCCGAAGAGATTCCAATCATATCCCCAAGCAGGGGCTTCATTAATACCCGCAAGGAGGAGAATCCGCAGCAAACCTGGCGTCGTACGGTTGCAGATGAGGCGAAGAGAGCCGGAAAGAGTTGGAGCGCCGTGAAATACGAGGCTCAAGACTGAACGCGATAGAGGCTCACTGTGGACGCCCTCTGCCTCATCTAGGGGGTTCCACATTAAGTCAAGTGTGTTGTCTGAGAAAAAACAGTCGAACGAAAACGTTACTAACGAACGCTGTCCTAACAATGAGAAATATATGATAGAGCTCTAGACAAAAGTTGTAGAGCTCGATAATGCCTGAAAAAATGTCAGCGGCAACATATGTCTAAACTTTATATTATTTCAAAACCAGTGGAAGGTTGAGGTATATAATTTTTTCCAGAGTTCCGATGCTAGTTTCTATTATACGTATACTCCCGCGTTCCCTCATCATAGATTGATTGCATGAAGCCTTTCTTAATAGATTGTAAATCCAATGCAAAAAAATTCTGTTCATACCAGTAGTTCCTGAGATTAGCGCGAACAACCAAACAGAATCTTTAGCTTTATATAGTATATCGTTTCGTATAATCATGAAAAGTAAATTGATAATGTATCAGTAGATCAAATAAAATGGCTTTTATTATACAAAATAACAATTCAGAATGCAACGTGAAAGCGACATTCTACACATACAGCCGACAATAAAATAATTATTTAAAAGTCGTCATATTCACAAATCAACAAACTAGATGGCGTACTTAAAAATAAAATCATTAACAGATATCTAAAAAATTACCCTGTAAAATCTTTAGATTTTAATGTATTAAAAACGTGACAGATAGCTCCCGTCAGACTTGACAACAGCTGATTACCATTTCCTTTTATTAAAAGTCCAAATCGATGTTAAATTCTATAATTTAGACTAAATATTGAAATTGTAATAAAAGATTAGATGTAAACATTTATGAAATTCTTCATTCAAATATCAGTAGTGATAATTAAAGTTACATATTTGACAAGATTTTAAAGTTGGAATAAATAGAAACTAACTAAAATGTCAGAAGTTGTCTATAATATAATATAGATGGCGCTGATCTCAAAAAGGTATTTCAAATTTAAATTTAAAGTAGGATAAATATAAAATAAGTATATTTATTACTTTCTATTGTAGAAGAAAAGTGATTTTTAATTAGTACTAACACTTGCTCGATAAAAATGTACTGTACAATGTACATCTTCCATCGTATTTTGTTTAAAAATTGTAAAATAGATGGTCCAGAAAAAATAATTTCACCAAAGTCTATTATATATGATAAATAATTTTAAGTGAATTAAAACATCAGAATAGTTGTATTTTATGTTAAATTAATTTTTGAGCTGATTAATTGAACTGAAAATTTTAAGCCTTAATTTCAACCTTTTGTTTTCAATGTCTGCTGTACTCGGAGAGACGGGATTTAGTTCGGATATAGGTTCTCAGGCGTTGTATTCAGGACCCGTAGGTTGCAGTTATACAATTGGAATTCCTTAACCAAGGAATGTCATTAATTATTATATCATAGTTTAATGGTAATGTTTGCGATGTTTGAAAATACCTGACTAAGATTAGGTGAGTATATTATTAAATGAAAACATAATTTATATGAACACCATGCTTGCTAAAACTAGCTAGGTTTACACTTAGGGAGCGTTCAAGTATTACGTCACGCAATTTTTGGAGATTATTGACCCCCCCATGGAAAGCGCCGTAACGTTTTTTTGTACCCAATAGTAAAAGTTTTTGGTAACGATTCGATAACGATGCGCCCAAATTTGGGGTTGCTGGGGTGGTGAGGAAGGGGGGGAGGGGTGTAGTAATCACCCCCTTCAAATTTTGCGCGCCGGAAACAAAAAATTTTTTTTAAAAATCTCACCTATTTATCTACTCCAACTCGGCTTCTTGGTCGCCTTCGGCGACCAAATATACATATACTAACCTAACCTAACCGATCTAAATAATATTAGTTTTTTGGACAGCTCCGATCTAAATAATAATTGTTTATTCAGCCCTCGGCAACTCGGCTTCTTGGTCGCCTTCGGCGACCAAATATTCATATACTAACCTAACCTAACCGATCTAAATAATATTTGTTTTTTTGGACAGCTCCGATCTAAATAATAATTGTTTATTCAGCCCTCGGCAACTCGGCGACCAAATATTCATATACTAACCTAACCTAACCGATCTAAATAATATTTGTTTTTTTGGACAGCTCCGGCGCTACGGGAAATGCAGCCCCTCCACCCTTGCGTACCAAAGCACAGGCAGTTTATTCAAGCCTCCGCAACCTCGGCTTTTTGGTCGCCTTTGGCGACCAGCCTCAGCCGCTACAGCTTTCATAATGCCTGTGCTTTGTTACAGCGGGTGGGGGCTGCTCTTCCTCCGCGCCTCCGATTATTTATATACACTCTAGGGGTAAGGCAGACAAGACCACGTGGATAGTGGGGTGCTCTGATTCGGTTTTGGGTACTTTTTGAATAATTTAAAAATTTTCGGAACCATACACTAATTGAAACATGAAGTTAATGTAATGTAAGTACATTTGACAAGTAATGATTAAATTAGGTTCAACTATAAAATTAACAAATGAGAAAATAATCGATCCGATTAATTTACCGAGAATGTCACATCACTTATAACCAACAGAAAACGAGAATGACACATCTCTTATAACCAATAGAAAAGTAGATAATGGTGGATTGTTTACAAATTTCAATACATTTCACAAAACTTTAAAAAAATTTTAAAAATACTTTGACGCATTTCCGGCAGCTAAAATTACTTGGAGGTGTTCCAATCAAGGTCCCCGAGGACTCCTGCATAATCAGTATCATCAGATTCCAACGCACTATTATCGCACCCAACCCAAGTTTTTACCTAAAAGTTACCATTATATGGTCTAAAGTACTGGAAAGTCGAAAATAATATTACCCCCCCAAATTACGTAATACTTGAACGCTCCCTTAATCACTTTCTAATTAGGAATATACATTTTGTTTTTAATTAAGTACAAATTAAATAAAAGGCAATTGGAATTAAAAAATAACATTGTCATTTCACCCGAAAGATATTGGGAATAATTTCTGTTTACTTAGTACCGTTTTATGAAGCACCGGGTCCACTAAATCGTAGGATAATATCCTATCTCATACGTGCAGGAGTAAAGCCTAGATTTAGTTTCGATTTAAACATACAGCAGGTTAACCTTAATAAACGTTATCTCTTAACTTTATCTGGACTCCATTCATTTCATTTTCCAGATCCATTTTTTAACTCGAAAATACATTAATTTAAAGAGTCTGTCCATAACAATGACTTGACTGATTCTAAATTCCATAGGTACCTTCTAAAATTAAATCTCTCAATATACAGAATGTTGCATAGTGTATAGATAATATCTATCTATATATATATGAACTATAAATTTTCTACTAAATCCTTAACTCAAAAACACGTTTTTGTGTCTTTCTGTTCAATTGTGTTCAATGAGAAATATGAGCGCTTTATTAAAACGGTGCAATTAAATTAAACTTCAATGATTTTAAATGTCCCCTAAATAAGTTACCCGATCTTACTTTAGACACGAGAAGTGATTTTAAGGTTTTTTCCCACTAAAAATATGTGCGCGTAAACTTTTGTTCACCATGCAGAATCTGACCAAGTTACGTGACGAGACTACGTATATAACACAAGCACAATTTATAATTTGTAACTAACCATAACTCAACTCTAAATTTCGATATAGAATTTAAAACGATTGTTAATAGGTAAGATAATATAGCAAGCACTGATTTTTATTTAATAATAATATGAATAAAGTTTATTTGCCTCTTCACAATATTTTATTTTACTGGTTACACTGCAGGTATTGACCACCTTTGGAGGAGCTGGTGCCTATAATAGGACTTTAGAAGTCTCATAAGTCAATGCGCATAGAAAATATTCAAAGAGATGGCTGTAGTCTACGACTAAATTAAGTAACAAACATTTTAAAAATAAAACTAAAGCAAGAGTGGTGTGAGAATATGTGTAAGGGTGTGTGAATTGAAAGTATGTGAAAGATTTAATTAAAAGTCTTACTCAAATGGCTATGGATAATAAATGTTCTGTTGAATCATAACCAAGGTTTAAAAAAAAATAGAAATAGCTGTTTTAGCTTTTTTACAATGGGTGTTTCTCTCCACGTATATTTATACAATGCGAAGGTATGCAATATAGTCTAGACACGCTAAAGTAATTTGTTCCATCTATTTCAAATGAACCCACCGCTAAAAGCCTTTGGACGCACGTGTCCCGACATTCAAACTGGACTAATTAATTGGCATTCTATGACCGATATAGCTAACACGTGGTTTGCTCAAAGATCATACATTTCGCTTGATGTACGCTATAATTGAATTCCAATTCCAATTATTGTTATAATATATAATTATTTTTGTATTATTTTAATACGAAAATGAGGTTAAAATTTTAGGCGTTTACATAGATGCTGGTCTGGGGTGCATAGATGTAAATTTATATTACAGTTAGAAGTGTAACTATCACGTGTCACATCATGCATAGGACCATTAGATGAACAGCCCAAAGGACGACCTCAAATGCGCTGGAAGGACATTTGCAAAACTGCTGGGATGCACTGACTCTAGATGGCTTGTCTAAGGAAAAATGGCATTCCTGAGAAGAAGCCTATACGTGTGAAGAGGATTCTACTAAGAAATATTTTAATAGATCTTACCACATTGCACGCTATCTGCACAATAATAGGTGGACACATATGAAATACGACACACATATAAAAGAAACTCGTGTGAGTTACACTATTGCCGTTCATTTGTTAAAAATGGTATAAGAAAACGCAACTGAAAGCTAAATGTAATGTTATCTATGGTTAAGTATGATTGAAAATGTGATAATTAGAAGTTTTGAAGTTGATCGGTTGATGTGTGTATTTCGAGATACTATTAGCTTTTCGTGCCGATATTATCATGAACAATGCCACGACCAAGACGATCGAATCTTAATCTTTTCAATATCAACTTACAGCCGCTACAGCCATTTATGCTCGGCTCAACAAAGCCGTAATGCAATAAATGGCTGTAACAATTTTGATGAGTGTTTAAGTGGATACGAGAAAAGTTTATCATTTACAATAAGATGTTTTTTGTGTCTTTTTTAAGTTTAAATGATGTATTTAAGATGATTAAGATGTGTGAACAGGACAACGTCTGTCAGTTAGTAAATAATAATTTATTTGTTTGTTTTGTATAAATAATTAATCATTTATTGTAATTCATTTGTTAAAGGCTTTTTTATTTATTTATACACACTAGAGTGTGAGATGTATATATTATATAACTGTTGTTACATTATCTATATAACTGTTGTTTCATTATGAAACAAGTTAATACATTCACTTTAAATATTAACTCAGATGCATGTAACTGTCTTTGTTTGCTTATGGGACTGCCCATAGCAGCCTGGACACGAAAGTACAAATTAATATTTAAATATATAGTCATATGACTTAAATTATTAATGTGGAAAATGTCTCTATACATATAATAAGATAGTTGTGTAAGAACCGGAAACAATTACTTTATAATTGTTTTTTATTTACGGGAATTTGTTACATTATTTACACATCACCACGATTCATTTGTTTTCCGCTATCGTCAGCGAGAGACTGCCAGAAGACGGACGGCTAACTATTTGACATTGACTTAAAGACAGAAAAAGCGTTTGTATATCTTAAAGAAGTAAATTAATTTATATTATTGTATATTTTTCTGTTGTTAAAATAATAAAGTTTTCATACACACACACATACTCATAAATATCTGTCTACTTATGTGTTTATTAATAACTTTACTAGATTTAAACAACTCCGTCGAATATGTAAAAAGTAAAGCTATGAAAGCTGAAAGGATATTTAAAGAAGAATTCATTAACGCTCGAAATAGACACGATAAATCCTTTTAGACGATTGTGATCCTATTGAGACTCTGTCCTAAAGATAGCTTTTTCTTTACTAGATTATAATACTAGTGAGTTCAGTGACCTTTATTTTTAATCAGTGAAATCGATACAGTGAGCTCCTGGGATTCTAATCGTGTCTATTAAGTCTAATAACATAAATCTGTCTAAATTCCACTGACGAATATTTTGCTGATACCAAGATAATATTAATAAATTAATAACAATTATTTTATTTTGACTTTCACTATTGCAGGGCTCGAGAAAGGTAGAATTTTATCCGCAAACCTAACCTCATTCTTGCAATTGACTAGAGAGGCACGCGCGCGAACCGAGACCCCACCAGCATGGTTATTGCGTATTTTAGTTGACAACTGTTTTTGTTAATAGAATTGCTGGTCACCAACTGGTGACTGTGGCCTGGATGACAGCATAAACTAGGAATAACCTTTATTACCGTCACGGGTTTTTAAACTACGTTTTATTTGTTTTAAAATATAATTTAAAACAAATAAAAATATTATTAATACGCAGTCATAACATTTAAAAAAATTAAATTCGTTTGTTTACAAAGAAAGTGGTACATTCAGATTGATTCATCAAAATAAAAACCGCAAAACTAGCCATATAAAAATAGGCATCCAAATGTCATATTTATTATGATAGTGTCATAATAAGAACAGTTATTTATAATTGTTGTCAAAACGTATGGCTAAATACTTTCCCACACTATAAAGGCACCATGCCTTTAAAAATGAAATCACCTTCCCGTTGAAAGCATTACACGTCAGTGATCTATAACTTCTGGAAAGGTGATTTAATGGCTTCATAGCCATGGCGTAATCTTTTTAAACACATATTGGAACAACATGCAGGCACCCACAGCCGTGTTGTATAGACACTGTAACACGATGTCTTCTCAATAAGATACATACTAAATCTCATTTTCAGTGGCTATCAATCGGTATACAACCGAAATTATTTAAATAACGAAAGCCCCGAAGGAGCCTAAAAGGAGGACGTTTTTCACACGGAATTCTTGCCAGAGCCTAATAGTGGCCTTTCTATATAAACGCCGAGATTTCTGTATTTTATCTAGAACAGTTTACAACGTGTATGTTGTCACCTGCTGGGATGTCGGAAGCCTCTATATATCATCAAAATGATTGAAGAAGACTTCACTTAAAAGGCATAAATATTTATGTTAAAAAATAAAACGTTCTTGAGCGAAAGTTGTGCATGTTTTTGTACATAATTGCTTCATCAATTAGCGATATATTTAATTAAATCGTATCGTAGAAATTGCGATGCGATGCGAATTCGCATCGCATCGCAAATATCTGCGAAAACTCTATAAGGACTCCACAAAAAACTGCGATGCGGCCAAACAAAACTGCGATGCGATGCGATGCGAATTCGCATCGCAGGAATTTGCGATGCGAATTTCTGCGATACGATTTAGTGCGTCAAACCGTTTGGTAGGGCGACCATTCCTTCGAAGCCAGCCGTACTGAACGTGTTTTTAAGAAGCGTAAGATGGATCGCAAAAAGATTATTGCACTGCTGTTATTGTTAAATAGATATAAAAGAAAAAGAAGATTCTGGGTTCATCCATTCATTACGATTATGAACTCTGATGGGAACTATTTTATTCAAAAGTACTATGCGTTGAGAACTGAAGATAATTTTTTTGATTATTTTTGAATGAGCATATTTTCATTTGAAGAGCTTTTGAGTATATTATCACCATGCCTTCAAAAACTATCGTACAAGGGAAGAATTCCTGTTATGCCTTTGGAAATGCTGGGACTGACTATCAGGTAAAGTAAAACAAAATGTATTTATTGACATTTTAATTGTTTGTCTCAGAGCGGACTAAAATGGTGTCACCAAGGATGACGTAAAATCGCAGGAATGTGCGATGCGAAGCAGATCGGAAATTCTTGCGTTGCGTTCGTGCGAATTCGCAGATATTTGCGATGCGATGCGAATTCGCAGTTTTGTGTGGGAGCCCTAACTCGAATTGTTTGGCGTCTCCCTTGATGTTCGACTTATAGAGGTTCTACTGTATGAATACGAAGCCTAGGCTTATAAATGTATAAAATATCTGTTTAAAGATAATTATAAGTTTATTTCTTTAAACAATACACAAAACAAATGAAATTAATTATAAATAAAACACTAAATAATCGGTCATATATTTTATTTCATCTAGAAAGGGTAATTCCTCCTGGTGTTTATACGGAATATTCCATTTCTGAAATAATTAAATTGGGGTTAAAATGAAATATAAATAAATGTTTTATCATAAAAGCATCTTTTACTTTGCGCCAACAAACAATACGCAGTTTAACATAGATAAGATCACTCACTAAGTACTTTAATTATCATTAATGCTTAATAAAATCGTGATCAGATAATCAAATTGTCTTTATCATAAAGTTGTTTGTTGGTAGGTTATATCCAATCAAGAATATTAATATCGATATATTGTTTGTGCCGTGTTGGCCTACTGGCTTGAGCGTGGACCTCTCAACCCTGATGTCGTGCCTTCGAATCACGGCTGTGTACCGATGGACTTACATTCTACGTGCGCAATTAATTTGCGCGTACGGTGATGGTAAATGTCGTGAAGTGGCATGGAACTGAAGGCTGATTTAGCTTCCTATAAAATGATGACGAAACAGATACAGAACGACAAGGCCTAGAGAATGTAGCGCCACTGTTATTTTAATGTATGCTGTTTAAAGTCCGAGAAAAGTTCTGGATTATACGTAAATAAACAAAGAGTAGGTATATTATATGTCTTAGTGGGTTTCACACAAAATTTTCTCGTTCTTAAATCGCTGATAAGATAGATTAGAGATATAAGCTAGCCATAATCAATATGCCGCCTTCTAAAACTAAATCAGTTTCATTGCACTGCATTAACTGAGAACCCTTAAATTTATTATAATTTTTAACAATAGTAATTGTGATACTTACGCAAGTTTAAAAAGATCATTCGTTCCCAAAGGTATTAGGAATCCCCTACATGTGTTCCATCTCATATCTGACAAATTTGAACATTGGTTAGCCCTGAGGTGGCTGTTTGTCAACGATGCGGCAAAGAGTTCCCAGGCACGGTTGTGGCTACAAGGTCCTGATAGAACACATCCTGGTTGACCATCCCCACCGTTGGGGTAGATGTCTACATGGCCAATGGCATCTGCGATACCCCTCGGAAACAGGCCGTAAGCATCAGTGTGAATAACTTCGACGTACAGCGCGTCCCTTGAAGAAAGGCGTCGAGAGTTTGGTCCCCATTGATCACGTGAAGGGTCCAGACCTGAAGCGTGCTTATCGTTAGTTCCCAAATTCATAGATTGAATAGTTTTTAAATATAATAACAAAATATACATTAACACAAGACTAGTAAAGTATGGCATTTAAAACATTTATTACTAACGAAACACACAGACAGAAGCACACAAAATAATAATAATCAAAAAGAAAGAAAAATAACATTTTGTTTAAAATAATAAGGCACATTTTAATTGTGTAATGTGTGTGTGTTGTGGTTGTAAGAAAAGAAGTCCTGTGTGAAGTATATATAGTAAATAAAAAAATAAAAATAAGAATAATTGTTAAGAAATAGATAAATAAATATTTTTGGGCGATTAATAGATAGATAACTAGATTTCGTGGAAATTTTGTTGAGTAACTAGATGTACTTTATAACTGCGACGAAAATTTGATTTTAGTTGAAGATTTTTCAACGTTAATCAATAAACACTTCAAAATTAATCAAAAAAAATTGAGATAAATAGAAACAATAGAAAACTAATACGAATAGTGTTCGAGCACTTTTAAGTAGTGCAATTAAATGAAATCATTTTAATATACCAATTCGTGTATGTTGGAAATGGGCATTACCTGTGATTCTTGCAACTTGGCCGTTCAGGGTTCTTCCTGCATATCCAGCAATGTGCGCTCCAAGATTAAATCCGACCAAATGGACATCGTTGAGAGTGGTAATGTTTGCTTCGACGAGATTACTAATAAGTTCAGCCACGGCAGTACCAACACTAGGGACGGCACTTACAGCATTCGAATAACTCTGTAGAGAGTATTGGGACCAGTCCACAACAATCACATTTGTGTCGAAAGCAGTGAGCATCGCTGGAAAATAAACTTAATTTAACACAGAACCTTTTGTATCTATCAGATTAGCCCTAACTGACTTTATTAAGTAAATTCTTGGGGCTTCACTGAAGGGCTATAAGCCATAGGAAGATGATCATACCTAGCTATTACCCTATAAAGAGAAAATTTAATTGGTTAAAAGAAGAAGAAGTTAAAATATTTTTTTATAAGTACACAGGAGGACAAATAAGATTGTGGAGAAGCCAAAAAAAGCAGCTGCCGCATGTCATGGACATCCATCCAAGTTAGGTGCGTTGCCGGCCTTTAAATTTTAATATATAATCTTGCTTTAAACCACTACAATTACAACGTATTCGTAGTATATATTCTTACTATCTTTTTGCGATTATATTTTTGTCGAAACTAATAGTATATACTTACCATCTTTAACAGTAGGATTTAGACTGGTAAAAGCTGTTCCTTCATGACCATGGATTATGATGGTTGTGACATTACGGGTGCTGGCTAACGAAGTTTCTTCTATAGACGGGATCGTTCCATTGAATCTCTCTACAGTACGTATGTTATCTCTAAGAAAAGATTTTGTACATAAGTTTACAATATGTATTCGAACCTACACGACACATTAAAGGTGAACGAAAAAGCCCCGTCCGGGGACCCTTAAGGAAACTCTATACTCTATGCCTGAGATTTAAGAGACGTTATTCTAAGACGGTCAAAGTCCGAGCTAAGCCGATTCTCGGCCAAGTCAAGTTTACATTGTTTTTGTCAAACTTCGCTAAGTATTTCTTTTGTTTTTGGTATAATTACAGTGAAGATGTGAAGCCATATAAAATTAATATCATGTGAAATTTAATATTTAAGAACTCCTAAGACAACATAATTTCCAGTTCAAAAGTAGAAATGCATAAATTACGTTTAAACATATTATAATCTGCATTTTTAATTTCATGATTGTCCGTTTGGTGGCGCCAGATTCGCAGCGTAGACTTGTTTCCGAATCTCACCCTATGGTCATTTAGTCAAGTTTTAAGTTATTACCTAAATGTTATTGTTTAATAAATTAAAACGTTACCTTGTATACGAGTAGTATACGTTCAAATTTCCGTTAGATGGTTTAATGCTTTCATATTCTCCACGGCTTACTAAAAACAAGACACATTAAAAATATACGAAATATTTTATGTAAAATATTTTAGTGTATTTTCGAGAGTATATACAGCACTAAACGCAGTATACAAAGTCGTCAATTTATCTCTAATTTAGATCAAAAATTATCCCCTTCATTAAAACGAAATCTGCCTAATTAAAGATTTTTTACCAAACCCATATCCTGTCTCTCTTCGTCTCAACGTAAACACAACTTAACAGAAAGTGACAAACGAGTACCTTGCTTAAAATGGAGCAACAAGACTCAAGCTACCTAGTAATACAGAAACTTGTATTAAATTGCTAAAGTTAAGTCTTGTCAAATTTGCAACCAAAATGATGCAATGAAACATTTTATTATTATTAGTAAAACTTAAAGATGATTTCAAAGATTTATGTAAATTATAAAAAAATATCAACTTACCCGCCACAGCAAGGCATAGTACTAACACCTTGAACAACATGTCTTAAAAATTATCAATAGAATACTATATTATGTTTAGTAGGGACGCATTTAAATACTTAAATTATTTGATAAAATTGATAAAAAGTGACCGTTAAAAAAATCCCATAAAAAGCGGTGACTTTTGATCATTCGATTGATTATAATCTGATAAGATTTATATAAAATCTAATAAATAAATTATTCAATTTGATTTGAATACATATAAAAGTTTATTGTCCTTCACGACCGCGCATTATCAGACCTTGATTATTTCGTAAATGATTTTGATATAGTGTTGTTCAATTTATCTAAAATTTATTTTAATTTTAACAAACTTTAAATTCTCAAATTTATAAAGATCTTCCTTATTGAAATTTGGTAATTTTAATCTTAAAAGTCAACAAATAACAAGATGTACTTCGGTAAGGTAGGTACCGACCTGATAAGTGATTCTTTCTAGGCAACCCAAATGAAGAATAAGTACAAAACATTATACACAAAAAAGGTTGTTAAAAAAAATCTAATTGTTCGTGAGAAACGGAGAATGAGATACCCAGCCATCAAGATCGACCCACAGATAAAGTTATGCATACATACATAGGTCATAGGTAGTGTGTTTTTTTTTCAAAGTTACATTGAATTTAATATATCATTTCATAGATTTTTCATGTGTCAAATGTTATGGCAGGGGTCGAAGCGGCGACCATTCCAACGTCAGTTCTATTGCGTGTGATTGTTGCAAACTTAGCATAAAAGTCAGTAAGTATAATGAATATAGCAATTTTCAAATATAGCAAATTTCGCTTGGAATCAATCAATACAAAAGTATTGATAGGCGTTAACCTTCTATTATATTAAAATATTATTTTAGAACTACATAAACTACTTAAATATTTAGAGGTTTCATGCCTCTAAGGGTGAGATTCAGAAACGATACTTAGCGGGAACTGTGTCTTCTGCACTTCCACACTTCTTTCCGTATGTCAAAATCCAATAGGTAAATTTTGGCGTTTGAGTCAGACTTAGTGTTCAATCTCATTTTTGAATCACACCCTTAATAGGTATGTATTAAAAATAAACATTTGGCCATATGAATTCCACCCATTTTATACTCGATATGCATTCAGATTTGTTTATAAATGTGGTAAGGATCTTACGATTGTATAATGTAATAATCTTAATATATATAAAATTACGTGTCACGTTGTTTGTCCCCTATGGACTCCTAAACTACCAAACCGATTTCAATCAAATTTGCATACCGTGTGCAGTTTGAACTAACTTAAAAGATAGGATAGCTTACATCTTTAATTATGCCGTAATATTATTTTATTGCAAATTATTTGTTTATTATTTGACAGTCACAATTCTTCAGGTTGAAAGTACCAACGTTTCATATAAGCTACAATTTAATGGCATTACCACCAAAAAAGCATGGTGGTCCCCATGACTGGTGTTCTCCTACCGTTTGACTTGAATAGTTTACTACTATGTAATATAAAAAAATTTTATCCAAAGCAAAGCTTGGCCGAGTCTGCTAGTTTAATATAAAAAAATTTAGTCTCTATCAGCAGCAAGCGTGGCGATGAGGATGGAATTAAATTATTAATATCAACGCATACACGAATTCAAGTCCGACCATTCATCAGGAGCACGTAGCATGGCCATTGGCTCTCTCGCCATTTTTAGAGAGAGAGATCAACCCCATATGGACCCGTCGATAAGTGAGCTGATGGTGCTTGAAATATGAACTAAATATACATCAAAAACATTAAAATTATACCACATAACCTCTGACTGAAGGTTGTTACTATAAAATAGAAAATAAATCACTTGTTTACACCGGAAAATTACTAATGCGTCATATTAAAACAGATAGGAAGTAATATTAACGATAAGAACTTAATATTATAATACTAATAAAGTATGATAAATATTTGATTGGCCGTCAGATTGAGTCACTGAGTTTCTATCACTCATTATCGTACCTATAAATGTACGATGAACTTTTTTCTTAAGGAGGCTTGAGTAAGACGTATAATAATAATTCATATAACCAATTGATTAATTAATTCGATTATTTGACTTCATTCAATATTATTTATTCATTAGCTATATTAACTCTTGAGAAAAACGTTACCTAAAGAAATTGTCTGACGTAGTCTGTATTATACAGTATATTCCTGTAAATGAATATGTGTGAAGTAAAATCTGGCAATTTATTTTATTAAATATTGATGTATTCTTTAAAACCGATGTACACGGCCAAATGTGAAGAAGGAGAAGAGATAAGATGAGATCGGCAATAAAGACAAGAAGATGTTTTTACTATATTCAATTACCTCCACATATACACATATATGTATATGCATATCGTTATAAAATGTGTGGATTTCATATCGCCAAGTGTTTATTTTTACTACTGTGCTATTAAGAGTGATATTCAAAAATGACATTCAACTCTAAGTCTGACTCAAACTCTGAATCTCACCCCTAGAGTCATAAAAACTCTAAATATTTAAGTAGTTTGTGTAGTTCTAAATAATATAATATAATATAAATAATTTTAATATAATCGACCTTAGGTCCTATCAATACTTTTGTATTGAGTGATTCCAAGTAGTCTACTTGAAAATTGATATATCTTAATATATATATTTCTTCTGTGCGTGTGTATGTGACTGAACTCCTCTCAAACGACTGGACCGATTTTGATGAAATTTTTTGTGTGTGTTCAAGGGGATCTGGGAATGGTTTAGATTCACAAATCAGCCCGGCAGATGGCACTGCAGTCGGTACTTTCATACTTTGCTTAATATCCTAATCGCTTTAAATATCATGCAGGACAACGTCTGTGGGGTCCACTAGTTTATTATATGTACTTATTGACGTTTATGCTTAGTTTGCAACAATCACCGTAACACGGAATAGAACTAACGTTGGCGAAGAGTGGCGGAGAGTTTATTGCCAGTTCCTTTCTTCCGTTCAACGCCCTTGATTTGAGAACTAGCAGTAAATGTAAATTTATAATCATTTAATGTATATTTCTTATTTGACGTTCATAAGTGTAAATTGTGTTACCTATATGAAAACCTATATGATTTTGACTTGATTCGGTGTAATTTTAAAGAAAAAAGCACTGGTGTATGTCTATGCATAACTTTAGCTGTGGGTCTATCTTGATGGCTGTGTGTCGAAAAACTTCATCTCATTCTTCGTTTCTCACGAACTATTTGATGTTTTTTTTTAACATCCATTTTTGTGTTTAATCTTTTGAACTCTTTCACAAGTTTACAACATTGTTTATCTTCATTTGAGTTGCCTAGAAAGAATCACTCACGGTACCTACCTTACCGAAGTACATCTTGTTATTTGTTGACTTTTAATATTAAAATTACCAAATTTCAAATAAGGAAGATCTTTATAAATTTGTGAATTCAAAGTTTGTTAAAATTAAAAGAAATTTTAGCTAAATTGAACAACAATATATGAAAATTATTTACGAAATTATCAAGGTCTGATAATGCGCGGTCGTGAAGGACAATAAACTTTTATATGTATTCAAATCAAATTTAATAATTTATTTATTAAATTTTATCAATCTTATCAGATTATCATTCCAATCAATCGAATGGTCAAAAGTCACCGCTTTTTACGGGACTTTTTATCAAATTATTTAAGTATTTAAATGCGTCCCTACTAAACATAATATAGTATTCTATTGATAATTTTTAAGACATGTTGTTCAAGGTCAAGATTTATATATTACGTTACTATGCCTTGCTGTGGCGGGTAAGTTGATATTTTTTATAATTTACATAAATCTTTGAAATTATCTTCAAGTTTTAGTAATTAAAAAATGTTTAATTGCATCACTTTGGTTGCAAATTTGACAGGACTTAACTTTAGCAATTTAACACAAGTTTCTGTATTACTAGGTAGCTTGAGTCTTGTTGCTCCATTTTAAGCAAGGTACTCGTTTGTCACTTTCTGTTAAGTTGTGTTTACGTTGAGACGAAGAGAGACAGGATATGGGTTTGGTAAAAGTCTTTAATTAGGCAGATTTCGTGTTTTGATGAAGGGGATAATTTTTGAGCTACATTAGAGATAAATTGACGACTTTGTATACTGCGTTTAGTGCTGTATATACTCTCGAAAATACACTAAAATATTTGACATTGAGGCTTGAGTAAGACATATAATAATAATTCATATAACCAATTGATTAATTAATTCGATTATTTGACTTCATTCAATATTATTTATTCATTAGCTATATTAACTCTTGAGAAATCGTTACCTAAAGAAATTGTCTGACGTAGTCTGTATTATACAGTATATTCCTGTAAATTAATATGTGTGAAGTAAAATCTGGCAATTTATTTTATTAAATATTGATGTATTCTTTAAAACCGATGTACACGGCCAAACGTGAAGAAGGAGAAGAGATAGGAGATGAGGTCGGCAATAAAGACAAGAAGATGTTTTTACTATATTCAATTACCTCCACCTATATATATAGTTATATATTATATTAGTTAATTAGTTTTTATTTATTAACGTTTTAAGGAATACTTCTGCAATGACTCTTTTTAGCTTACTGATGTTTTGTGAGGCAGGTTGCACCGATCTTACTAGTCTCTTTAGAACATCTCAGGAATGCTCATTTGGACTGAGGTCAGGACTTCAAGCTGGCCAATCTAAACGATGGGTCCCTTCTTGCTTATATACGCTTCCACGTCTCCAGAACAGTGCAGGCGAACATTGTAGTCCAACAAATGGAATCTTCCTCAAGAGCAATCAATGTGGGTTGTGCATGTAATGTGGATGTGAGTGTGTATGTATGTGTGGATGGCATTAGGACTTCCTTTATGTACCGGTGTGCAACTTCCGTAACTGTTGTGGTAATTACAAATTTTGACGATGGATTTCATAACCTATATTAAGATAAGAAATGATTACTTAATAATTCGAAATGTTAAGAAAACCACCTCTAGTTATCACTTTAAAAGTCTGTCCTACGCACTGACGCCTAGGCGACCATAGCTATTAAATAATTGGTTGAATTAAAGTGCGGCAACGTCGCAAATGTTATAATGGTATGTGATGCCGCAGATAACATTTATTAATTTATTCTGAAGCAAGAGAGACCCAAAGAATGACAGTACAACTGGTACTTACAAACACTGAACAATATAACTATAATTAAATTTATATACTTCTAGATCTTGGGGAGACATAAAAAATATATTTTTAAAACATACTAATCTATTAAGGAAAGACAGCTCTTAATATTAGCGGTTCTTATTTAGCTAAGTAAGCAAGTCATCTTAAAAAATCGTCTCCTCTTCCCTTTTCAAGAATTGGTTGCTAGAAATATAAAATTTACAAAAATGTTACTTACCTAAATTGTTTAAATTATAATGAAGTGAAATAAGTTTGAGCGTAAAAACAATGTAAAAAATCTTTATATTTTCCTTAGAATAAATCATATCATGTATTTCTCCTTATCAGTCACGCCATACTATAGCCAGAATTGTCGGTATATTTATTTATATATGAACATTGCTAGTCTTTGATCTCTATCTTAACAAATTACAGTACTCGCTTAGGCAATAAATTTCTGGGACTTATGCACGCTGCGCTCGCGCCATCTAGTGCGCAAAACGTCGTCGTATCTGACATACAACGCGTACCACAGGATTCAAGAACAGCTATGTGTAAAGTGTTACGAGTCTTGTGTTCAAAGATAAAAAAGCAGGAGACTAATGAATCAAAATACCAGCGAGGCAACATTAAACTTAGTAACAGCCCTGCGATTCTGTAACTCACACAGCGGTTTTCGCATCGGCGGTCGCTTTCAAATCAGTTTATTGTTTATCACAATGCCCAATTATAAAATGACTGCTTCACGACTAGTCCAGTCAAAATAGGCATTTGACTTAGCCAAAATTCGCATAGAGCTGAAAATTGAAAATTGGCAGAGACGTTAAATACGTCATTATAAATGAAATGTCAAAAATCCCCTTCGATCCTACTTCTGCAAAAAAAATTATTCAAGGTCAAAAGTATAAAATTAAGGTTTTTTCCATTTTTCTCGAAAACAGTTAGTATTATCGTGAAAATAGATCAGACAAAAGTTGTAGATCATACAATTTTCTACAAAAATGGTTCAGTCACTTTTTCTCTTACGACTCACCATTCATGAGATATCGCGGTTTTAATCATTAGAAAATTCATATTCTACATAATATGCACACATTTCCGCACCACCTATGAGGTAATGTACTTGGCGCATTTTTTTAACGTGATTTCCCCAGTAGGTATACTCCACGATCTATTGTAATAAAGAAAGTTTGATCAGATCGTATCCTATTAATTGAAAGAATAGTAATATTGCTAATGATTAAAGTGGAATAGGTTGTTTTTTTCTACATGTCATTATATAAGATAATTGTCTAATTCTACTTCAACAATTATTTCTTCGTCTTCATTCTCTTCTTCTTGCAGAATTTCTGTTTGCTGTTCTAAGAATAAGTCAAGGACTCCGGAATATCGCTGTTAATATTTTCAAACATTTGACTCGGCGGGGGATAATTATCATTATCAATCACTACAGATTGAATATCCTCTCGAATAATTGCTGCAGCAGCTTTCAATATTCTGAATCGTTCTTCGTTTGTATTTTGTTTTTTATTTTCATACCAAGCTTTATTAAGAATATCGTACTGATTATCAATAAAACAGATAATTGTTAAGCTTCCTTTCTTCTCAGTTATAATAATTTTATCACCATACTTTAACTTTAATCTTCTTTTAATTGTTTTATTATCTATAGTTGGATTTTTGCCGATATCTTTCAATTCTTGTAATGAAAATTGGCAATCATCATTATTTTCAATGTACTGAAATATTTCCTCCATCGCCAAGTTTACTGAATCATCTTCGGGACGACCGACTTTATATCCCGTGGTAGGTCTCAGAAAGATATTATAACAGTTATTGTGGTACTTAGCTTCAGCAGCAACTAAGTCAAATTCATACCCAATGCGGGCAATAACAGCTTTTGCTACGTCATCAGAACGAGTCCGAGCTACCTTTAAAATGGAATCTTTAAATTCAAGTGTTGATACGTTATAAATTTTACGACGAACATTCTGCGCTTTCTTCTTTTCAGCTTCTTCATTTGCTTCATCGCCGCAAAATAAACAACATTGAGTGATTGATAATGATAATTATCCCCCGCCGAGTCAAATGTTTGAAAATATTAACAGCGATATTCCAGAGTCCTTGACTTATTCTTAGAACAGCAAACAGAAATTCTGCAAGAAGAAGAGAATGAAGACGAAGAAATAATTGTTGAAGTAGAATTAGACAATTATCTTATATAATGACATGTAGAAAAAAACAACCTATTCCACTTTAATCATTAGCAATATTACTATTCTTTCAATTAATAGGATACGATCTGATCAAACTTTCTTTATTACAATAGATCGTGGAGTATACCTACTGGGGAAATCACGTTAAAAAAATGCGCCAAGTACATTACCTCATAGGTGGTGCGGAAATGTGTGCATATTATGTAAAATATGAATTTTCTAATGATTAAAACCGCGATATCTCATGAATGGTGAGTCGTAAGAGAAAAAGTGACTGAACCATTTTTGTAGAAAATTGTATGATCTACAACTTTTGTCTGATCTATTTTCACGATAATACTAACTGTTTTCGAGAAAAATGGAAAAAACCTTAATTTTATACTTTTGACCTTGAATAAAAAATTTTGCAGAAGTAGGATCGAAGGGGATTTTTGACATTTCATTTATAATGATGTATTTAACGTCTCTGCCAATTTTCAGCTCTATGCGAATTTTGGCTAAGTTATGACTTATTTTTGTCTATTTTGACTGGATTAGACTGATTTGAGAGCGACCGCCGATGAGAAAACCGCTGTGTGAGTTCGAAAAGTGAGTTACAGAATCGCAGGGCTGTGTCCAAATATTTTTGACACTTCTGAATTTCCTTTCAGATCCTGTCCCGGTAGTAGTGAACAGTTTCGAGCATTTGGAAAGTCATCCTTAATTTTCTTAATTCAGCTTACCATGTATTTTATAATTAAAAATTATAATTATATAATTAAAAAAATATTTAAATGAATTGTATGTCCTTAAATAATAGGTCTCTTTCTGGGCTGAAGTCAGTGACCAGCTCGAGTATTAGGAAGAAGCCTTCTACAGTAAATGCGTACTTATCGTATAGGATTACGAACGGCTCTAAGGCGTTACAACTATCGTTTCAAATGTATGTTAGCTATATACGGTGTAACGTCTTCAATGAAGCAGATTCTGTAAGTTGTTTTGTTGCTTGAGCAACCTTAGCAGTTATCACCCGAAAAATTACCATTTTACGCTGGGTTTTATGTAAGAAATATTTAGCTCCTTCTTTACAATCTTTAGGATGTAGTTACAATTAATTATTTAGCATAATTATTATACTGACGCTAACATTATCTTGCTAGTAAATTTATTCTAGGAGTAAATAAGTATTTTATAAACGCCTTTATATAATTTTTAGCAATACTTGTTCGTAAAAACTACACATTTTTATACTTTAGTGGGCGTAGTTACGTAGTACGTCAAAAAGCCAGGCGTGATTTACCAGCCTGCAATACACCTATCATATCTATCAAGGATCAATATTTAAAAGAAGTAGACACAAGAATAGGTAATGCTTGGAAACGTTTAAATAAATACGTCGTAAACGAATATCTCTAAAGTAAATATTTAAAAAAAACAATACTAATGACAGTAACAAGCAAATTCGCATGTGTTGTGTAAACATGTCTAAATGATGGGTGTCAAACTTGGCCAGTAAGTAACGGTGAAAAACCGTTCTCCAAGGAAACAGAGAGAAGTATACTAAACATAAAATAACACGACAGGTGGACGACTACAAAAATACGGAAAATGAGAAATGGTCAAAATATGTATTAGAATGGTACCCAAGAGAAGGCAAAAAGAAGAGGGGACGTCAAGTAGAAAGATGTCAAGATGGTTTGCCAAAGGGATGGAGCAGGCTAGCCAAGGATAGAGCAGAATGGGCTAAAATAGGGGGAGGCCTATGAATGGAGACCACCTGACCATAACACTGGTTGCAAATTTTTGAAGTGAAACTTCTTTAGGCGAATGAGGGTAAAATTTTTACGGATGAAACGCAATAATAATAATAATATTAGCGTCACGAAGATGTGCAGCGTTTTTGTCGAAGAAAAGGGAGAGAGCGATTGAGACCGATTGAGAGAGAGAGAGAGAGAAGGGCAAATTGCCTTATAGAAATTATATTTTTAAAATTAAAATGTCGTAAAGAGGATGTATGAAATATAAGTAGTTTATATTTTATGCAAAATAATTTATTGAATTCTCAAATGACGAATTGTAAATTAATATGTGTTTTTATTATCGAAGAAATAAATTTAAAAAAATTAAATTTATTATTTGTATTTATTTTCGACACCTAATATTTTAATGACAATTAAATTCCTAACATATCTAACTTTTTCCCACCCTATAAGTCTCCGATGTCTAAAGTTTTAAATTTGTATAAATATGAACAAGACTTAAAAATTAGTTTGCCAAAGAAATTTCACTTCTGACTGTACTTTGTACGCACGCACTTTTTTAAATAATTTCATTTTAATTCAAGGCTTAACAATCGAATTAATGTCTGGCAAATTCATTTTTAGATTTTCTTATATTTAAATAACATAATATTAAAATTACAGACATTCTAAAATACTTTGAAATTTTTATTAAAAAAAACTTAAAATCGCGTCTGGCACATAGTTAGCAATGTGAAAAATGTCTGGCAATAAAAAAAGTATGTCAGGTAGACTTATTTAAAAACGAAAATTAAAAATTACGCTTCTTAAAATGCTTTTAAAATCCAGGATATTACCTGGACAGATAGGATGCGCACTAAAGAACGCAACCGCTACCGCCAGCCAGATTGCCCAGACTCTAACCGAAAGTGCAAGAAGGAAGACATATCACAAAATCAGCTGACCTAAAATTCTTTCTCGAAAACGTTGCTACCTCCCGTACTATTAGGGGGAGATGTAATGGAATGATATTTCATTAATTTGAATTTGACGCGTCGGAGTGACACGCGATAAAATGGCGGATGACGTGTAAATTAATTTAGTGGATTATAGTGTAAAAAGATAGATTAAAGGATAAGTGGTCATAATCCTGGATTTTAAAAGCATTTTAAGAAGCGTAATTTTTAATTTTTCGTTTTTAAATAAGTCTACCTGACATACTTTTTTATTGCCAGACATTTTTCACATTGCTAACTGAACAGCTTGCTGTTAGTGGACTGTAAGTGTGTTTAAAATTTATATGTATTTAATGTAGGAGTATCTGAATAGTTGTAATGTTGTGTGAGCAAGCTGCACTAGATGACTAAATATATGAGAGGGTGAGACGTAAGAACCTAACAACCCTACGGATCCCTAAGCCCTACAGACGTACCCTAACACATAAATAGTGAATATATAAATAACTACGGGATGTCTGCACCAAGAGACCTAAGGTAACAGACGGAGCGATACGGGTAGGATCAAAGGTTCGAGGTGGTGGGACAGAAAAAATTCTGAATAATATATCTACACACTATACTTAATAGCTATCTTCATATTCGTTTTCCTTATATTTCATCTTCTTCAGATTCTGTTGTAACCGGTTGTAATTTTGTTATGTGGAACAAAGTTGATTCTGTTTTTCTGTTACCAGTGTCAATCCTATAAATGGAGTTCGATATTTTCCCTACTATCTTAAAAGGACCTATTTTTAATTCGTCTAATTTCTTTCTATTCAGTCTATTTCCATTCTCAACATATACACTGTATCCTATATTAAACTCTTGCATTTTTCTTTTTCTATCAAATATTTTCTTATCGTACTTGTGGGATTTTATTGTATTTTCTAATGCCAATCTTTTATCAGCAATCCACTTGTCTTCTCCTTCTTTTATTTTTAATTCATTTGGTAGAATGCTGACATTTGTACCATCCAGAAAATATTTTGGTGCAAAACCTGTAACGGAGTGTTCTGTTTCATTATATTTCTCTATACATTCTCTTGCCACTGTTGTCCATGTTCTCTTTTTCTCATTTATTCTACATCTTATTTTATTAACTATTGTTTGATATTTTAACCTTTCATTCAAGCCATTTGAGAATGGTGTATTCACAGCTGTAAAAATTAATTTAACATGATTTTCATGTAGATATTGCTTAAATTCTCTTGAATTGATGCCTGGATATTGATCTGTCAAAATTATTCCAATCTCATCTGTTTCTAGTACATTCTTTGTTAGTTTTATAAAATCACTTGCATTCTGTGTTTTTGACGTCACAATAAATGCATATCTTGTATAATGGTCTACTAAAAGGTGTAGGTACTTTTTTGTTGATCTAGATCCTCCAAAGCCACCTATAGTATCCATTGACATTATCTCAAATGGTTTTGTTGCTGGTCCCAGTTGTGACATTAATCCAAATTTTCCTTGACCTCTTGATTTATTTTTTATGCATATTTCACATGTTTTACAAATATTTATGATTGTTAGGTTTTTAGCTGTGTATATTGGACTTATTTTTTTCTGCAATTGTCTGATCCCAATATGGCATAAATCTTCATGCACCTTTTTTATAAGTTTCTTACTAAATTCTTCTGAGAGGATAATCTTTTCATGTTTCTTTATTTTCTTATAATATATTGTATTTTTTTGTATTAGATTTTCTTTTTTTTCTTCTATTGTTTCATTTTGCTCTTGATCTTCAACTATATCCTTTATTTGTATTAAATTAACTATTTTCAATAATTCCTCTTTGTTATCTTCTGATTCTAATACAGGATTTCGGCTCAAACAGTCTGCTTCTACATTTTCTTTACCAGGTATATATTTTACCGTAAAGTCGTATTGAGACAGGTAGTATGTGAGATCACCCAATTCTTCGTCTGTCCTGCATTTAATGTTCATGTTTTCTAAAGGTTTGTGGTCTGAGTAAATAGTGAATTGTTTTCCAATGAGCCAGTGTTGCCAGTATTTGACTGCTTCTTTCATAGCAAAACATTCTAAGTATATAGCTTTTTTCCGTTTTTGAGATTCATTCAGTTTTTTATAAAAATATGCCACTGGTTTGTCATTACCGTCCAGTTGTGTTTGTTTTAATATTGCTCCGATACCCTCTAAGGATGCATCTGTAAAGATTTTTATTGGTAAGTCTTTGTCATATATTTCCAATACCGGTTGAGAACATAAATATCTCTTTATTTGATTAAATGATTCTTCACACTTCTCTGACCACACAAACTTTTCGTTTTTTCTTAATAATTTATGTAATGGATCTAAGATAATCGCGCTCCTTGGTATGTATTCATGGTAAAAGTTAATTTTTCCCAAAAATTGTCTGATATTCTTTTGTGTCTTCGGAGTTGGAAAATGTTTTATCGAAATCAAATTGTCTTTTAACGGTCATACCGAGTTGTTTTGAATTACATGGCCAAGATACTTTACTGAGTCTGAGGCAAAGGTACACTTCATAAACTTCAATCTAAAGCCTTCTTTTATTATTGCCTCTAATACATTTTTTATGTGTCTTATATGGTCCTCAAAAGTAGAGGAGTAGATTAAAATGTCATCAATATAATTTACAGAGTATCCTGTGAGA
Source organism: Pieris macdunnoughi (assembly GCA_905332375.1). Classification (NCBI taxonomy): domain Eukaryota; kingdom Metazoa; phylum Arthropoda; class Insecta; order Lepidoptera; family Pieridae; genus Pieris; species Pieris macdunnoughi. Next base: position 5,715,652 of record CAJOBZ010000011.1, read on the forward strand.
TTGTGCTTTCTCAGAATATTACTTAAAACTCTCTGGAAAATTGCTGGTGATGTTTTTAAACCAAAAGGAAGGCAGGTCCACTGAAAATGGCCATCTTGTGTGACAAATCCTGTTTTATATCTATCTTCCACCCGTAGTGGTATGGCCCAAAATGCTGAGTTTATATCAAGAGTAGTAAAATACTTACAATTTCTTGTCTTAATAATTAAATCATCTATTAAAGGGAAAGGTTGAGCTTGTGGTACAACAATTTTGTTAAGTTCTCTAAAATCTATACATAATCGAGATTTTCTATTTTCACCTTTTTTAAATGCTAATGTCACTGGCGCAGCAAAAGGACTGTAAGATTCTTCTATTAAATTATTCTTTAGTAATCTGGATATTTGTTCTTCGATTTCTAATTTATCTTCTATTGTACATCTGTATGGTATTTTACTACAGTATGTATTTACAAGTAAATCTATGTGAGCTTCATAATCTTTAACTGATCCTATGTCATACTTGTCCCTAGCAAAAATAGTTTTATATTTATTTATAACTTCTTCTATCTCAATTTTCTTTTCTTTATCTAAATGATCTGTCTTACTAACAAATTCCTCTGTTTCTATGTATTCATTGAAATTTATTGCATATATTTTTATATTCTTATCTTCATTTCTGTTATCTTTAGACATCCTGTCTATTTTCCTTTGTTCTATCTGCAAGTCCTCATTTTGGATTAATTTGAACTTCTTTATCATATCCAATCCGATTATAAAATCCTCAAAATCTTCATTTTCTACTATATATATATCGACCTCTTCTTCTAAATCATTTTTTTTTATTTTTATTGTTATCAAGCCATCCGTCTTCTTCACACCATTAACCGTTTTCATATATGTTATATTCACATTGTCTTTTTTTCTTTTACTTTAATCAGTCTTGAATTTATTAAAGAGATCTGTGAGCCTGAATCATAAACACCGCTCACTTCTAGTTTATTTTCTAATAATAGCTTGATTTTGATTAATGGTGTACTTACTCGTTTTTTTTCTCAGTATTCATATCTACTTCAATAATCGAATTATTATTTACATTTTTGGCTGTAAAAACATTTTCAGATTCATTTTAATTTTTCTTGAACCAACATAACTCCTCCGGATGATATCTAATTCCTTTGTCCAAAGATTCACAAGTCTTACATGGCTTCTTCTCATTAGTTTTATTTTTATAAGAATATATATTCTTTGTTATAGTTGAGTTTTTCTTGAAGATCATACCTTCATATTTTCTTATCTCGTTGAACAAATCAGTAGTGTTGTTGAGTTCGTCCCTGTTTAACTTATTCAAGATAAAACCAGGTAAACCAGTTGCAATTAGATCTATCATTGTTCTGGAATCTATCGATTTATTTATGTCTAGTATAAGCCGTTCTTTTTTTATAGCATAATCAATTAACAGCCCTTCTTTATACTTGAATGTGAAAGCAGTTGTGACTACATCCCACCCTTGGTTCCTAAAAGTTTCTAAAAATTTGTCTTTCCATTCATTCCATTCAGAATTTACTGATAGTTTAATTACCATCGAGCTATACCAATCCAAACTGGAGTTTTCTAAAAATAATCTCAATATATCTATTTTTGTTTTATCTTTTGTTATATTAAAACGCTCACACTCTTTCTATGATTCTGGATTCTTACTTGTGAATTTTTCGATAATAAATTTCTCTGAAACATGTTTTAAATTATGTTGATTTTCTTTTTTTGTTGAAGATTCTATTAATTTTTCCAGGATATGTTGCAAATTATCATCATTGCCTCTTGGTTGTTTTGTGCTCATTTCCTCTAAATATTGATCTAAAAATTGCATATTACCTTCCTCATCTATATATGTTTTCTTTAGATCTTCATCTAATTTTACCTATATCTTTCTGCTTTGGTGCCTTTTCTTTATACTATTTTTTATTTTTGAAAAAGTGTTCAATTTAACTATATATGTATGATGAATCACCGGCTTCAGTTCATCAGGTAAAACATAACATTTTCCTTCTTCTGTCAATATTGAAGTTATGGCCAATATATTAGATTTGCCATCGATCCATCCATCTTCTTTTAATTAACAAAAATGTCGTTTTATAAGGAATATTATTAAGGATTTTTTCTAAATGAAAACACAAAATTGTTTCTCTGAAATACAAAGAAACGACATTTAATGTCCACTTATCCTTTAATATATCTTTTTACACTATAATCCACTAAATTAATTTACACGTCATCCGCCATTTTATCGCGTGTCACTCCGACGCGTCAAATTCAAATTAATGAAATATCATTCCATTACATGTATTCAAATCAAATTTATTAGATTTTATCAATCTTATCAGATTATCAGTCCAATCAATCGAATGATCAAGTCACCGCTTTTTACGCGACTTATTATCATATTATTTAAGTATTTAAATGCGTCCCTACTAAACATAATAAAGTATTCTATTGATAATTTTTAAGACATGTTGTTCAAGGTGTTAGTACTATGCCTTGCTGTGGCGGGTAAGTTGATATTTTTTATAATTTACATAAATCTTTGAAATTATCTTCAAGTTTTAGTAATTAAAAAATGTTTAATTGCATCACTTTGGTTGCAAATTTGACGGGACTTAACTTTAGCAATTTAACACAAGTTTCTGTATTACTAGGTAGCTTGAGTCTTGTTGCTCCATTTTAAGCAAGGTACTCGTTTGTCACTTTCTGTTAAGTTGTGTTTACGTTGAGACGAAGAGAGACAGGATATGGGTTTGGTAAAAGTCTTTAATTAGGTAGATTTCGTGTTTTGACGAAGGGGATAATTATTGATCTACATTAGAGATAAATTGACAACTTTGTATACTGCGTTTAGTGCTGTATATACTCTCAAAAATACACTAAAATATTTGACATTGAGGCTTGAGTAACACATATAATAATAATTCATATAACCAATTGATTAATTAATTCGATTATTTGACTTCATTCAATATTATTTATTTATTAGCTATATTAACTCTTGAGAAAAACGTTACCTATAGAAATTGTCTGACGTAGTCTGTATTATACAGTATATTCCTGTAAATTAATATGTGTGAAGTAAAATCTGGCAATTTATTTTATTAAATATTGATGTATTCTTTAAAACCGATGTACACGGCCAAATGTGAAGAAGGAGAAGAGATAAGATGAGGTCGGCAATAAAGACAAGAAGATGTTTTTACTATATTCAATTACCTCCACCTATATATATATATATATATATATATATATATATAGTTAGAGTATATATTATATTAGTTAATTAGTTTTTATTTATTAACGTTTTAAGGAATACTTCTGCAATGACTCTTTTTAGCTGCCTGATGTTTTGTGAGGCAGGTTACACCGATCTTACTCATCTCTTTAGAACATCTCAGGAATGCTCATTTGGACTGAGGTCAGGACTTCAAGCTGGCCAATCTAAACGATGGGTCCCTTCTTGCTTATATACGCTTCCACGTCGCCAGAACAGTGCAGGCGAACATTGTAGTCCAACAAATGGAATCTTCCTCAAGAGCAATCAATGTGGGTTGTGCATGTAATGTGGATGTGAGTGTGTATGTATGTGTGGATGGCATTAGGACTTCCTTTATGTACCGGTGTGCAACTTCCGTAACTGTTGTGGTAATTACAAATTTTGACGATGGATTTCATAAATTATATCAAGATAAGAAATGATTACTTAATAATTCGAAATATTAAGAAAACAACCTCTTTTTTTTTTTTTTTTTGATATCCGAGGTGGAAATGCATTTGCGCATCCCCTGAACAGGGGTATGTGGGACTCGACCCACGCCAAAATCTCTGCTATTCAGAGACTGGGTCAGCAATACCCACTAAAACCACCTCGAGTAGTTCCGACAAAGCCGCGTTACAGAGGCTCCGGGGTCGCTGTCGCATTCTACCGGGACCTCAACGGCATGTTACACTCAAAAACCTCCGGTGCAGTATACACTACATAGGAGGTAGGAGATGGGCATATCTTCTCCTATTTACTCCCCGTCTTCTACCCCTAGGATTCGTCCTAAAGCGCTCCCTCTCTCGTTCTGCTGTCTCCTTCTGTGAGCATGTCATGCTACAGAAGGATATCACTGCATTCCATACCTCGTAAGAAAACAACCTTGTAACGCGACAGACTCGCGTTGGCGTAAACAATATCACACTACGGCCAAGACGCATACACGCAACGCACACATAGAAGCGCGCGGCTTCTATATAATGCGATGTCCAATCAAATTCGTGGCATTCGCTAGCTAGAGCTAGACGTCTGCAAGTACGATAGCCCACCGGGTCGTCTGCTTGTAGATCTTCAGTAGCTTTTCTTGACCGATGCCCCGCGTCGTTAAGTTAAGCCTTAGCTAGGTGAACATAAGGGTTGCGATGCCCCGCGTCCTCCCTACGGTTCAATGTTAGGTTAGTCATATTGTATGTACCTATCTACTGTTATGTTTTCAATATTGTAACAAGAAGAACAATAAATTACTTTCTTAAGGACAATTGAGTTTAATTCTCAACACGCCCTTACAACCTCTAGTTATCACTTTAAAAGTCTGTCCTACGCACTGACGCCTAGGCGACCATAGCTATTAAATAATTGGTTGAATTAAAGTGCGGCAACGTCGCAAATGTTATAATGGTATGTGATGCCGCAGATAACATTTATTAATTTATTCTGAAGCAAGAGAGACCCAAAGAATGACAGTACAACTGGTACTTACAAACACTGAACAATATAACTATAATTAAATTTATATACTTCTAGATCTTGGGGAGACATAAAAAATATATTTTTAAAACATACTAATCTATTAAGGAAAGACAGCTCTTAATATTAGCGGGTTTTATTTAGCTAAGTAAGCAAGTCATCTTAAAAAATCGTCTCCTCTTCCCTTTTTAAGAATTGGTTGCTAGAAATATAAAATTTACAAAAATGTTACTTACCTAAATTGTTTAAATTATAATGAAGTGAAATAAGTTTGAGCGTAAAAACAATGTAAAAAATCTTTATATTTTCCTTAGAATAAATCATATCATGTATTTCTCCTTATCAGTCACGCCATACTATAGCCAGAATTGTCGGTATATTTATTTATATATGAACATTGCTAGTCTTTGATCTCTATCTTAACAAATTACAGTACTCGCTTAGGCAATAAATTTCTGGGACTTATGCACGCTGCGCTCGCGCCATCTAGTGCGCAAAACGTCGTCGTATCTGACATACAACGCGTACCACAGGATTCAAGAACAGCTATGTGTAAAGTGTTACGAGTCTTGTGTTCAAAGATAAAAAAGCAGGAGACTAATGAATCAAAATACCAGCGAGGCAACATTAAACTTAGTAACTGTGTCCAAATATTTTTGACACTTCTGAATTCCCTTTCAGATCCTGTTCCGGTAGTAGTGAACAGTTTCGAGCATTTGGAAAGTCATCCTTAATTTTCTTAATTCAGCTTACCATGTATTTTATAATTGAAAATTATAATTATTTAATTAAAAAAATATTTAAATGAATTGTATGTCCTTAAATAATAGGTCTCTTTCTGGGCTGAAGTCAGTGACCTGCTCGAGTATTAGGAAGAAGCCTTCTACAGTAAATGCGTACTTATCGTATAGGATTACGAACGGCTCTAAGGCGTTACAACTATCGTTTCAAATGTATGTTAGCTATATATGGTGTAACCTCCTCAATGAAGCAGATTCTGTAAGTTGTTTTGTTGCTTGAGCAACCTTAGCAGTTATCACCCGAAAAATTACCATTTTACGCTGGGTTTTATGTAAGAAATATTTAGCTCCTTCTTTACAATCTTTAGGATGTAGTTACAATTAATTATTTAGCATAATTATTATACTGACGCTAACATTATCTTGCTAGTAAATTTATTCTAGGAGTAAATAAGTATTTTATAAACGCCTTTATATAATTTTTAGCAATACTTGTTCGTAAAAACTACACATTTTTATACTTTAGTGGGCGTAGTTACGTAGTACGTCAAAAAGCCAGGCGTGATTTACCAGCCTGCAATACACCTATCATATCTATCAAGGATCAATATTTAAAAGAAGTAGACACAAGAATAGGTAATGCTTGGAAACGTTTAAAAAAATACGTCGTAAACGAATATCTCTAAAGTAAATATTTAAAAAAAACAATACTAATGACAGTAACAAGCAAATTCGCATGTGTTGTGTAAACATGTCTAAATGATGGGTGTCAAACTTGGCCAGTAAGTAACGGTGAAAAACCGTTCTCCAAGGAAACATAGAGAGAAGTATACTAAACATAAAATAACACGACAGGTGGACGACTACAAAAATACGGAAAATGAGAAATGGTCAAAATATGTATTAGAATGGTACCCAAGAGAAGGCAAAAAGAAGAGGGGACGTCAAGTAGAAAGATGTCAAGATGGTTTGCCAAAGGGATGGAGCAGGCTAGCCAAGGATAGAGCAGAATGGGCTAAAATAGGGGGAGGCCTATGAATGGAGACCACCTGACCATAACACTGGTTGCAAATTTTTGAAGTGAAACTTCTTTAGGCGAATGAGGGTAAAATTTTTACGGATGAAACGCAATAATAATAATAATATTAGCGTCACGAAGATGTGCAGCGTTTTTGTCGAAGAAAAGGATTTTTAAAATTAAAATGTCGTAAAGAGAATGTATGAAATATAAGTAGTTTATATTTTATGCAAAATAATTTATTGAATTCTCAAATCACGAATTGTAAATTAATATGTGTTTTTATTATCGAAGAAATAAATTTAAAAAAATTAAATTTATTATTTGTATTTATTTTCGACACCTAAAATTTAAATGAAAATTAAATTCCTAACATATCTAACTTTTTCCCACCCTATAAGTCTCCGATGTCTAACATTTTAAATTTGTATAAATATGAACATGAAAATTTAGTTTGCCAAAGAAATTTCACTTCTGACATGTGTACTTTGTACGCACGCACTTTTTTAAATAATTTCTTCGTAAGTAACGGTCAGAGAATAAAGGCTTTATTTATTTGATTTATTATTCCTACCAAGTAGAATGTAACATGGCTAAATTTAGTAAACAACTATGTATTGAGTTTTCTCAATAATTGAAAAACATTTATTGAGTTACATAGCCAGAGGATTGATATCAATTTATTTATTTTTAATTAAATGTGAAGGATGTAGTTATTTCGTGGTATGCGCTACATGTAAATAATAGAGATAAATTTGGAATAATACTTTTATTTAAACACTAATATAATAGCTAATATTTTACAAATCTTAATATCTAGTTGATCATAACATTATTTGAGAAGAGTGATGGAGAGTAGTCGAATTAAAACCAAGTCAACAAATAGGGATACGTTCCTTTAGTGTTCAGGCGGTAAATTCCACTTCTGTAAATAAAATAATATCATTATTATTTTACATATTTTATGAAAATATATATTTTTATAAAAAATCATTATTCATAAATATATGCAGTATTCATAAATCTAGCTGTTGAATGCTTATTCCTTATCATTTGTTTGATATTATCTTTTTAGGCCTCTAGTTAAACGGCGCCGTTTGGTTAAAAGGCTAGGCTGGGAATTGAACGGCTAATTAAGCTAGTTGGCTGCGACATATATACACTTATGAATAACATCATAGTACCTACAATTATAGTTTATATAACGATTATTAATTGCGTTTTTTTAAGTTGTACGATTATATTTGAAGATCCAAGTTTTACTAAAAAAATATGTAATAGAAATCAAAAAATCTATTTCAATTTTCTATTTACGTACCCAAGTTTTGACAAACCGTTGGAGCCCATCGGGTGAAGAAAACCCCGACATCTATTCAAGTTCATTTGAAGTAATGATGAGCATTGGTTTCCTTGCAAATGGCCGTGTGTGATAGAGGCCGCGAAATATTCCCAGGCACGATTATGACAACACGGCCTATGGAGAAGACAGCCAGGCTGGCTTCCTCCACCATTAGGATAGAAGTCAGCGTGGCCCAAAGGACTTCCAATCCCATTGGGGAATACCCCACCAGTGTCGGTATGAATGACCTCTACATATTTCGCATCGTTTATGTTCAGGCGCGGGGTGTTCTCTCCCCAGCTCCTTCGTACTGGATCTAAGCCTGTAAAAATAGATAACTTGATAACCTGTTTGCCTGGGTGGATATTTTTGAATAGTACTTATATTATGCAGTATATGAGATTGAATTTTTGCAGGAGAAGTTAGTGCTGCTCATTGTATGAGACAAGACATGGACTTCTTTAATAGTGCAATTCAGCAACTCAACTCTAGAGAATATGATGAGGACAAGCATAATTGGAACTACCTCGAAGTAATACAAAAGTTCCAGTCGAGTCTTGTTATTTTATTTTGGACTCCAAACCAAACTTACTGATTGCATTTAAGTTTTTATGGGAACTGATTTCTCTCCTACATACCAGTAATTCTCGCCACCTGGCCGTTCAAAGTTCTCCCAGCATATCCCACCACATGTGCCCCAAGATCAAATCCGACTAAATGAACTTGCTCCAGGGTTGTAGCGTTAGCAGTCACAAGGGCTTGAATCATTTCTGCTAAGTATGTACCAACACTGGGAACAGCTTTGACAGCGTTCTCATACGATTGCAGTGAATATTGCGACCAGTCCACAATGATAACGTTGGCGTCTTCGTCTGTTAATATAGCTGGAATTATTGATGCAATTATTACATAAATAGATTATGGGTACCTAAATAATATAATCATGTTAGTTTTTGTCATAACTATTTTAATTCATATTCTGTTATTGTGAAAATTGGCATACAAGCAACAAAAGGGTTTGTTTTGAAACAAAATAAAAATAATAACATTAAATTACACAGTTTTCTAGAAAAATCACATGTTTCTATCAAATCCGCCACTTTACCGACTGATTAATTTGAAATTTAAAACACATGTCATTTTTTTTTAATGTAGCCGTAATATTTAGGCAATGTAGTATCCAAATATGATAAAAAGTGCATTTTGGATTTAATTCAAATCCGACATTGTTTTACGATCATGACGCTATGTTTTTTTGCGTATGTGAATTTGATATTCAAACGTTTTAATCTAAAAACATTTATTCTCCTCCTTAGTTTCAGAGACGAGACTTGACGCTAATTGCGACTCCCGTATGTCAAAAATGTAAGAATTTTGACATAGTTTGAGATAATACTCGCGATCCGTAAATTATAAATTTGACTCTGGCCTTTTATGATCCTAATAGGAAACGTCCTTGGAGATGAATTTTTAGAATATATATTTTTAGTTAGTGCTACTTAATATATATAAAGAGTAAGAGTGGCGGAAAGTTTCGCACCTGGTTTGAGAAATAGCAGGAAGTGATAATATTTTAGAATATTTTTTTACGACGTACCTACTTATTTAAACTTTCTCCTCTCCTACTCATCTAATATATAAAATTCTCGTGTCACAATGTTCATTCCCATACTCCTCCGAAACGGCTCGACCGATTCTTATGAAATTTTTAATGTATTTTCAGTAAGTCTGAGAATCGGCTACTATATTTATATCTTTCAAACCCCTAAATGATAAGGGGTGTCCACCCCAAAATTTTATTTTTTATTTTTAGACAATTTTTTATCAATACAAAAATACATACTTGACGACTCATTGGTCTAGTGGTTAGTACCCCTGACTGCGAATCCATGGGTCCCGGGTTCGATCCCCGGCTGAGACGAACATAGATGTGATGAGCATTTGGTGTTGTGCTTAGGTCTTGGGTGTTTTAATATGTATTTATATGTCTATCTATCTATAATATGTATGTATATCCGTTGCCTAGTACCCATAACACAAGCTTCACCAGCTTAGCATGGGACTAGGTCAATTGGTGTGAATTGTCGTTAAAAAAAAAAAAAAAACATACAAAAAAAAAAATTTAACCCCTCTACGATCAACCCCTATTCTTATCATTATATTTATTGAACTAAAAAAATGTTTCCTAGAAATAATATACATGGCAAAATAACGTTTGCCGTGTCAGCTAGTCATACTATATTTTGTTTCTGAGATTAACATAAACACAAAACATTACTTGCGATACAGTCAAAAACATCAAAGGCGTTGAAGAGGTCGCATGAAGTCGAAAGGTCCATATGAAAAACGCGGAAATATACTTGTATTTACGGAACCGCTTGTATCTTAATAATTAATATTATGAAATGTAATTTCAATCTCTATCCTGTTTACTTATAAAACATGAATGATAAAGTATTCCATTGCAACTGTGATTTTGACCAGTGACGTTTTCCGCACTGACGATCGAGGGATCCAATTAATTCGAAGGGTTTCAATGTCAATTTCGGCAGTAACCTTTTTTCACGATATGGATTCCTGACAATTGCTGAAAAGACTTAGTAAATATTGACTGCTGCAATACACTTTCAAAATGGAATTCTTTTCATTAGAATAATAACCATGCATCACCATTCTTCTTCTTATTTTGGCGTAGTGAAGGAATCTTCGCGTTTGAATTGAAAATGTGATTCAAAGGTACGACGGTTGTGAGTCGCACGTCTAGCCATCGAGTAGTAACTCTAAAATATTTCTAAACAACGGAGTAAAGAAATTACTTCCGTTTTGTTGACGACAGATTTAAGGAAGCACAGGGAAAGGTTAATCACGTATGCCTGTTAGTAGAAAAAGTGTATACGCTTCGACTTTTAAATGCCGGAAACTATGTATTATGATCTCACCGTCTTTAACAGTGGGGTTGAGCGATGTTGTCGCCGTTCCTTGGTGTCCATGCACAATGAATGTTGTGGTTAAGGTATTGTTAAAATTAACCGCTTCAATAGATTCTGTTGTCGTGTTGAATGGTACTCCCACCCTTCCATTTTCTGAAGCTCTGTTCATACAAAATTGTATATTAGAAAATGATTTAGTGTTTCTACATTAAAAAATAAACAGATTATGAAAGTCAACGTGTCTATACTGTACAAATATTTAATGAGATTTTAGGAAGAAGTTTACTAACTACAGCAAAGAGAACATCTGTAATATTAACTACCAGCCGTGCGATTCTGTTAATCCGTGAGTTCACCCCGCACTAACAATGCTCCCTTCGTCAGTCACGTCATTTTTGGAATCTCATGGTATTCTGTTAAGCAATTTCACATTACGTCTTGACAAACGGAGGGAGCTTGTAGTTTATTATTTATCAGAATGCCAAATCGTAAAATGACTGCTTCACGACTGATTTGTGCGCGACCGCCGCTGCAAAAACCGCTGTGAGAGTTCGAAAAGTGAGTTACAGAATCGCAAGGCTGTGCACCTTTTTCAGTCTAAACTGCTGCTGCATTAAATACATTCCTATAATATAACCAAAAGCGCTAGAATCTTTAAGCTCTAAGCCGGAGATTTCTGTATCTATTTCGTAAGCATTTGCTTTTAAAAATAGGTAGGTGATCATCTGTGCCTGCATGCGATTTATTTTTACGTGTATCGCCAAATAAACCTTACCATTTGGCCGGTTCCTGGGTCATTGAAGTGCTTTAAATAATAGAAGATTTTATTTTTACTCTATATTAACAACAATAGCATATAAGAGAAATAATGAAATGTTAATTGCTATGTAACGAATGAATGCAATGTTACCGTTGAAGAGATTGCCTACGTCTGGCTATACTGTCGGGGCGTTACTCCGACGATTTAGGAAATCGCCACGCTTATAAAACTAAGAAGTGAGTGAGCAAAATGTACAGCCTTGGCTGGTACACCATTATCAAATAACAGAGACAACATAATGTAAATGTTGATTTTTGATACTTAATTATTTTACCTTGTATATGCTATGTATTCGTTGAAGCTGCCCGAACCTCCCAAATTTTCTTCAAAGTCCTCTGCACTCAGGCATCCTAGAAATTTAAACAACTAGCAGAGTATTTTCTCCAACGATTTTGTTCCCTTTGGAATACTCTTGGGCCGTGGTGTTCAAATGCACAGGCGCTGATTAAACATTTAAGTTGTCGCCTGGTACTAGTATCGGTGACCCCAGAGCTGGTGCTTTCCTCGCTCAACGAATAAGTATCGCAATATGTTATGTCTGTTTTTTTTGTCAGCAAGGAAATGCTGCCAGCGTTAAAGGTACACTGCCATAGGACATAAACTTTTTAAAATTTCTTTTTGAAGGTTGTATGTTCAGAAGATTGTAAATAGGTATATATTTGATTGTTATGTTTAGGTTTTAATAAACCACTAGAAACTAATATCATAACGGTTATACGTGCCATATTGTATAAAAATTAATTGTTAATCATAGATAAACAGCAGATACATGTTATATTTTTCACATTGAATACATTTCACGAACGAGTATAACCTTAAGGCATTATTAACTCTAGAATCCTTGCCATAGAGAATTTTTCGGTTTTTACTCGCCATAAATACTATATCTTTACAAAAAATAAATATTATTTTCTTCTAATATCTCAATCGCTAATGGTTTATTTTAAAACTTACTTTATGTTGAATTAATACCTCGTCTAATGCGCTCAGAAAGCAAAACCTCGATGCAGAAGGCACAGATCATCTTGCAAAAAATACCAAAAATATGCCCTTTACCCCACTAGCTTCTTTTTACTTAATGAACACGAACAATAATTTATATGTACATTAATTTAATGCAAACTGTATCCTTACTATTCGCTTAAAGCTATGTAGAAATATGAAAATATATTTTAAAACTTTACTCACCCACAAAGGCACAGAAAACTAATAAAAGTTTTAGCAACATCTTGCTTCGAAGCTTGTTATATTAAAATGTAATGTTTATGAATTTTTCCCCTCTATTTATTTAGCTGGCAGCGATTAATTCTAATAGATAAAAAATAGATAATTTTAATCCTTTGTCAAAACTTTCTTTTATCATTTACTAGCAATACTAGGTTTTCTCCAAATTTCTGTAAGTAAATCAATATAATTAATATTTATATCGTAGATCCGTTCATAACCATTTAACAAGATTGATACATCATAGAGAAACGAAAACAAGAATTACTTCGATATGGTAAGGTATTATATTTAAGATCATTTATATAATTATTAAATAAAATAAAGTATGGTGTAATTTTTTTTTATAACAGGAAGAGGCATCATCTGATGTTAAGTGATACTGCTGCCCATAGACACTCACGTAGCCAGAGGGCGCGCAATTGGTACCTAACCTTTTATCTTGAAGGACCCTAAATCGAATGTTCGGAAATTCTTCAGTGGGACACTACATAGCGGTGGTCAGCGGCAAAACTGCGTTAACTAACTATCAATTGTGGAACGACGGACGTCGAGGTGATAAGGGTGGAATTTCATATTCTACCTCGAGGTGCGATGATGAAACTAAGCTGCAGGTATTAATTCGAAATCTCCTCTGAACACTCTCAGAAAATGCAGAGACACCCCAAGCTAGGCCAAGGGGTCAATCCGCTCGGTCGTCGAGGATTCGAACAGCTCTACGTTGAATACGGTCAAGTGGAAGGATCTGGTATTGAGGAGCTCCCGCCCAGAGGTGAGAACAGTACTCCACGTGGGGCCGAATTTGCGCTTTATAGAGTTTTGCAAGTACTATTTCGCCTTGCTGAGCATACCTATTTAATAAAACATAACCGACAAGGCATAACAAATACAGTTATATAAAAGAGCTGTAGAGATAAGAATTTTTTTATTAAAGTAAGAGTAGAAATCACAACTAAGGTAAACAGAAATATACTAATAATAGATAAAAACACTTAAATAAGGTTATAGTAATTAATTAGTCATAGAATAATAGTACTGTACAAGTACGATGCGTAGGTACACATTAGACAAAACCGGCCAGATTCTGTTGAATCATGTATTGTACTCACAATTATAATTTTTACGAACAGAAACATTGTTACGATTTGGTTTATATATAATCGTATGGGTTTCCTTTGATCCTATAATAAATTGGTCAATGCTTAGATAACATTATTGATTTGATTTCGGCAATAAAAGTGAATTTTTACTATCACGGTTATTATCTTAAAATATGTAGGTTAAGTGTCGAAAATATTTGATTGCGCGAAACAGATTTTTCGATTAACGTAATTATTTTTATCCTTGAAGGTCGATATCGATTATAAAATGTTTGCATTTTACGAATTATAGAATCTAGGAATTCTAGGACTGCTACTTTGACCCTTCCTTCTATCGAATTGTTACCAGGACTTAAAATCTTTGAAGGTGATCAGAAACTAAGCAGCCTAACAACAATATTTCCTATCTGTTATATTATAAGTATCTTCAAGGGGAATCTTTCTCCGAACTACTGCATTGTCGTTACTACTCCTGACATAATGTTTCAATGTCTTGCAATGAAAGTACGATCGTGTCTAAATGTGTAAATAGAGTTTACGCGGTTATTAATATAATATACTAGCGGACCAGACATACGTTGTCCTGCATTATATTTCAAGCGATAAGTAAATTAAACAAAGTATGGTAGTACCGAATGCAGCGCCATTTGCTGGGCTGATTTGTGAATCTAAACCATCATTTGTCACCCAAACGCATACAAAAAAAATCATTCAAATCGATCCAGCCGTTTAACAGGAGATCTGTGACATACACACGTTCAGCAGAATATATATATTATATACCTACATATTAGCTCATACAGTTTCTTCTTCTCTCCCTTTCTAAAAGTTTTTTGATGTGATGTGCTTATATAGTTATAAGTATAGTCTATTACATATTTTACTTATTTTCTTTCATAAGAACCTTCTCCTGACAAAAAACACAACAAAAAAAGAAGAAGCGAAATCGGTCCAGCCGTTCACGCGTGATGCCGTGACCAAGGGAAATAGGGATTCATTTTTATATATATACATAGATAGATAGATAAAACTATTATTAAAAACCTTTAATTGTGAATAAACCAATTTAACCTTGAAAAATCTGTGTCAATAAAAGCCAGATATCGGCCTACAAAATGAAACTCCAGATTTTGATAACTTTTTTTTAAGTATTTTCAAATGTCGAAACTGAAGTACGTACTTATTTCAATCAACATCCGTAAACGTTCTTCATACATATTGAATATATGAAGAACGTTTACTAAAAAGCTTAATTGTAAACTTACATTAATAGGCTAATAGCTTCAGTATGACGCATATTAAAGCTGGGTATTTGGCATAACTTGGCTACTACTCGTCCAAGTTGTGTAACGTATGGGATATACTTACTGACCCAAAATTACTTGGCAGAGAACGTCTAGACGCATCCTAAGAACGCTGATCAATATGTATTAATAATCGCTGGCCTTTGCTTATATATTTTTTTACAGCATTTTAATGTGCATATCACCACTATGTATGAGCAGCTACCCAGCTGTCTGTTCCGGTATTTGCGACGAATAATACGACTTATGATCTAAAAAAACAGCCTACGATACCTTAAAGACAGAAAACGCACTCCTAATTATTCTAGCAGTGTCTTTAAGTTGTTATCGTTATTTTCGTTAATAGTCCTTTTTAATGCCAGATATGTCTGGTAATTCCCGGGCCTTTATTGTAGGGTATAGGTTACTGAATCATATATATTTATTACAGTGATAGTAAGCGCTTTATGCTTCTCATTGTCAGACAGAGAAACATATTGAGCATCTGTACACTTAGAAAAACACGGTAGTCACGGTGACACACGCTGTAAAGCACGCGAAACGGCGGTTAAATTTAAAATTATGTAAAATAATTGTAAATTTATAATAAAACATAACTTCAAATCCGTTAAAAAAGTGTTTTTCTATGGTAGGGGAGCCAGAGGATTTGGATTTACTAAAGCGGCAGTAATAAGGGGACCTTGTACCGGTTAAGTACCTCCACAAATTGAGGCCCATATATAAGGCCGCGTGAAGGAGACAGGATCAATTAGTAAAAAAATTGACCATCAGAAATTCCCGAGCGCGTCAGATTAAGTAGGTGAGTTAATTACATCTAGTGTATATTCCACTAATCTGCAATTTGAGAGTACGGAAAAAAGGGAGGGCAACAAAGTTGTAAAAAAACGTCATTCGAATTTCGAGCGTAGCTAATTTTTCTTTTATTTTGAAGGAAATAATTCCAGAATAATGAAAAATATATAATCTGACGATTTCCGCAGCCGAAATAACAAAAATTCGTCGATAAAGTTAAATGGTGAGCTGGTGATGCCTACATTTCCTTAAACCGATCGGAATCTATAAACGCTTCAAAATATTTCCCTCAAAATTATCCTTAATTTGAACATGACCGATAATTTTGAGAAATTTTGAAAAATCTTAAAAAATAAGAATTTTTTTTTTTTAAGTGGTTTCTTTATGATCAACTTCAAAAACTAATCCGCCTTTGAGCTTGAAAACCACGTCGATCGCCACAAGCTGGTCAAAAGCGGTTGTTGTTCGAGAGATATCGTACATGAAAGAAACCCGAAAAGTGTTTTTCGGGATTACCCGAAATTTGTGTTCGATCAATTAAAATTGCAAAATTACTTTGAGAATGATAAAACTGCGTCGAATGCCGCCAACCGCGTGAAAATTGCTTGATCCATTCAAAGTTATTGCGGTTTGAAAATTCCAAAAATAGTGTTCTATGAAACTTCTATCAGACTTTCGAGCTGGGAGAGCTCAAATGCATAGAAATTTATTTCTTTGAACTCAGCGAGCTCAAAATATCAATTTTGCGCCCAGGAATGGAATTAGCGGGAAGTTGCAGGGATGGCCCTTTAGGTGAACCGTTTTTCTATTTTTTTTTGTCAGATCAGGCGAATCCCTCTAGATAATCGTCAGATTATGAGACAGTAGTTTAGAACATAAAGATGAACCAATATATCTTAATTGACGCGCTTGAGTATTTCAAAATTGCGATTTTTTTTGCAAATTATGAAAATGGCCGTGGGTTTGCGTCCCATGAAATCGTATTAGTAATGAGAGCTTTTTTTGGTGCACTTAACACTCCTTGAAAATCTGACGCGCTCGATAAATTTTTTTTTTAATTTTCAACCCTTAAATACAACCACCCGCATCATGCAAACGATCAGATTAACATACGTACATTATTAAAAATACGTAGGGCATAGATGCTTCAATATCTGACGCGCTCGAGGATTCCATGCAACAGTTTTTTTACATATTTAACTATCTATAGCCGCTTCCCCACCGATGAAAAGGAATTTATCATATAACATTTTTTTCTTCTTTTTATCTAAGCTTTGTATCCCAATAGGTCTCTACGACGCTCGAGTAAATCCCCATTTAGATCGTGGGCTCCCCTACCACTATGTCTAAAAGTTATGTCAATAAAAGACAATACTATCTGTATACTTGTGTGCACTTTGTAAATAATTCAAGTTCATTCCATATTTAAATTAAGGAACACCAATTTTGTTCTCTATTTAAATAAATATATTTTCGAAATTTATCTCTTTTATCTTGACAATTCCATTTTAACCCGATGACCTTATACACATTAAATTAAGCCAGACTTAATTTACTTCTGTTGGACGCATGCGCGTCAAAGGTCGAGCGTTTGCGAATGAAATGATGACGGTAGTTGAACGAAGAGGTCCCTAGATGAAAGTCGCATTGGCACTCCTCTATATCGCGTAAAACTTTCGCCCACGAAAGGATAACTAAGTAATAGTGATTTGACGAAAAGTTTGTAAAATGCGGTGGACGGCTGTAGCGTTCTTCCTGAATGTAATTTATTCAGGTAAGTCTTATGAAACTTTACTAGTACTTAGTATTGTCTTTGATTTACATAACCTTTACACATTTAAAGAAAAAACTGTTTAACCGGATTGAAGTTATGTGTTATTATAAATTTACAACTATTTAACATAATTTTAAATTTATCCGACGTTTCGCGTGCTTTACAGCGTGCGTGGTCAATCCGCGAAAATAGAGGACACCGTGAGCCATTTTTGCCAAAACCCTCCATCTTTTAGTCGATACCAACTCCGGGGTAATAAATACAGATAAGGCAACTTTCTCTACAGCTGTGATACTTTTTGACATCCAACATCTTTTGTCTTCAGTCACCGTGACCACGCACGCTGTAAAGCACGCGACACGTCGGATAAATTTAAAATTATGTTAAATAGTTGTAAATTTATAATAATACATAACTTCAATCCGTTTAAACAGTTTTTTCTTTTTACTAGTACTTCTAGTTTATTAAGTAGAGCTCAAGAGAGACGGGCATTTCAAATTTCTGTCGCTTCTATTTTGTTTGGAACAATTGATAAGAGCGCTTTAATTCCATTTTTAAATAATCTAACAATTATTTTAATCGTGTGACCTATTGACTTACATATGAAGAGAGCGATAAGCGTTTGAAGGTTACATAGATAGTGAAAGATTCGTTTAATAAAACTATCTTCTTGAGCCAAAACGTTTAAGTGTGGTAAGTTTTCATGTCACGTACGTCTGTCTGAAATAAGCTTACAGCAGTTGGGCACTTATCCAGAAATATTTTCGCGATGGTTACTTATTACGAGAGTTTTTCTACTCATTTTCTCTTTACATGACCTTAATTTTAAATGAATTTTACCTCATGTTATAAAAATAATATTTAAGCACGGTTCATGCCTGTATATGGCTCTATTTAGAGCTTACACAAGTGAAAAGAGCCTTATTATAGCCTTGTTATAATTAAGGCAAATAAAGGCAATTAAGAATGAACTAATTAATATATTCTTAAGACCTAAGTATTTCTAAGAAGAAATACTTCGGTCAAAATACAATTATACACTTCAAATAAGGTCAAAAAATAAACATATTTCTGTAATACCGGTTGGAATTTTTAATCTCTCTTGAATAAAAATTAATTTGTAAAATCATTTATAAACGCGCTAATCGATGAGAGAATGTTTTTTTGTGTAATTCAATTAAGAGCGGATTAAAATCGCTCTTTTATCTATTATCAAATAATCGAATATTCAGGAAAATGTAATAATCATTTCATACGAATTGTCAGGTCAGTCGGTATGTCAATTACGGTTCGTTCAACTAATGAAGTTACTCACCAATAAAATAACATTTAATATGACGCAATAGATCTTTTTTAATTGTACGGTCTACCGCACGATAAGTCGTATACACAAAACTTGTCGTATACCTTCTTACTTTTAAAGATATATAGACTTCATATAAAATTAATATTTAATATTAATCATTTATTTTTCTACAATGCCTAAGCAAACCCAACAATAAACTAACTTATAATCGAGATTAATTATAAATCAAGAATTAATATAAAGAGGGCAACAAGCGATCCTTTTATTTTTTATAACAGGGGGGCCGCCCCCCCCCCCGGGAACAAAAAAACAAGGGGGTTTCAAAGTGCGTTGCCGGCCTTTTAAGAATTGGTACACTCATTACTTGAAGGACTTTAAGTCGGGGGGTGCCAAAATTTTTGGGGGGGCTGGCCCTATCGCTACCGTGCAATCTCGACAACATCTGGTTCAGAAATACTTCACGGGCAGCTGGTCAAGGTCAAAGAATATACGAAACAGACAATAATTTAGCTTAATGATCTAATTCTAAGTGTCGAAAAATATGAACACTACTAAGAGAATTTAAATTAAATAACAAGCACCATATTAGCATATCATCTTGCGCTGAATTAGGTCCACTGTGTTTGAAAACTCAATATATATTTATATATTCGAGACCTTTGAATATTCTTAAACTTGGCAAGAATTTGTTTTTATGAAGTTTAAATTTGTTGACACGACCAATAGTCTAATATTATGGTAATTCAAAAACTTTCGTAAAATATTACGAGTCCTTAAAATTTTTGAAATACGTAGAATTCTTCGGCCTTTTCGGCTCGAACTTGAGGTCCGATTCACACAGAGGATAACATAAATAGGTCTTCGAAGGAAATATATAGAGTATATAGAGGTGTGCCTTTTGATAGAAAAGAAATACTTTACCGGAAGCAAATCTGGGATCTCGGGACGTATTAGCTTTTGACTCTATAATTATTGTCTACTAAGGTATTTAAGTATAGATAACAAGTGTTATTACGAGACCTTAACCTGAGGTTGTATTTGCAATAGGTTTTTTATAATATGAAGGCAGTATCACGTCCAAGACCCCGTTGCAATGTACAATCTGACCACCTACTCACCTATAAATAGGATTGATCAAGAAATTCGAAGTTAAGATCAGGTTAGAGCACTATATTTCTTCAATTAAATTTAAAAAATGAATCTCTAACCTGCAACCAGCTGAGCCTGCCTTTTGTCACACAATATTCTGCGTTCTTTTGTGTCATAATAACGTTTATTTTTTACTTTACCTACTTATCTGTCATCTTATAATATAACTTTCAAAATATTCGCTAAATTGTTGCTAAACATATTTTAGCGTAAGGCAACATCTGTCACGGCGCGGGCGGTCCAGACTCAAGTGCAAACAGTAATAAGATCAGCACACGCTGATAACATGAATATAATTTATAACGTGTTATGTGTTCAACAACAATGCCTCTTGTAATACATAAACTATGTACTCAAGTCAATGAGCATTCGTATATTTCCTAACGAAAACTGTATTCCTTTTATCTGTATTCCTATCGTTAAAATGACATATCATAGAGATTTGCTCTTAAATAATAGTCGTAAATAGTTTAGTCGTTAAAAAACAAGTAAACAGATACTATTTAGTAGTTAAAAAAAAAAAAATTTTTCCCCACAACCCCAAAAAACACACACAACACCCAAAAAAAAAAAAAAAAAAAATCATAGGTTAAAAGAAGAAAAAGTATATAAAATACACTTAACTAAGTAGTGACCAACTTTAAACTTCTATTATTGTTATGATTTTTAATTTGATTAACTGGCTCATATGTTATGTATTTTGGCATTAAACATTATTTGATGACAAAGTTTAATTATCTTTTATTGAAAAGGTAGGATTTATGAAGTCCGGTAGCTTCAAGTTGGAACTTGGAGCACATTTGTGTGTTTGCTTTATAGATATTTATAGAGAGTTTATGAGTTATAAGAACGTTTTTCTTTGGCTTGGAATCGAACTCCTCCTCCCTCCGGAGTCACACTATGATCGAATCGAATTTGAAAATACCTCATTCCAGTAATTTAAAAAAAACAAATACTCTTTTGCGATTTTTCCTACACGTACATATATTACGAGTATTACTACAAAAAAACTATGGCGCTCCAATCTTCTTAGGTCTGGGTCTCAGATATGTATCTGTTTCATGATCATTTGTTCAATCTAATAGGTAATCAGCCTCCTGTGCCGGACACCATCGACTTTTTGGGTCTAAGGCTAGCCGGTTTCCTCTCGATGTTTTCCTTCACCATTCGAGCGAATGTTTAATACGCACATAGAAAGAAAGTCATTTGTGCACAGCCTGTGATCGAACCTTCGACTTCAGGGATGAGAGTTGCACGCTGAAGCCACGCTGAGGCCAACATTGCTCTCCAAGGATAAAATATATACGGGTGTATACTATTATTTAACCGGTACATTTATTATTACACCTTTTGTTCTTTCTAGCCTGATGTCTGAAAGTTTGGACGGGATTTGAACCCATAAAGGGTTACGCTTCTCTCGTGTCTGTAACAGCCTCTATTACCCCCCAATAAATAGAAATGATGATAAACGCGATAATTGCACAGCAATAAAAATTTACGACAACATTGCAATGGTCACGGCGTTGTGCCATTTTAATTTCCCTCATATCCGTCGCAAACAATGGCCATTGACCCACTTCGGCCTTCATTTTATTGTGCACTTAATCATTTTGCTTCATATAGGGTTTCCCGGAAGGAATTCTGGGAAGCGAGAATATTGTATAGCAAAGGGGGCAAAAAATGCGTTCCTGAGTTACTTAATAGGAATTTGTTTTAGCCATCCTATAGTTAAAGCAACTTGATAGCAGATAATGTAATATAACTGATAATATATTTAAAGGTCTTTTAGATGAAACAAAAGTCTAACTGTTCAGTCTTAAAACTAATTCGGTCAATTCCGCCCTTTTAACCAAAGTACCCTTTTTTATCTTTCTTTCAAATAATGTTTAAGCTGTGATAGAAAAGCAGAAGATACATTCGTTAAAGCTGTGAAATTAGACAGATTTTTTTATGAAGAAGGGTTTGGAGTTAGAAATAAACATACATTAATGATAATGTTTAATAATCATGGCAAATAATTTGTGTAGACTTTGGATAAAAGCAACAATTTAAGTCCCCATTTCCTGTATTCTAAATTTGAATTTCCGAATTAAAAACACTTTGAAACTTAAAAAAGATGAACTACACAAAGTATTGGCATTTATGTATAAAAGTTCAATGTACCAGGGCTCGGCTGCCGCTCCCATAGTCCCACTTACGTTTGATGAAAAACTATTAGGCTTGCGAAATCGTGACACAGACAATAAATCTAAATTACTTTGTATTTACTTTAAGTAATGTTTTAGGGTATTTTTAGAATCACATAAAATTAGAAGGTCTTAGCGTGATACACAATACTTTTGTTATTATAATAATTGTTTATATACCCGTATGATCGTTACCTAGAGTTCGACATATCCACAAACATAAATCGTATAATATAATAGAACATAGAAACATTCGTTCAAAGATCGCATAACTACGCAAAGTAGTAACACTATTTTTTTCGTAAACAAATGGAAAACTGTTCAGTCCACCTCCTGTTACGGTTTTGAAGAGTAATAAATTAGAAAGGTTGTTATAAAATACCTGTGAAACAAGCACGTGACATGACATTGTAGAAATTTAATTATGATAGAGGTGTATGAAACATCAAAAGACAAAGATTAAGTTATGTAATAAAAAATATTAATCTACTTTAGAAGGCGCTATTTTGCGCTGATATTCTGATTTACAAAATTCCGAGTACTTTATTCACGCCTACGGAGTCTATAGAAAGCTTTTATTTTCTAGAAAATAAATTGCAAATAGTACAATACTTGTTACGTTTCAGTCCATTAACGAGTTCCAATGGATCGTATGCAATTTTGTTTTCTTCGAACCTTAGAGCTTTGTAACTGTTTTTTAACTGAATTTTTAAAGTTTTCACCTAGTAGTGTCACTTTAACGATTTTGGCTTCCCATTTCTGCCACTATTATAATGAACGCGTACTGTGCTTCGGGGTTTCACGCACATCGGAGTGGTCGAGTGTTATATATGCCCCGATGTTATATACGTATAGATACCTATAGGGAAGGGTCTTTCATAAATGGGTTTCAATTAGTTCCCGAGCTTCGGGCGTGTAACCTAACTCTTAAATTTTTTAATATTAGAATAAAATATGCAATTTGCGAGCCTAGTAGCTTCAGCGTACGACTCTCGACTCGGTCGTTGGTGCACTTTCTGTCTACGTGGGAATTTATTTAACATTCATATTTATTTTGATAAATTCTAGGGAAACATCGCTAGCAAACTTAGCCTTAGACCCAAAAAGTCGATGGCGTGAGTCAGAAGGCTAATCACCTAGTTACCTATTAGAAAAAACAAATGATAACGAAACAGGTACAGAAAACTAAGGCCCAGAGCTTAATGGTTGTTTATATAGGAATGTATTTAATATAGCAGCAGTCTTACTTAAACGGTTGTATCGCCACTGGTAGTATAAAATATATAAATGATTATAAATTCTGTTTTATTGTGGTTTTCTTTCATACTGAGAGCTTCGTGATACGCTGAGCTGCGTATTATAGAAACTAAAGAATATTTGTTGCCAGTAAACTTTAAGAAACCTTACACCCTATAATAATTTAGCAATGCCGAATCGGACATTTACTACTTTCATCATCATCAGCCTCTTAATTTGGTCCATTTCTGTACGTAGGCCTCCTCCATTTTCCTCCAGTACGCCCTGCACTGACCTCTCTGTATCCACTGAGAGCCAACCTCCTTGACGATGACGTTAGTCTACCAAGACGGTGGACGACCGCGCGGTCTTTTGTTCAGCCGCAGTCTTTGATTCAAGGAGCCTGCGGGTACATCGGTTCTTGTCAATGCGCGCTATGTGGCCTGCCCACCACCACTTAGATGTTGGGACTTTTCACGAATGGCCTCATTACCTACTCATTGACTACATTACTGTTGTCTTAATAGTCACTATTGTGTTCGACTCCTTCTTTTGAGCTAGATATGCATTGAATTAAAAGTAATGTGGTATATATTAGATGGTATTAGATACATTAATTAACTATTGGAGGATTGGAATCTTGACACGACTCTTTATATTGTGACAATACACATGTGACACTGTACACAATTGTGTTATGTTGAGTGGTCTTAAGTTTTAAAGAACTACCCCTCAAATGTGTATTTTCACTTAAAATAAAGAGCTCAAATGTGTATATTCTAAAATAACAAATTTTTCTATTAAATTAATATAAAGTTTAAAATCAAATGTTGTTATTATGATTAGTATACCAAAGTAATGCCATTCCAATATTTATAATATAACGCCACATTATTATATTCCTACAATATACTATGAGTTGGTAAGTTATCTCTCAGTCTGCTGTTATGTATTATATGTACCCCAATGTATAATCTCCGAGCACTCAAGCCGAGTTAACGACGTGCTTATGTTCTAAGTGATCATTATCAGCGGACGACAAGGCCTATTCCATAATCCACCCTTTGACGTATGTAATCTTCATTTACACTTGAAAAATATATTTCGAGAAAAAAACTTTTACCAATGTGGGATTATAACCAGGAACGTAGGATTTTTTTAAAGAACAGGGGGTAAACTGGCAGGAGGCTCACCTTATGTAAAGTGATACCGCCGCCGCCCATGGACAGTCACAATGCCAGAGGGCTCGCGAGTGCGTTGCCGGCCTTTTAAGAATTAGTACACTATTTTCTTGAAGGATGCTTAGTGAAATTGGTAAAACTGTAAAGTTTTAGCTCACTGAAATTCATACCTCAACGTCGTTTCTCGTTGGAAGTCACATTATATACCGAAAATTCGATATGAAAATATTTGTCCAATATATACAATTAATACAAACAAATTAACAAACGAAAAATATAATTGAAATAAATTGTATTATTATTCAACGACAATAAGCATAAAACCGATACAATTTAATTAAAAACGACGCAATTATTAGCAGCCATGAATGTTTACATTTAATTATCCAGACGTTACGTAGCTTATGGGTTTCTGCTCTTAATGGGGATTACGAAGCCATAGTTGTATAGGTAAAGTAGCTTTTACTCAATTTATCGACGAGTGAATTGAAGGCCGAGTATCCACTTGGAGACTCTGCCTTATACAGGTGACTACGTTCCACGGACTTTCAAAGTATAAATAAAATTTCGGAATATTATGTATGTAGGTAGAAGATTTGGTAAATTTGTCGAATCTCGAAATCGAAGTCATATTTTCATCACTCGGCAATGTACCATGTAATAATATGGTGGCATGCTCTTCAACTCAATAGAAATTAATAAAACCATCATGATTTGTGAAATGAATGAGGTACAAGTTTTCAACCTGAGGGGTCCAAAGCCATGCGCCTCCTTAATATTACATACAAGTCGTAAAGAACGATAGAAAAAATTTGAAGTTTTTTTGGACGGACTTCGAATCCATACAATTATAATGATTTAATATAATAAATGTATTTAATTAGATTGTGCTTGTTAATCTGTTTTCTATAGAAAGTATTCTACGAAGAAATAACGATTTCCTACATCATATTTATAAATTTAATTTTCCAGGAATTTTGCTCACTTTTGCTTCCATAATTTACCCATTGAATACATTACTAATTGAACCTCGTTTTGTATTAACAGATTTAAATTCTTTTGAATGCATATTATATATATATATACATACAACATTCTAGTAATTCTAGAATTTCCTTCTATTTAAGTTAAAATACACTATGTATTATTAATATGTATGGAGACTATTAATTACATTATTAACTTCGTTATTTACTGATTTTGCATTCAATGTTAGAAGCAATAACTACTAAAGGAGAGGACAGGGATGCCAAAAATAATAAACTCAAGTAATGTTTAAGGTATACATATACCTAAAATAGAGCAGTGTTGGCCCAGTGGCTTCAGCGTGCGACTCTCATACCTGAGGTCGTTGGTTCGATCCCCGGCTGTGCACAAATTGACTTTCTTTCTATGTGCGCATTTAACATTTGCTCGAACGTGAGGAAACCGACATGTCTTAGACCCAAAAAAGTCGACGGCGTGTGTCAGGCACGGAAGGCTGATCACCTACTTGTCTATTAAAAAAATGATCATGAAACAGATTCAGAAATCTGAGGCCAAGACCTAAAGAGGTTGCAGCGCCACTGATTTATTTTTGAATGCATATTAGTTTGAAATGAGATATTATATATTTTATTATTTATTGTTTTCATGTATTCATACCCAAATGGTTACCTTATATATTTCAGGATTTGTAATCACAAGACTTTGGTCACTATATGTATTGCCTTATGCTACTCATATAGTTTCACTGCGGGGGTGTCCAACATTTTTAATATTCAATGCCAATATAGAAATAAACCTTATTTATTCATTTTACGTAATCTAGATATTTCTAACGCGGCAAGAAGGCTGGTTCAGAGCAATAATTTTCTAGCTCTTTTGTGTGCCCGCCATTTTCAGTTTTTGGCTGTCACTCGCCAGTCTTTGAAAAGTTATGAATTAAAAACCGCATAAATTTTCCCTCAAATCAATTGAATTTATCGAAATAAATAGGATTATTTATCGACGACCCATAAATTTACCATGTATTGAGAAAAAGCAAAATCCTTCAGCTCAGGTCGTGTAAAAATTAAAATTGTTGTTTCTCGCTCTTATAATTGAGATTAAAGGGGAATTATATTACTTATAATATATATTCTCTCCACCTTTCCATCTAATGATTTTGCCCTAAAAATATTAGGACGAGTGGGCGAGTGCGATAAAGCTCGCCGA
Organism: Pieris macdunnoughi; assembly: GCA_905332375.1. Classification (NCBI taxonomy): domain Eukaryota; kingdom Metazoa; phylum Arthropoda; class Insecta; order Lepidoptera; family Pieridae; genus Pieris; species Pieris macdunnoughi. The sequence continues at coordinate 5,742,696 of CAJOBZ010000011.1, forward strand.
GTGCTGCGGTTCCACCAAGGATTTCCCATAGGGGCTACCTTGGCTTAAGCTGTCACTATTGGGGATATGTCAGTCCACATTTGTAAATCTGTTAAAATTTAAATTAGGAACACGATCGTGTCTATGTAAACTCAAATACAACTTGATTAGTAACCTTTTTGTTGGTAAATATGTAGATTTGTTTGTCAATTTATCCCTTGTACCCAATATTCAAAACAAGGGAGATTCTCTTAAGAGTTCATAGCTTTTTGAAATATTCATTCGATACGAAGTCTGAAGGGTCGCGGAATTCGTAAACAGTTGTAGGTTTTCGGATGGATTACAAAGACAATTCAACATATGTTACCGATTTCGTGAATTCAATGACAATAAAAGCAGTTTGAGAACGTGACCCGAATTTTACTTATAATTCGAATATCCACTGGCGAAATAGAATGTCTCATTAGGAACTTCAATAGGCTTTAGCAAAAGAATTTGTTACATTAATTTTAATTACGTGTACCCAAAATAAATTTTTGTATTTGAATTCAATATATTAATTTTCTGTGATAAAAGAACATTTAGCGTAAGTTTATTGGATGATTTCTTAACAAGAACTATTAAAATCTTATTAATTTTATGGTATATCATAAGTTTGTTTCGTAGGTACAACTGTAAAAATAGTATTTCAGTTTTTAAGTGTAGCAATATTTCCAGCTTTCATACTACAAAGTGGACATTTGACAGTTAAGTTTGTGTCAAAAATATAGACAGCTACCCCAGTGACGTTACAAACAGTACTTGGAAACCATTTCTGTAGTTGCTTCTTGCACATATTGAATGCATTTTATCGTATCACTGTAATATTTCTTAGAACTTAAACCCAAATAAGATATTGACAAGTTGAACTGTCAGCTGATAAGTAGAAGTGTAAAACTAATGAAATAAACCCCTTTCATCAGCAACTAATTAGTTGCTCTCTTTCTCTCAAATAGTGTTTACACTGTGTTGAAAAGTAACATGAGAACTTCTATACGTATTTATTTATGAATAAGTCAGTGTTTAAGATAATATTAATACCGTATAGTTTTTTTCAAAGCTTTAACATACATAAGTTTTATTAAGAAAAGCAGTGTTGGTGGTAGTGGCTTCAGCGTGCGACTCTCATCCGTGAGGTTGTAGGTTCGATCCCCGGCTGTGCACCAATGGACTTTCTCTATATGTGCGCATTTTAATATTCGCTCGAACGGTGAAGGAAAACATTGTGAGGAAACCGGCTTGCCTTAGATCCAAAAAGTCGAAAAAGTTGTAGCGCCACTGATTATTATTATTATTATGTTTCGTTAAGTGCGATTTTTATTGTGTCAATTTTCAATACAATAGATCTAACCATAATTTAACTAAAGGTGACTAACAAAAATGCCAAAGAAAAATACAAGTTTTTTGTAGAGTTACATACACTTGTGTATAATATTTTTCACAATCGTATAGCAACATAAGGAAATTTTATGGTTAATAATATTATGTTTATTTTACTTATCGCCATAACCTTACAGGCCTTCTATGGGCGAATTAATGCCCTCGGAATGGATTGACAAACCCCGATGTTATTACCCAATAAAATCAAAATGGGTCACATACAAAGTAATTTATGATAAAGCTATACAATTACTTTGCTAGTATTTTCTAGAACAATATGAACAAATAAGCCATTGGTCCTATAAGTTAGCTGTAGATTTTTGCTTTTGTTTCTTTTACTTTCTTCCTGTGCCTGACGAGTTGGTTTCCTTACGATGTTTCCTTCACCGTAAGAGTGTAAATTGCGGATATAGGGTGAGAAGTCCATTCACCAGTTGTACAAGGCGTGTAACCTCACCGCGGCATTGAACGAATAGCACGTTTAACTACTAGATTTACTAATATTTTGTTTAGTACCGGATTTATAAAAAAAACCTGTGTGTACTTATGTAAACGCGTTAGAAGTTATACTTCTTTGGCGTAACAGATATAAATCTTTTCAAAATTTTTATTCTACGTTTGTAGAAAAAGCTACACTAACAATAGAAAAAAGGTATTTAATACATTAAAAGTTTTATTATAACGCATTATCTAGTTAAATAAAGTTTATTTCAATAACACAAAAAAAATATTTCTACATAATTAAAGAAATGGACATTTTTCATTTTAAAATGTTGACTATTGCTATCTTCAGGGTGTCGGTTTTTTTGTGACGGTGTGCGCGCGCATCTGCAAAATTGACTCTCATCATTTTTCCCCTTACGCGCCAAAAGAACTTCAATAATGTGTTATGTCAGTTTGAATCAAACTATAATATGTTTTAGTATTGATAAGCTATTGCATAGATTTTATCGCGGGCTTTGAGCGCGGCGACCGAATCAAGAAATACCGTAACGAAAAGACCTAACACACGATGACGTAATATAGGTGCGGCCAATACGCGTTAGAGCGGGACAGAACGCATACTGCGTATTCACATCTTTCTGACGAGATCGGTGCAGCCGGTGCGCGTTAGAGTGAGACAGACTATATAGGCGCGTTAGTCTGAGTCTGGTAGAGTGGTAGATTGAATTAATTTATCAAAGAAAAAATTTGAATTAATATTAAAGAAAAAAAATACTGCATAATTATAATTGCATAAGTTGAAAAAAAAATATGCAATAGCTTTACCGCGGCAGTCCCCGAGTGCCACACGTTTTTTTTATTCACTTTTTAATAACTGCATTTGCAAACTACTACTAATCTTGGGAAACTTGGACAAGCTAGTGCATACGTTTGAACAGCAAAGGACTCTGATTACAATTTCTAGAGAAATTTCGATAACGTTTAATTAGCTATGATTCGACGACTTATCTAAATAAACAATAAAATAGAGTTAATTAAAGAGTCTTCAATGTACTAACATAAGACCCTATTATAAACGTAATTAATTAACTTGTTATAAGGAACGATAAAATACAAAGAAAGAATTTCCAAAAAACGGCCCTTGATTCAATTTGAATTTGTTAAGAAGGAACCTCTTTATAATGATAATAAATCTCGTAATAAAATCATGATTTGAGCTTCGCTAACACAAAAAAAAGAACGTATAATAAAATAATCTTATCATGTCGTCAGTCCCTGCAACACATGCGACCTATCATTACCTCATCTTTGATCCGTATATAGCGACTATCTAAATATATATACATTACGCGTCACGTTTGTCCGCTATGGACTCCTAAACTACTAAACCGATTTCAATCAAATTTGCACACCGTGTGCAGTTTGATCTAACTTAAAAGATAACTTATATCTTAATTATACCCGCAATATTATTTGTTTATTATTTGACAGTCACAAGATTTGGCGCTGTGTTGAAAGTACCAACGTTTCACATAAGGTACAATTTAATGGCACAACAACTAAAACAGCATGGCCGTCGCCATGAGTGGTGTTCTACCGTTTCCTTTGAATAGTTTACTACTATGTAATATAACAAAATACTTAGCCACAGCAACTCTTGGCTGAGTTTGCAAGTATAATATATTTTTAATATACTAAGTATTTAATGTAATAACATACAAATATAGAGTGTTTATAATATTCTTAACCTACATAATAATAATAATTAAAAATGGATAAAACTAATAAATAATTAAAAAGGAAACCTGTACCTGTGGCAGTACCTTGGCAGCATTTCCTCGCTGTATTGCGATACTTATTCGTTGAGCGAGGAAAGCAACAGCTTTGTGGCCACCGGTACTATATACCTATCAGAGGGAATAAAACCAAAGATTGAGGAAACACTCTTTACTTTATACGTTTATATTTACCCCCTGAATTTTAATAATAAATTAAACAGTAATGAGCCTCTCTCGACCGTGTGGTTGTAAGTTCAAATATTGAATACTCGAGTGATTATTCATTCCACGTGTGCATAACACCTGCTCGTACGGTGAATATTAGTCTACATGTCATAGAAATTGACTCAGACACAGAAGGATAATCCAGGATCATAAAAGTAAAATTATCAAAGAAACAGATCCAGTTCCAAGCCAAGAACCTATACAGGGTGGTAGCTACCAGTGGGTTATTATTGTTATCATAAAAATTACTCCAATGAAGCTTAAACGCTCATTTGTTTTATGTTCATAGTGTAATGAAGGGGGTTAAAACTGGTTTGCTTTACTTCGAAAAACGGCAGTATGATATCGATAAAAATATATATATATATATAATATATATAATAAAATACATATAGATAAGTTATTAGAAACGTAAAATCTAGGAATATTTAGAAATTTATATACTATTTTATAAGTTCAAATAACTTTTCGTATAAACTAAATATGTTTTATTGTTTTAATCTACTCTGCTATGTATGTAGGCCACATTGATAGTAAAGTCAAGTCGACTGTATTTTATTCAGTTGAAATATTATTTAAGTGTGTCTCAAAGTTGTCCCAATATTAATAGTAACTTTTATATAAGTGAAAATAGTTTGGCAATAATTCGTTTTTTAATAGCAAACGAGCAAGTGAATCTGACGTTTATTGACATCTCCGCCCATGGACACTTCCACTGCCAGAAAGCTCGCAAGGTGCATGCCTTTTAAAAATTGGTACACTCTCATCTTGAAGGACACTAAGATTGGTTCGGAAACACTTCAGTGAATAGCTGGTTCCACATTGGTTAGTGGTGGTTGCACGGCAAACAGTATTACTAAGGCTCAGTTGTAGAACGTCGGACGTCACGGTACGGGTGGAATTTCGTATTCAGCCGGGACGTCCGATGATGAAACTGAGCGGCAGGTATTAATGCAAATAACTCCTACGAACACTCTCCATGGTTTTACTTTTTTAGAATCAAAATTTTCTCTATTTTTGCTCATTTGTAATATAAACATGCCCAGGGAACGAAGAATGTAGTTTATTATAATATGCACAGTTCTTTCATTCATTGTACTCACATATTATAATTAAGATATGCTTCAAAGAATATAAAACCGTAATTAAATCCATCTTTTGTATATTTCCTACACATTCCTTTATTTAATATTATCCTACCTGAGCGGAATGTCGGAGATTTTCCTATTACCTTCTTTAATATTAAAGATCAATAGAATGCTAATGTTGCTTTATGAATATATTCGATTTTTGAAATTTTACCTTGCTTTGTTCTCGGATTACGTAAAAGCAGTGACCTAGTGACGACTCTCAAACCTAAAGTCACGCGTTCAGATCACGGCTCGTACAGTAAAGTTGAACAAGGAGAGAAAGAAGGCGACACGTAAAAAGCAAATAAGACTGATCATCTTCTTCCCTATAATAGGAAAAAATATAAGAAATCTATGATATGGTCAAGATCAATATAGGCTCTTAGGCTAGCGAATCTTGTTATGATCTTTAAGTATCTTATTTATACATAATTTAAAACCGATTTCAAGAACCCTTACCCTAATAAGTTATCTCTTCTAGGCACCGCGCGTTCAAAGAGAATTAAAAACGTTCTTTAAAACAATATTTACGTGTTTAGGTACAAACAAAATTATTTCCATTTCACGTTCAACAGTTTCAATATAATATTAAAAATAATTATAGGGCTTTATTGCATAATTGTTTAGATTGGGGAATTTACGTACCTAATAGAAAAAGAACAAAAAACTTCAGTAAATAAACATTTCCACCTTCGTGGTTCTTTATACCATTTTTTATTAATTACCGGGAAAGTTATTGGTCGCTTTGATTGTAATATAATGTATTTCTTCTTGGTCTGAAGGAAAGATTTCAGGATACTTCGTTTGTTTTATAACCATGCAGTCGACCACAATCAATTTATCTTTATCAAAGCGACTGAATTGTTTAAAACAAATCGCATGTCGGATGCAATCTTTCCGTTTAAAAGACAAATGAAGTTTTAAAGATGCACTTAAGCGTTCACTTGGCATGACATGCAAAATAGAGAAATGAGTTAGCATTGCATCTCAAGTCGCAACTGAAGTATTTGTACGCAAACATGTTCTATCATGCAACGACGCAAACACTTGAAAAGCTTATTAAAAATGTAACGTGCGGAATACATTTATAGCGAATTCAAGACACTATTGAAATAAGCGCATTTGTATAAAGTTGTTTATACAAAGACTGTCTTAGGCGAAGGAAGTTGCGTAATATGTTGCAGCCATGTCTCACATTTAGAGTTTTGCATCTACGAATAATTAACTAATAAAGACCGAAGATCTGGCAGCTACCTCGGACAAAGAATTAGTCTAGCTATTCAAAGGGGGAACGCTGCCAGTATCTTCGGAACCTTGCCTAAAGGGACTCCTTTCAATAATATATTTTAGTTATTATATGTTAAGGTTAGTTATTTATTTCAATGTATATATGTTTTACACATTTAATATAGTAATGAACACTTTAATATATAATACTAATAAATACATGAATTCTATTTCGAAATTTAAGTTTTTAAATTTTATTTCTAGTTAAAAATTGAACGAAATATGTATAACGTATGCAAGACATTGGAACAGCTAACTTCATTTGTATGTAATTGTTTATATTGTACTTTATTTATTATAAAGGCTTTCTTGTGCGAATGTAGGTGCATCTACGAACAATTAACTAATGAAAATATAGTGTTAGTATATTTTTACATATAAATTAAATTTATTTCGCAAACTCTACACCAAGTTCTTGTTTTATTATAAATGCCTTTACCTATGATTTCATTTATCTTTAGACGACTTGTTTTATGTGTATGATGTAAGAATAATCCACGGTGAATCTACTTTATACGGAAAGCATTTCTAATTTTCCAAACCTGATTATAGAAGTATGTTTTAAGAGTGCTTAATTCTTTAACTATTGTGCAAAGTTCCTAGCGCTGATTCATTGGGGAGCAATTATTTATATAATGGTTGAAGTTTCGCTCTAGAAAATAATTCTGCCTTCGAGAATAGTATTCTGCAATACCTTATTTTAATTTCATGAGCAGTGCTTACGATAAATGTTCACTGAATTTTATGCATTAGGTTTAAAATGTTGGAATGAAATAGTTTTAAATGCAATGCATGTAAGTATTATGAATAATGTTAGTTTCGTTTACTTAAAATAATTATCCCATACGACATTCATATATATTCTTATAATGATATTTCACGCTGGATATTTTTCTAATGTCTTCAATGGTATTTTTTTAACTTAAAGTGGCGTTTGTGTTTTGGATGAGCTTATAAACTATTTGACTAGAGGCTATTTGATACCTTCTTCGTCACCCATTTACATCCTTTTTCTTAATTTTTTATCTATTGTTTTAATGTGATGTTATTATTACTTTTGATAACAATAAGTTCCCCTAACTCAGAAATAAAGGACAAATGCGGAGTCAATCTTTTGTTCACACGAGTATCACAAACTTAAATACTTCAATCATGTATGTATTGTGGCAGATCGCATACATTTATTTTCGTAGAAGACAATTAGCTGTTGTGCTTACTAGTGTATAGTATAATCTAGGGTTCTATTTCAGGCGAAACAACACTTAAAGGTAAAGCAAAATACTGATTATTTACTCATATGATCTAAAAGGCACGATAATTTTACCGTTTTGGCGCATTCGCTGCTTTATTAACAAATCATTTTGAAACAAAGCTCTTTGAACAGTAGGATTTAAAATTTCAGCTCTATTGATGGGTACGCTACAACATATGAATAAAAAATATCGTACTGGAGAACTAGCGTCAAATGAATGCGGGTATTTTAATGGCACCCTTTATCTTTTTGTTCCCTCGTGAATTTAAAAAAGGTATATAATCCAATTTCTACTAATGGAAAGTGCAATGGACTTATAAGAACTGTACGTACACAATGTACGCTTATGAACGTCAGTAAAAAATCATATATACTTTATAGCTTAAGAGCTGGTGAACATTTAAGTATATGATTTGCTCGTATTTCGTATTGATAGGAATTAAAGTTCGAATGAATACGACAAAATTTTTCTTAGTGAATTAAGGTCGTACGTTGCTGAGTTTTTAAGCCAGTTTAAATCTGTAAAAAAAAATCGGTACTAAATCATTTGCTTCTGTCTTCCTCTGGTATTAGAGGTACAATTGACTAGAGGTCAATACCATTTAGACAACGAAGAAAATCTTTGAGGCAGACATCCAGGATTCTACATTATCAGAGGAGGTCGATCTAAAAATTAAAAAAAAGCTGTACTAAATCATTAGCTCTAGCTGTAATCCTATTCGATTTATTAGTCCCCCTGTAATATACATACAATACAAAAAAACATATTGGCAGACGTTTTAGTTACTGACTTTAACCATTATATTAGACAAAGATAAAATACATCATGAACAATTAAGCTTTTATAGCTTTATAAGCTCATTAAGAGCTATTACGCACTGTCGACTTGTCGCCGGCGACTCGGTCGCTCGGGCGACCAAAACATAGGCAACTAGGCAGGAGACCAAGCCGAGCGACAGTATTCCAAGTACATTCGTGCAGAATGGATGTCGAAGAAGCTGCTATAGTAGCGCTACTAATCAAGAGAAAGAAAAATAAAAGAAAATCAAGAGAGTATTGGGTACATCCTTTGTTACAAGAACGAAGATCAAAAGGAATGTTTAAACTATTTTATGAAGACGTGAGAAAATACCCTCGTAAATTTTTCAACTACGCAAGAATGTCTGTGCGTTCGTTTGATGAGCTATTGTGTCTTTTGAAACCACATATAACTGGCACAGATACAAATTTGCGACCATGTGTTTCTCCATTTTTGTGCGCGACGTCCGGTAGTTACGACAGTTGCTCGCAGTGTGAATGCTTCCAATTGAAGCCGTGCTCCTATTGGTCGCCAGCGACCGGCAGTCGCTTGTGTGTCGCCACGACGCGGCGACTCGCCCAGTCGCTTGGGCGACCGACGACCAAGTGCGTAGACATCTATTTAAACTGTAGAAACTCACAGTCGCCAGAGTCGTCGGCGACAAGTCGACAGTGCGTAATAGCTCTAAGAGTCTAAAAAATCACGAATAATTGTTGCTTTCCGATGACGTAATTTTTGTATGAAATTAATTATTAAAATTAAATACCGAATAAAATAACCAAGCCATACTTTATTTATGCAAAGCATTTTTCTAATACCTACTAGGTATTTTAAAAGAGCCCCTTTTAATGCTATTAGTGAAGCGACGTCTGCCTTAGGCGACGCCTTGCCGAGGTCCAGCCTTGAAAAAGATATAATAAAGAAATTTGATCCGGCTGGGTATATATCCCGGCAGTATACCTATAATTGTTTTCCTAGAAAAAATATACATGTCCTCTTTTGTGTCCACTTTGTTGTTTGTGTGTGACAAACCGAAGACCCTTTGGGGCTTATAAACAATAGATGATATGATATAATAAAACAACATGATCATATGATTGACAGCAATAAATCTACTGCATGACCTTTATATCTCCAAGAGAAATATTTCGAATTTAGAACTTTTATTACGCAATAAAATCCACCTCTTGAGTTGTGAGGGTAATGTTGAGTTGCGGGGAACTAAGCAAAAACTAATATCGAAGTAAACAGATGCTGCCAAATTACTTATAAGAATACCTATATAAATCTCGCTTAGGAGAACGGGAAATATTAACAGGAACGATAAAGTTCTAAATTTAAAATTATTCAATCTTCATTCGATTCTATTCTTAATTTAAACTATTCAAAACTCTAGTGTAACACAACAGCCGATTAAACAGAATACAGAGGATATACTTGCAAAAATGATACTGTTTTAAATATATATATTTGTAATTCTATTCAATTCGAAATTTAAAATAATTACTTAAAATACTAGTAACACGCAGCAGCCGATTAAACAGAACGTAACACACTTAGGCTATGTTCACATGTAACGCGCGTTAACGCGCGTCAACGCGCGATGAAATTTGAAGAGCGTTCAGATAATGAGCGCTAACGCGCGTTGCGAGAGTACTCGTCAGTCTAGTTCTGTAGAACGTAGAAAATGGACGTGGAAGAGGCTATTATTTTGTGGTTATATTATAAAGAAAAATATAGAAAAAGAAAACGTACACATTGGGTTCATCCAATTTTGAAAAAAAATACAAATTATATTATATTTTTTATACAAATTTGCTATATTCCAACTTGCTGACCTTTTTTCTACTTCATCGATTAGTAAGTCGATGTCAATATCTTCAATTTCACTCATTTTAAATGCGAGAACAAAATATAATTACGAAAATTAACAAAATTACATGCGATCGCGATGAAAGCGCGCGCTCATCTGAACAACAAACGGACATTACATTAATATCAAAGCGCGCGTCAACGCGCGATCACCTGCGTCTAGAGACTTTTTCTCTGAGCGCCGCGTTGACGCGCGTTAACGCGCGTTGACGCGCGCTCATGTGAACAGTTGTATGAAAATACCACAATGTCTAGTCGCGCGATTTGAAAACGCGCGTCAAGTTTTTGCCATCTGAACATAGCCTTATGCTAAATTGTAAAATAAATATTAAACAATGGACCTGACAATCAATAAAACAATACATATTTTGCAAGCAACTTGGCGTCTAAGTGAAATTATCGTTAAAAACATATGCAGGTCACACGTAACCTCCATATATTTAAAAATTAATATGTACTGTTATTTTAAGAACGCGATCAAATTTATTACCTATCTATTTTGTAAAACCTCCTTTTTGAAAGGAGTATGCATTATAAGTAATCAGTCTTATATGGTTACGAACCTGAAACACCATTATTTCGCCGGGCATCAATCATTCGTATGAATACAAAATTGGGAGTTTAAATATTATATTTCAAAACTCACTTTAAATTCATATTATTTGTAAGTAAAGCTTTGTTTAATGTAAACCACTAAGCCGATAACGAGCACTCAGAGATTTAACGCGATTTAAACTTACCTACATTTTGTTATAGCCAGATTAATTGGAGCATTTAAACTTTGATGAAAAAACCATTATCACTTTTACTTTTAGTTTTATAATACCCTGAAATTAACGGATTTATAAACGGAATATTCCTTTCCCAACTTGTACGTAAAATTATAATATATAGCTTTTTATTGTGCTTACAATTGTTAAATATCAATTTCGCGCCTTCTAATTGACTCTTTCACTCATAATTCAATATTGTCTTTGCTTTGTTCTTAATTCTACTCGGTGACATTACGAAATACCAATATTGTTGATATAGAACTGTATAGTGTGTTTAATCTATATTTAATAATTTCATTAATTAAAGCCAAGTCGATCAATTACGATTTTTATGGTGACTTGTATGCAGGAGGTGTTATGGTGCAAAAGTGTGTGCGAGAATACACTCTCTATTGTATATCCCTTTACCCACTCTTATACTTACACACAGTCGGAAAATCCCAAGAGCTCGAACCTATCCGCGTTTACGAACTCATAACGAGGCGTTTTAACTAACATCCAGATTTAGGGCTACCATCTAAACTTGTTTAGAAATTATGAGGAAGTGAACCTATAAGCCTAAGAGTGGATACCTAAGCCGTAAAAATGTTGTAGCAATGTTGTGAGTAATTAAATTATTTATTTGTGTTTTGTCATTAAATATTTGTTTCGTTTTGTTTGCAAACTAACATAGTGAGTTCGGCTTACTGCCCTTTAGCTATTTTAATAGCGATTTGTGCAAACATACTTTCATATTTATATTTGGCTGGGGATATTAATAAAATCAAATATTGGCGAATGGAAAATTTGTTCAATACATAGAGCTGCTTTTGTTGATGCTGTGGTTAATCTATGAAATATATTACGAGAAAGGCTTAATATTAAATTAATTAAGTAAATTATATGGTTTGTTAATTTTAATTGTTACGTATGTTATATTCAGTAGTTTTAAGGGAACAATTATGTGACACTACTTCTTTAGACTTATGTGATACTATCATGCAATGCCGAGCAACGATCATGCTATGTAAGCCTTAGTTCCCAAGTAATTTTTGTGCATGTATATAAGCTTTACTTCTGTATATATTTGTTTGGTACCATGTTTGGGTATACGATAGTTTATTAAATAAATAAAACAATAATGGGCTATACACAAATACAAATTTTATTTTCAAACAGTTTTTTATCAATACAAAATGTTCCTGTGCCTGTGCTTGTCGGTTACAGGACAGAGAGCTAAAACAAAAAGTTTCGCCTCGCCTCAAATATACGAATATTTTACGTTAATATTTTTAAATAAAAATAAATAAGAAATTTTTATGTAATGTTTATCTCTTATAGCTTTTTACTTAAGAAACCGACAACACAAGTGGCAGTGTCTATTTGTATCCGGTTCTAAAAAAAAGTCAAATCAAAGCTGCTAACTATTGCTATTGCTCAAAAGCTTTGATACAAACTTACTGATCAGTCCAGAATATCGTAGGCACTTGTAAATGCTACAGCCTATCAGCAACTATCAAGAACTTAGCAATTGCGGCAGCTGTTGTAGAACTTTATAACAATTTAACATACCACGACCTGTACGAGGTTCAAACTTACCCAACAATTAATTTGAAGCTCATAGTATAAAACATTCTAGGATTTCGACGTTGAATTACTTTTGTATTCGAAGTGGTTTTTAGTATATTTAAATTTATATTGGTAATTAAGTTTTGAATATAATTCATGGTTATTATTTTAGTTATTAGTCAGGATAATTGAATACTTATAAAATAATCAATTTTTAATAAGAATATGTGTTATCTAATCCTGTCCTTGCAAGGTTCATTATGAAAACTTACAAGAAATTTCTAACGAAACTTACACCTCTTTTTTATATATAAAGCCTACCGGTTGCTCACGATATATTTTTTTACCTTGCATTTTAATTGGACTTTTTCGAAATAATACCATTCAAATGTGGAATATATATATCAATACAATACCTATTTGCACAACTAATTTCCGGAATGGTCGACGTTTGTTTATTTTCCGGTCAGGCGGTTTCATTAAAATGTTTTGATAGAATAGTAATAAAGGACGCCAAATATATGACGCAATAAATTAAATATTATGAGCGTAAACTCGAAATTTTCGACCAAACAACTCACGCTAAACCACAAGTAAAATTATCACGTGAATAAGCTGCCAAAGTTATTTATTTAATATTCTATTTAGGACTGTAAATGCTAACCAAATGGACATTTAAATGTTAATTAAACAGTTATTTGTTCTCTAAAAGTTAAAATAATTTACCTTTGAAATAAAACTAAGCAATACCGAATTTGTATGAACTAACTGTAATTGCAATTAATAAGAATTAATTATCGTTATTTACGGGGAACTTAAATCAAGGACGTAGAACGGAGGAGAAGAATTAGGATTATACTTCCCGCCACTGTTTTCGCCATATTTATTGTTTACAAAATGTTTATAAGGGATTAGGACTGGGACACCTTGGAGCGTTGTTATAATTAAATAAAAATAACTTCAAAGAACGTTTAGCTTTTCAGCATAACTCGAATTAAAGTCCAACTTGTTAATACAAGTAGCTTTAAATCTTTGACGTAGTTTTAACCACCAGATAGAAGACTATATAATAAATGCAAAGTAAATATCACTTAGCTATCTAAAATAACGATCTTACGTTATGTTATATTGAAACAATTAAAGGCATTCCTTGCTCCAAGCTGAACATTGGGACGTAGCGTCGTAGCAATGTAGCACATAACGTAATCCGTAGCAGCTCGTACGTAGAGCCTTAATCGCATAGCATTCATTTGAAAATCGTCTCTGAATAGCATCTACGACAATCATATTACATTTGCAGTGTGTGAAACGTATCCATTATGTTGTTTATGCTCTAAAATTATTACTATGTATTAATAGTTGTAAACAAAATCTTTAATAATCTTATAATTTAAAACGTCAAAACCGTATTTAATAGACATTACATAGAATCTAGTAATAATCATATCAGCATGTGACACAATTACGTTGAACACAAATATCCAAAGAATAGAAATAAGTATTTTTTTGAAGTTATACTTCTTTAGGCGCGTTATGAAAAATTGATGAGAATGAAATTTTACGATGCGCGCGCACCGTGACACAAAATTAACAGAATGAAGTTGCCCACGGAAGATGCTACGGCATTGGACATAATTTAAAAACAACATTCGATTAATAATAGAATTTATGTTACACTTAATGTAAGAGAATACTAATAAATATTTATTTATTTAATTTTTCAAATGTAAACTGAACTTTATTGACTATAATTACTCCTTTTCCTGTCTTTGATTATTTAATTGTAATTAATTATTTGCATGCAATCAAAAACTATTTTTAATAATGCCAAAGAAGTATAACTTCTTACGCGCGTACATAAGTACACGCACCCTTTTTTTTTATTTAGACACTGTATACAAAACAAACAAAAATACACTCTTTTACATAAAATTTGCCCAAAAGCAATAATACATTAAGTTAAATAAGAAATGCTGGCCCTATTTTATTTTGAAAGTACTCCAAGTCGGTCTTTGGCTCGCAGTCTGTTATGATCATCTGTTGGCATCGACCGTCCTGTGACGTAGTGGCGCCGAAGCGTCCCGCCAGGTTGTCGCCGATACAGCCTTCGGGATGAAACCTGACCCCGATCATAATGTACATTTTGTCTTATTTGAATTTTAAAATTTATACAAATTACATATTTAGATTTTCTTTAGTGTCTGAATGTATTTTATTGCTATCAATATAAATAAAAGTAGGTATATGTTTTCGAAGGACATTTATATCCCTAGAGATGTATAACATACACGCAGGTTGTACACGCAAAACATAGTAACGATGAAATAATGTATTACACAACGTTCAATGCAAAAAATGGATTACTTTTTGTCTTTTTTCTTTCACATAATTCTTAATGGTATCATAAAAAAAAGGGTACGTGTACTTATGTACGCGCGTAAGAAGTTATACTTCTTTGGCATTATTAAAAATAGTTTTTGATTGCATGCAAATAATTAATTACAATTAAATAATCAAAGACTGGAAAATGGAAACATAAATTCTATTATTATTCGAATGTTGTTTTTAAATTATGTCCAATGCCGTAGCATCTTCCGTGGGCAATCGTAAAATTTCACTATCATCAATTTTTCATAACGCGCCTAAAGAAGTATAACTTCAAAAACTTATACCTAATAAAATTGCATGAGAAAACACGACTTCGAGCTGTCATATTATGTAGGTGACAAGTGACACCTTAGCCTTCGACTTGTTTATATAGCCTTGAATCCCGGGATAGACTTTTCTCCGTTCCACTAACCTACAGAGGCGTGACGTCATCGGCTCCGGGCCGTCGCGACATGGGGACGGCATATACCCTCATAAAGAATTTTATAGTTCAAAACTGTAAAATATATGTTTATAGGCAAATTATCTTGTATGTAAACTGCCTTATTTTTGTATCTCTCTTTGCATTTTAGTTTAAATTGTTGAAACAAAATTAATTTAGAAAGTTATTAATAGAATATATTTTGTCTTTCTAAGGTCGTAAATTAAACTTTCAAAAACTATATATTATTGTATGAAAACCACTTTAGTTTTAGTGTGAACACCTTTGAGAATAGAAATAATGTAAAAGAATTAAAGAATTAACAAAAAACTATGCTTCAATATGATTACTGAACTGGAAAAAGAATAATTATATTAAACATATCCACAACATTTTCGTTCTGAATATAATAATAAAATCCTGATGATCTGAAATTATGGAGTCTTATAATTCAAGATTAATGAAAACATTAAATATACATAATTACTTGTATGACTGGCCTCATTAACAATGTATTGGACGTTATCTGAGTTTAGTGCCTGCTGGGCATTACTGTAGCATCGTCGGCTAACGACCTTCTAATGATATTACTATATTGTGGATAGATTAATTTCTATACAGCGTCTTTAAGGTCTAATATTCATTAAAAAAATGCTCGTTCTTTGTTATACATAAAAACAATTTACCAAATTTTCATTACATAAATTTGATTATCATATTATCGAAGGAAAATCATGAAAACGTATCCGTAGATGATCAGTCTGCTGTGTCTGACGCTGTCGACTTTTTGGGTCTAAGGCAAGCCGGTTTCCTCGCGATGTTTTCCTTCACCGTTAGAGCGAATGATAGACGTGCACATATACTGTAATTGGTGCACAGCCGGGATCAACCCTACTACCTCAGGGATGAGAGTCGCACGCTGGAGCCATTGGGCCAACACTGCTCTTTATATGTGAAAATGAGGTTAAAGGGACATAATAATAACAAAAATTTACTAGCTTAACGTTATATATATATTACGAAAACAATTAGTTTTGCAACTTGTATTGATTTGAAATGTGACTTATCTATAGATATGGTAAACACATTAATAAAGTAACATTAATTAATTAGAAATTCACTAAGCACGCTCTTTCCAAGAAAAATATGCAACATTAGCTTGCATTCATCGCTTTTAACATAAATTTGCATTTTCTACACGTTATATGTACAGTGTACACACTGAAGTAGATTATTAACTAAAATAACGATAACCTCGGATATGAATATCTTAAAGGCTTAAATTGTAAGTTGAATTTAATATTCAAATGTTCAATTACCATTCAAGCTTCTCAATTTTCGAATTTAAGGAGAAAAGTATCGATTGTGTTATTTTATGATGGTCTTTTTAAACATTTAAAAATAAATTAATACAGATTAGAGGTTTCAGATTTCAGAGTTTAGATTGACGTGTAATGGAACAATCGATCGTATCGTATTTCTGTGATTCAAGTAAAGACGATATTCACCCAACACCATCAAGCGAAGCACGCCATCATTTCGTTTTGTGTTGGTATATTTTTCACAACCGTAATCATGTTCTTCTGTCAACCTGTTTTCAAACTGTTTGGCAAACCAAAATGTTACTTATTTGTCCTTTTCTAGGTGTATAAGTGACAAAATATTCTATAAACTCCCTTGTCTCTTTTCATCACTGTGTTTCATCACAATATAAGTTAGTAAGAGACAAAATAATCTTCAAGCGAAAAGAGTGCAATTAGATGATTAAGTTTAATTCTCGTCGAAAACGGGTTTCTTGCATCGGCTACCAATGGAGCGTCGACGTTTGATTGGATTTGTGACATTTTGCGCGCAATATAATGGTTATAATTTTATGTTATGCATGTCATTCGTCTTAGTATGTAAGTTTTCAATCTGTTCAAAGTCCTGGTGGACAGGAAAACTGTGTACAGTTTGTGTTTCCTGTTGTTTTTTGTGACAATTATTGTATTAACCCTCATGAAACGTAGTTTAAAATATGAGCAAATACTTACATTTCAAAACTACCAGGGCATCATGGAGCGTGAACGGTGCTCGGAATTCCACAACGTCCGGTACGAAACTATCCAAACATTTCAGAGTAATAAAAGCTCAACTTATACCGTTGTCCTAACTGGGAATATATTGCGTGAAACTCTAGTTTAAATGTATGAGAAACTACAAACTATCATTGCGGGGCTTCCTTTAAAAGTCGTTGACTCTCTAAAGCTTTCATTGTTAAACCTTAATTAGCATCTTGCTGACGATTAAAACATTTCAGTCAAATGTATTATGCTTTTCCTTAAAACTAAGCTAAATAAGCGTTATGATAGCCTTTCTATAGTGTGTTAGTAATATTTTTAGTATATTTTTTTAGAAGTCCACAAAGCGTCACACTAAAACGGTGTGTGTATGCTCTTTGCGCAGAGGCGATGAGAACTTGGAGAAACTGATCGTGGTTGGTAACACAGAAGGCAAAAGATCACGTGGCCGTTCACCAACCAGATGGACCGATCAAGTGAAAGACTCAGCGTCCTCAAAACTGTACACTGTCATAAGAGACGCGCTAAAAAATAAATAGATAGGCTCCAGACGCTTTCTTACTGACCACGACGCTCTGACATAAGCTGCCGATTAAAGAGAGACAGAGATGCTGTTTTTAAGGCTTCTTGGATTGCGATAAATCTTGTATATTTGACCCTCATATCCTGCGCACAATAAATACAAAATATTACCGAATCCTACATTTTGTAAATAAAAGTGATTAAAACAAAAGCAATCTGAATCTAAGACCACGGGTTGTAGTGCTAATCGATTTTTAATATGTATAAATTTCATATCTAGGTGTTTTATACACAAAAATTAATCGATAAAACTATTCCTCATCCAAAAAACCTTTCAAGATATAATAGACCTAGACTACAATGTCGGGGCAATGTATGACGGCGCGGCGTTGAGATGCAAATGTAGGCACCAGAACCATTGTTAAAGCCAAACTTATTCAAATTCCCCGCTTCGTCAATGTTTTTTATCCCGAGTGTTTTATCGTATGAAAGCAATCGTCCTACATATTTCCGGGTTGAGGCGACCACCTGCGTAAAATGTAGTTTTACTAACTAGTGTTAATTGAATAGTCAGCTGATAAATAGGAATTGAGTTTGGAACAAAGTGTAACTTAGTAAAACCAACTCCCTATTCTTAACTATGCAGATACAAACTCGCAAATCACGTAAAAATTATGCTAGCCAACTTAAATTTCGAATTTTCCTTAAAAGATATCTTAGCATAACTTTGAGGTTCCGAAAACTAACACAGAAGAAAAACTAAGATATAGTTGTAACACTAAAAATACTTTTTTTTTACTATTTAACACATGTACATGTACCACGGAACAATTGTTATCTAGTTACCCACAACACAGGGACTCCCTAGTGTGGGGACTAGCGATATATGAATTTTTGTCACAACACTTTTGTGATAATCATAAATGATGTTTTTATTAATTATTATTATAAATAAGCAGTTCTTCTTTATGTCAAGCTGCGTTTCCGCTGTGATGACAAGAGACTTGAGTACTTTAGTTAAACCAGTGCTCGACTGATATATTTTTATACAATAAAAAAAGGGTGCGTGTACTTATGTACGCGCGTATGAAGTTATACTTCTCTGGCATTATTAAAAATAGTTTTTGATTGCATGCAAATAATTAACTACAATTAAATAATCAAACACTGGAAAAGGAGTCATTATAGTCAATAAAGTTCAGTTTACAATTGAACAATTAAATAATAAATATTTATTATTATTCTCTTACATTAAGTGTAATATAAATTCTATTATTATTAGAATGTTGTTTTTAAATTATGTCCCAATGCCGTAACATCTTCCGTGGGCAACTTCATTCTGTTAATTATGCGTCACGGTGCGCAGCGTAAAATTTCACTCTCATCGATTTTTCATAACGCGCCTAAAGAAGTATAACTTCGAAAAATACGTTATAGTATACTTACGTACTATTGTATACAGCCACGGACTAGTTAAGAGCTTAGTTAATTAAATGCGTAGCGGAGGACCACACCCTGCAAAACAATAATTGTTTCTGATACCAACTTGGCACAGAATGCTGTTATATCATCGTATAATTTAATCTAATATAACATAAAGGATCATGTAATATTGCCCGATACTCTAACAAGTTTGCAGGACTTCCACATGTATTACGGCCTTCAAAACGCGTTTTTTTTTATGGCTCTGGCACGATTTGTGCATTAGCCAGCGTCAAGTATAGGATTTTTTATTATTCGTGCTTGTCTTTTTTTTTTTTGAAATTCGACAGTGTCCTCTATGTACGGTTTAAGCACTCGCCTGGTACCTCACAACCCTCCCAAAGGCCGAGAACAAATTTAAATTAAATTAAAACTTGCCCTCGAACCGGGGGAATCGAACCCGGTACCCCTCACCTAGCTGCCACTTAATAAGACCGCTAGGCTATGAGGCCCCACAAAACGCGTTTAATCTCACGTTCTTCGTGGTTTAAAGTGTATGTTTCTATTTGGCTTATTGCTCGTCAATATTCTGGTCATATCCGCTTAAAATTGCTATTTTAGCGTCCAATATCGAGCGCAATTCACTCTCAGGCGGAATATCCAGTAGGCCACAGTTATTCGGCAGAAATTCTGTCAAAACGTGCTGATGCATCCTTGCGCTGAATATGCATTGATTATGCACTGATGAGGCCACACATAAAGCGTGGAACTTGTTATGTGCATTGTTATTGGGTTTACCGAGAAAATCCGAGGGTATCCAATGGAATTGGTGGTGAAAAGACTCATTACTCGGAATGAAACAGTGTCAATTGTCTGTAACTATATCCTAACTGACTTGTTAATTGAAATATGCAAATGTTAGACCAAACTTCATTACTATTATTACTCTCAGTAATATAAAGTTTATGTTATAGTAACCAACGGAACATACACTACATAAAATTATCGTGTCACAATGTTCGTTCCCATACTCCTCTGAAACAGCTCGACCGATTCTTATGAAATTTTTTACACATATTCAGTAAATTTGAGAATCGGCTACTATCTATCTTTGAAACCCCTAAGTGATAAGGGGTGTCCACGCCAAAAAAAATTTTTTTTGTTTTTATTTTTTTATGTTATACATAAATCCCTTAATTTTCACCTCTCTACGATCAACCTCTATTTTTTATTTTTGATAGTTATTTTTATTGAAGTAAAAAAATTTTTCCTAGAACTAAAATACATGGCAAATAATATATATCCATGACAAAACAAAGTTTGCCGGGTTAGCTAGGGTCACTATAAGAAATTTTCCTTGGCACATGCTTGCACGCATTTAATACAATACATTCTTGTTTTAATAGACCTCCAACAAACAGACAATTGTTACATTTGCTCTGTAAAAAAATATAAAATTAACCAACCAACTTAGTCATGAAATCATATTAAAAATTTGTCTTCTCGTTATTGCGAAGAAAAGAACGTGATTAAGACAATTTAAAAATTATTAATAATTAATAAAGTTCTATTTACAACCGCTAATAGAATTTCTTAGCAATCTCCAAATCACGTAATGAGAAACAAAATCGTACAACGACCCCGATTCTCTAAACCATTCCTCCAAAGCTTACATTAAGTCCAAATGAACAGATCTCAATTTTCTCACAAATTACGCCAGACACCTTCTAAGGAAAATGTTAATAAAATAAATATATATCCTAGGCTTTAAATGACATTTCATTTGCGTGAGAGATATTGATTAGTACCAAATTTAAATAAGAGAAACGTCTTAATGCGTACGGTTCTGAACCGTCATGCTGCTTCATGTCAAAATATGCTCAAAATACTTATTAGTATTATAAATCTATACAATATGAGCGAACTTCAACTCATCTTTGATCGAAACTGAAATTGAACTGAAATCGAACGGATACACAACCACGCATTGCACTAATGTGCATGTGTGGTAATCCACACACACCTCAAGAGGTAAATTATTAGTAATATGTCTTTGTTAGTACATAATGTTCGTCGTACATATGGCGTTTCTGTTTTGCCTAAATTTTTAATTGAATTTTTTTATATAGTATTTCATTTTACACATAAACTGTTTAATAAATACAATAAATAAAATTTTTAACCATGCCATTAGGTTAAGCCGATTAAAGCTGTTTATGTTAGGAACTAATTTACAACTTCTGTTATTATCAGGGAAAAAGCAAGTTTTATAACGTTTCACCAGAATTGGATTAACTTTGAAAAATATCCTGTTTTTAAACCTGTAACTTTCAGTGTTAATTCAAGCATTTTTAATTAACCGCCAAACTCAAATGGACCGAAGAGCCTTAAGATTTGTAATTTAAATACCACAAATAGCTTAAGGTTGAATTATGACTGTATAGAATTGCAATTAAGTTGGTTTCCGTTCTTAATTACGTAAAAGTAAAAACAACTAAAACTTTAAATTTCTAAATCGCGATTCGCACTGCTATAATTCATTTTGAATAAAATATGCATGGACACTTATATAGGAAAAGGCTAAGGGTATACTGACTGTGATAACATGCTTATTTAATATAACTGGCAAATGTGATCGTTCAGACTTTACACATGTTTATAATTTAACAAATAATTGTAAAGCTTTGATATATCGCATTTTGAGTCATGTGTATTTTTATTTGAAGAAAAAGTTTTCAAAGTAAAAATACAACCTTCGACAAAAACCGTGTTTCATCTTTCAATATGGATACGCCGGAATATTCGCTTTAAATCATTTTAATAAAGGCAGAGGAGAACCTTATTTAAAAGTTATCTAAAGAATACAATGCTTTTTTCTTTTAAAAAAAAGGGTGCGTGTGCTTATGTACGCGCGTAAGAAGTTATACTTCTTTGGCATTATTAAAATAGTTTTTGATTGCATGCAAATAATTAATTACAATTAAATAAAATACTGGAAAAGGAGTCATTATAGTCAATGAAGTTCAGTTTACATTTGAAAAATTAAATAAATAAATATTTATTATTATTCTCTTACATTAAATGTAACATAAATACTATTATTATTCGAATGTTGTTTTTAAATTATGTCCAATGCCGTAGCATTTTCCGTGAGCAACTTCATTCTGTTAATTATGCGTTACGGTGCGCGCGCATCGTAAAATTTCACTCTCATCAATTTTTCATAACGCGCCTAAAGAGTATAACTTCAAAAACAAACAAAAACAAATCGACACGACAAACTAGTCAATTGTCAACTGTGACATACCAACAATGATTAGAAATAACTGCATCAAAGTAGTATTTGGTATAATACAAATAAATTTGCCAAGCTATGGCCAATATATATAATCCAAGGTGGTTTTGGTATTAAAATTAATTAAGGAATAGCCCTTTACATCTCTGTTACACATCTACATAAATCACAGTAAATGGGTTATAAAGGTTATTACTTCGATAGGTTTATGTCAAAGGCAACGATCGCGATTGAGTAGGGTCACATCATAGTTAATGTGACTGATTCGGAATGTATTCAACCTCTTTATTAACGCACCTTAACAGACTATTATATTTTATTATACAGGATTGATCATACAAATTTATTATAATTTCTGTTAAATTAAGCGCAATGTAAGAAACTGTCTGATCTCTTTATGCTTGATGAGTATGTAGGGGAGTAATTTAATGATATAAAATATATTTTTAGCTTGTGTGATGTGGAAAAAAAATGAAAATGTCTATTCAAAGTAATATTAATATATACTAATTTATTACCGTCAATAGACGTTTCCTTATTATGGTTCTTAGCACCCTGGTACCACGTCACTAGCAAAACTTCTATTATTTATCCTAGATGACCTCACTAAGTATTATTATAACAAACATAAAAATCTTATAGGTTATTTAAGGACCTAACTTTATTTGTAGCTTAGTGGTTAATTTTGTTTTACCACAGCGTTAAATTAAAACCGCATATTTGGGGCATACATTTAATAAAACAAAAATTACCCTTTGTCGCTACTCCTCTTTTTGAAAACACTCTTCTTAAAGCCACAGCCAGCATTGGAATACTTGGCGTTGACATATCGAGCGACGTTCAGTTTCGCGGTCACTTGGAGGGAAAGGCTAAATTAGCCTCCAAAAAGCTTGGTGTGCTCAGCAAGGCGAGACGGTACTTCACTCCGGGACACCGCATGCAACTATATAAAGCGCAAATTCGGCCCCACATGGAGTACTGCTCTCACCTCTGGGCGGGGCTCCCCAGTACCAGCTCCTTCCACTTGACCGTATACAACGCAGAGCGGTTCGAATCGTCGACGACCAATCCCTCTCCGAGCGGCTTGATCCTTTGGCGTTGCGTAGAGATGTGGGGTCACTCTGCATATTCTACCGCATTTACCATGGAGAGTGTTCAGAGGAGTTGTTCGGATTAATACCTGCAGCTGAGTTTCATCATCGGACGTCGAGGCAGAATACGAAATTCCACCCGTATGACCTCGACGTCCGACGTTCCACAACCGAGCGTTTTTCAAGGCAGTTTTTGCCGCGCACCACCACTATGTGGAACCAGCTGCCCACTGAAGTATTCCCGAACCAATTCGACTTAGGGTCCTTCAAGAAAAGAGCGTACCAATTCTTAAAAGGCCGGCAACGCACTTGCGAGCCCTCTGGCATTGAGAGTGTCCATGGGCGGCGGTATCACTTAACATCAGGTGAGCCTCCTACCCGTTTGCCCCCCGTTCTATGAAAAAAAAATCAATAAAGATAATATGAGACACGACGCGCTATAATTTTAGATTTCATTGAATACGCAATACAGTATGAATTTTGTAATTTTATACTTTAAAAATCGTTATGAACTAAAAACAATTAAATATTAAAACTATTAGCTACAGGGACATTCAAGTATCACAATTATACTCATATAACGTGAGTTATATAACATACCTTTATTCCCGTATTGCATGCGTAGGATGACTTTTTTACTGGTCCGTGCTGGATTTGTACTAGCATATAATATGAATACCATTTAATAGATAGAATGAATAATGATACTCTCAGTATATAGGGCTCTTGTAAAACATTGTAGTTATAAATTTGCTTTAATGTATAATGGTTTAATCTCTCATAGTATCGTTTAGAAAGCGAAAGAATAGACGTTCATTTGTTTGTAATAATGTTGATTTGAAATTTTATAGAAGTATTACAGAGTAAAAAAATATTGTTTATCATAAAATAGCTTCATGTTATATGAAGCTAGTTTATGAAAACGGGAGGGAAAATTGATATAAGACTACCTTGTAAAGCTATTATCAATATACATATCGTATCATTATAAGATCTTAAAATATCAATTACTTTGAAATAAAGAACTTAAAAGACCTACCTTTAGAAAATATATGATACTGACGCCCACCGCTGTGTGCCCCATACACAGCTTCATTACACATTCATCAGCTAACTGAACTTCTTCTTATAAACAGACATCACTTACATACTATCAGACTTACTAATACAAGCAATTGTAAATGCAAATGATTAGTAGTTTTTCAATACCAAATTGCGCAAATATAAACAAATAAAGAGCAACGTTGGCCCGCGTTCAACTATTCTAAGAAGCTTACCTCTTGGGGTATTAATGCCACCCCAAGGCGATGGGTGGTTCAGATGTCTCATGCCCTCAGCGGGACAAGATAGACCTTTTTTGTTTCTTATTCGTTAACTATTTCATTTGTGATCCTTATGTGGATAACATATCGCCGTAGAACTGTTATTAAAGGCCTGTATTCACTTTGATAAGTGCGAGTGCAAGTGATTAGTAATTGAGGATGATTAGTGCAGGTGTGTAGTGCAAGTAGTGTCCAATTATTGTTTAGTGGCTCTGTTAAGTAAATTCAGTTGTCAATAGTTTGGCAGGCACGCTGCGAGTGAAGGGTAAGGGAGGGCGCACGCGACGTCACTACTCGCAGTTCGCTCGAAAAAAAATTGAACACGCTTCTAATCACATCACTACGCAGCCAACTAATCACCTGCACTAATCAGTCGCTGTCCACACTTGTTTTCTCCTAATCACTAATCAAAGTGAATACAGGCCTTAAGGCGCGATAAACCTTCTGAACCGAACCGATATATTATTTTATATTATTATTATTATGAATGTTTAATGTTGTATTCTCAGCCCCCCAGTTAAAACTGTAACTAACTGTAGTTTTTGCGCATATGTCACAAGTAAATGTTCTTTTTAAGACCGTTTTATCTTGGTCAATTTTGTAGCAATATTACTTATAACATTTAAAAATCAGAGGCGCTACAATCTCTTTTAGGTCTGGGCCTCAGATGTCTTAATTTCATGATCATTTTTAAATCGAATAATCAAGTAGGTGATCAGCCTCCAGTAACTGACACACGCCATCTGCTTTTTGGGTCTAAGCCATGCCAATTTCCGCACGATGTTTTCCTTCACCGTTCGAGCGAATGTTAAATGTGCACATAGAAAGGAAGTCCATTGGTGCACAGACGGGGATCGAACCTACGACCTCAGGGATGAGAGTCGCACGCTGAAGCCACTGGGCTAACACTGCTCTTATTACATTTAGAAATATTCAACGCTTTATCCTAGTAGTGCAGTTCGTGAATTACGTTTATGAACAAAACCGAAAGATTAATGGAAACTACTCAGTAAATAACGTACCTAGCTGGCTCTAGAGGCGTACGTTATTTGGACTAAATCCTTCTTTTATTTGGCTCGATGTTTTTCGAATAAATTAGAACTAATTCCGCGTGCGGTCGCAGACTTGGCTATAATTTAACTTAAATCCCCGATGCTCGCATGCACGTGATAGCGTTATTTATATACCTCGGCGTATTTAATGTATTTCATGTGACATATTTGAGATTATTAAAACTTTTGGGACTTCTATTCCGGAGCAATGCAGTAATTCTTATTTTAAAATCGATTGACGATTCATACGATGTTTTTAACAAATATTAATGAGACAAATGAATACTAAATTTTATTAATTAACCTGGGTTACAATAGTAATTGTATCATTTACTATTATTAATTACCTTTTGGCAGAAGAGTTACGTGGAAGTGATCGAAATATATCCGCTTATAAAATGCCTACAACTGCATGTACTGGTTTTGATTTCCGAGGAGTAATTATGCCCTTGAGGTGTAAGAGTTCGACTAGAAAAATAACAATTACTTGAGAATCTTTGAGTCTTCGTTTGAATTGGCTTCATTTTTGGTATTGTATTGGCTTCGGAGAAAATGCCTTTGCTTTGGACAATCACAGACAATTACGATTTAATCACTTGGGAAATACGCTCTAGAAAATCTATTTAAAGTACACTAAACGAAAACGTAGCCAACAAGTTTTAGTTTAAACATTCCACTATTTGAGAAGTAAATATTTCAAAGCCACTTTGTGCGAAGCCCATTTCGTTAGTCACCCTCTCCATTATACGCCTTTAATAAACATTTAATCAAATCTGAGTTATTTTTGACTCTGCAAGTCAGCGTCTAAGTTTCACGGATCTACCAATTCGTCTAAGATCTCGCTTACAAGTGAATATTTCAGCGATCAAGCTAAGTTTAACTGCTTTGTTTAAACTTCCCATCAATTGAGTGATTTGGTTTAATATTCATTACATATGTTTACAGTAACTTAATACTAATATTAAGAAAACTTATTAATATAAAAATTTAACCGAAAACATAATATAAACAAGACAAGAAAATATAAAACCTAAACCTTTTGATGACTAATTCAATTCTTGTGGATTCAGCCAGTGTGCAACTAAATATATATACGTAGGTACGTCTCACATGCAATAATATTCAGGGTGCGCAAGACACGCGTAAATATGATGTTTTTTTATATCGAACTCTATATTCGACTGTATCTTAATTTATTTACTGAAAACATAATTCATATCACTTATAAAAGTACCTTAATATAATATATAGTTTGTATATTGCCGTACGTATGTAAAAAAAAACGTGTGGCACTCGAGGACTGCCGCGGTAAAGCTATTGCATAATTTTTTTCAACTTATGAAATTATAATTATTTATTTATGCAGTATTTTTTTCTTTGATATTAATTCAAGTTTTTTCTTTGATAAATTAATTCAATCTACCACTCTACCAGTCTCAGACTAACTCGCCTATATAGTCTGTCTCTAACGCGCACCGGCTGCACCGATCTCGTCAGAGAGATATGAATTATACGCAGTATGCGTTCTGTCCCGCTCTAGCGCGTATTGGCCGCACCTATATTACGTCATCGTGTGTTAGGTTTTTTTCGTTACGGAATTTCTTGATTCGGTCGCCGCGCTCAAAGCCCGCGATAAAATCTATGCAATAGCTTAAAAAACAATAACGAAGTACTAATTAAATATGTATATTTACACAAAAACCCAAATTTTTGTTCTGGGCTTCAGACTGTATCTGTCAGCCTTCTGTGTCCATACCATGCCGGTTTCCTCACTATGTTCGGGCGCGTGATTATAATATTAAGTGTATAAACAAAATCGTTACAAAATAGTTTAAAATTTGTTTTATTAACTTATTAAGCACGAAATAATTATTTTTGAGCGATCATAAATTTGTCATTAGTGTTATTCTTAGACATATTTTTATAAGTGGGCCGAGCTTAATATAATACATCTCTTAAATCTTTGTAAAACATGTAATTAAAAACAACGTTATGTTATATAGTTTTTACAATTTTACGTCAATTATTCTTATCCATAAATCATGTTATGTCATGTTGCCCGTAACTTCATAATGAATTCATATAATAGAATCTAAGACCCGGAAATTATGTTTTACAAAAATTTTCCTTAGGCGATCCGGCTTAATTAAGTTATCATATGTATTGGTACACTATACTTACATTCTTTATTCTTATCTTTAATGTTTGTTTTGTATAAAATGAGTTTTCATTAGACATAGATTTCGCCGTTTTGACATTGATTATGAAGAATGAACAAAATTGTATCCACGACAGTTATAGGTGTTTTTACTCATTCTGACACTTCTTGACATTGACAATTGCATAAGTATGTAGACAAGATTCCTACATTTTTGTAGGATCGTTTATCGCTATGATCAAACATTCCTACAGGACATTGGAACGGTAACGCAGATGAACTGAAAAATGTGTACAAAATTTTCATCATTTACTGACGTCACTTGTATTAAATAATTCGAAATGGAACGTTAACACCTGTCACCGAACACGCATGACATCAGATTTAATTAAAGCCGCTATAATATTGCGGAACGTTCAGCTTCATGCGAAGTTCACATCAAATATATTTTACTAGAGATCGCCCCTCATCGAGACTTTTGAGCTTAAAATAAACATTCGTAGGTTTTATGATAAGAATTTCATATTTTTGTATGAAAGAATTGTGACAAATAATAAAGATTAAATTGAAACTATCCAGTACCTGCCCAAAGTAGATCCTTATCGATCTATAGAGAAGGTAAAAACATTACCATATTGTTTGTAAGGTTTAAACGTGAGAGTTAATAGATTTAAACATTAGATTGGCTTCATCGGATTGTCGTGAAAACGTGTTCGGCGAAATACAACGCAGTAACCATTTGCTTTCATTTTATTTATAGAATAAGGATCAATGGATCTTGTATTGTATTATATGCGATGGAGCTAATCAAAGAATATTTTATTTAAATAGAATTTAATATTTTTTCGACATTGAAAGTAGGTTCTACTCACTATAGATCTTGACTAGTTTGGTTTTGAAGACCATGGATTTCTTAGTACGTATTTAAATTTTTAGGTTAGAAGATTTGCCAACGAAAATAAATGATGCTTAGTTAGATCGTTTTTAGTTGTTATTATGTTTTTCATTGGTGATTTAGTTAATACTCATACGTGTTAATATAATATGTAATAGAAAAATACTATCTATATACATATCTACAAAATAAAAACCCATATTGTGGAAGTAGTATTAAAATATGTAATCCGCCATTTTGTAGTGGCGGCCATTTTGGATTGACTATGACATCGAATGTAATGAATTATATTGTCAACAGACCTAGAGATCCGTACCTAATTTCATATCAGTCCAGCAACAGTTAGGGGGTTTGACCAGGTTAAGCTAAATAAAACCGTTTAAAAACTTTACTACTCGAGCAACCAAGGACAATATAAATTGGTCGAAAGAAAAATAATTGAGGAAAGAAGCATGATTTTGTTGCAAAATATTCTTCAGCTACTTATCGTTATCATGTCGTAAAAATAAATGTTGACAGAATGATGGTTGGTAAAAATAATGGTTCGATTGAGCATTGTAAAATAAAGCATTTACTAAATAAGGAACTTTGAATTATTTTGTGTTTTTTAACTCGATATTTGAAAAGACAATTGATATTAAATTAAAAGGAATTTGAAAGGTAAAAAGGCCGTAATCTATTTTATAGTTTACAAAGTTAAGGATAAAGCGTATCGAACAGTTACGATAGCAAATTCGATTCGACTTATACTGTATCGCATCAAAGAAAAACAAACAAGCTCTAGAAGGATTTCAGACTTTTAAATTGTTTACTAAAAATGTATCACTTTATATGATTGTAATCTAGGATATAATACATTACGTAGATTATAATTTCTTTACGCAATTCGTATTATGACACATTTTACACGCATAATTAGGACTATATGGTGAGATAATTACACTAATTAAAACCCGTGTCAATGGTGTAGTGTACTACTGGAACGGTCCAGTACACAAGAGGTCCTGCAACGGACTTTTGAATGCTCAAGACGACGCACTTCCACCACCACCACGCCTTCGCACCTTCTTATAACCGGCGAAAATCTAATGTCGACAAAAGATTATTTTTTCAAATCTCGACCGCTAAATGTCGTCTTGGAAACCATACCTACTGTGTAATAGCTTATTATTTTCTTTATTTCTACATAATTATGTATTAACATTGTATATTCGCGGATGCTTGCCGCACCCATGGGACCCAAAGAGTCCCCTCGTGAGTTGGGTGCTCCGATACTGTGGGCTACTCGATTGTGAAGAAGTTGCATGGATCTGGTTAGCGCTGAACCTTTTTAAGTTCTCATGTCATTTATATCCCATTCACACGTATATCCTTACTATGACATATTTTTATAAGTATCTAATTGTCGTAATTTTAACATGTGTGATGTACATGAAAGGTGGTTAAGTAAGCCTTTTCTAACGCATTTTTTGCCGCGCAATGTGGAACCAGCTGCCCACCAATTTCCGAACCCATTCGACTTAGGGTCCTTCAAGGAAAGAGCGTACCAATTCTTGAAACGCCGGCAACGCACTTGCGAGCCTTCTGGCAATGTGAGTGTTCATGGGCGGCGGTATTTAACTTAAATCAGATGAGCCCGCTTGCCTCCTATTACAGAAAAAAAAGAGTCTAATGTTTCCCACGTTTCCACAGATTATCGTACACCACGAGGACCATGTTACTAAATTCTTGTCATGACAGCTATTAAACAGCGATGGCGCAATCACATTAGACCCTTGAACTTTTATCGTCCCACGTAAAATCTGAATTTAAATCGAGGTCTTTACAGTCATATAAGACAAAGATTTCTGCGGATTCCCACTCGGCAAGAAGTAATAACCGTCTTAACGACGAAGCCAGATGGCGCGGCCGACTGGTGCATAATGTGCCTTTTTTCAATTCCAACTATTAAATAAATCGCGCGCCGCTATACTTCCAACCACAATCGTTCGAGGCTCCATATATAAATGTAAAAGTGTTTTCCCTCGATATATGCATATTTTCCGCGCGTAGTCTATATTCATACAGATTCACAAAGATATTAAAAAAAATAACATTTGTTACGATAGAGCACCAGTATTCGTTGTAAGGAAGTCACTGCGCTTAGGACCAATGGATAAGCCTATATGGCTGGCTGCGCTAGTACATATAATATATTATGTATTCTATTTTTTTGACAATTTTGGTAATAAAAAAAGCTTAAATAAGAATTTTGCCTCTTCCTTCATTCCGTAAACCTCTTTAATAAAGCTGTCATAATATAGATAGCTAATTATTTACACAGATAATCATCATCATCATCAATGGCTATACAGCTTTTTGTGGGCCTCCTCAATACACTTCGCCACCGCAATCTATCCACTGCTCCCCGCGTCCAACACTTATTGTTTCAAGTTGCTTGACAACTCCATCCCACCAACGCCGCCTCGGTCTACCGGGTTTCCTCTTGCAACCGGTTTGCGGTTGCGTTCGCCGTTCAGTAAGGAATTTGGAGTTCTGTCGTCCGCCATTCGGTGTACATGTCCCAACCACTTGAGCCTGTTGGACTTGGAATTGGACGATGTTGGCGTCGTCAAGAATTTAGATAGATAAACTGTCAAAATTCAGAGATTAAAAGTTAATGACTCGAAAATCAGTTCAGGGATCCAGTTGTTAATCTGGACCAATAATATTACAAGTACGTACCATTATCGTTATTATTTTGAATATAATATACCTAATCATTTTGATTTTCCAACTTTGATTTTGTACCCTTTGGAGTAGAGACTCTTGGCTGTGGGGTTCAAGTGTACAGGCGTTAATTAAAGGTTTAAGTTGCCACCTGGTTGATACCAATGACCCCAGAGCCAGGTGCTTTGCTCGCTCAATGAAAAAGTATCGCAACACAGCGAAGAGATGCCAGTATTTAAGAACCAGCAACTGCCACAGGGACCAACATTTTTAAATTTGTTTTAATATACCATTTTTATTATTAGTATTACTATGTAGGTTCAGAATATTGTAAAATATATAATATGTTTTAATTAAAAATAGATTCAATAAAACAGAGCAGGTTCTGTCGAACATCATGTCTACGAAATTCACGTTATAAACAAGGAACGAAAAATTTCCAATATACGAAATATGTATGAAAACAAACAAGTACGAAGATCTCCAAAGTGTACATTGATATGAAGGAATCAATTTCCCGTAAAGTCCAGTTTCAACGTAAAACGATGTAAAAATTTATGCATTTCCATGAAATATCTAGTGTACCTATGAATTTGATGTTTCATCATTCATGCTGTTCCGATGGAGTTATTTCCAGTCAAAAACCCTCACGGGCTCTGAAAAACGTTTTAAAAATAAATGCATTGAGGTGTACACACGAAACGGAAAATGTGTAGTGGAGGTTGAAAAGTGATTTACCGTCCGTTTTGCTTTAGGGCTTCAGCAGTTATGTAATTAACAATGACATTTTTTAAACTTGTTTTTTAGGAAACAACGCTGAACGTAATAGAAATATAATTAATGTTACCGATATAGAAATCTCAGGCAAAAACACCTGGTCAAAAATCACTGTTGTTTTTTAATGGTATAGTAATCAATTAAATTTATTTATATAGTAATAAATTAAATTTATTTATATATTTATATTTATTTTCAATTAAATTTATTTAATTGATTACTATATACTATATATACCATTTCAAACATAAATTATGGTCTTTGTTCCTCAATTATGATCATCATATAATGGAGAAGCTAAAAATTTGCGATTATTCTTTTTGACGTCACAACGTCTTATAATTCGATGGAGCCGGCTGCACGCACGAAAAACATGACGCATGCGGCGTTACCTCGCTCTGAGGCGTTCCATTTAAGGCTTGAAGTGCAAGCGAGAGCGCGGAACGAGCGACAAAGAGGCATAATCGGCCTCCGCGTTCGGCAGCGTTCGTTCGTTTTTTATGAAAAATGCAACCATTCCATCAGTATTTTCTTATGATGTTGTCACGTTCAACTATCGTCAGTAAACCGACTTTACAGACAACCGATTTTTTTTTTTGTGATATAAGCACAATTTACTGAAGTCTGTGGATGGCACACCACAGATCAATAATCATTTTGTCATCATATTAATCAGTTATTACATAAAGGAAAGAACTTTGTACGCCGTTAAAAGAATTGCGAGAACGGATATACCGAAAATTTGACACAGTAAAAGTTTATATAGAAATAAGGTGCTTGAAGCTGTGCTTTTTTGTAAATAAAATGCCTCAGAATCACACTAAAATATATATTTAGTTCCTCAATTTACATTCAAGAGACAAAAGCGCTGTTATTACAAAATAACCCTAATAAACTTTAAACTTTACACTAAAATAATGTATTTAAGTTTTTCCAACTTTAATTTATTTTAGTATCACCAAGTTGTCAAACATAAAATGGATTTTAAATTTCGAATGCAATCGACTTGAGTACATTACGATGCAATATCGGTGCGGAATGGCGCTTCCGAATATACCAATGTAAAAATATTAAATTTACCGTGTCATAGGAAAAATTGAACATGGCGTTATTAAATCAGACCAGGTGTGGCATCAATATTGCTTGAATATTTTTAATATACACAATACGTATATTTCAAGTTTTGAGTATAATACTGATTGTATGCAATGCACGGAACTGTTAGAACTGCAATGTAACTTACTTAAAACTTGGCTGAGTTTATTAAAGTATACGAACAATGAACATGGTTATAGCTATTATATTTGCAGTATATTAATTTAATCATTTTGCTAAAGATTCATTTATGTTTTAAAACTTTTGCTTTTGTTGTTGAATGTTGTAGGTTGTCTGGACGAAACTACTTTTTGCATCCATTTGTCTTCATTTATTTTATTTTTCTCTTGTTTTGTGATGTAAAAAAAGTATTTTTTTTTCGGCTAAGCGTGCAAATAGTCTTTACTTATATAAGTCTCTTTATGAACGCGATAAATGAAAAAGTATCGAACGGATTTTTATACGGACTTTGTGGTTTGTTGGCCTAGTAGCTTCAGCGCGCCACTCTCATTTCTGAGGTTGTAGGTATGAACCGGCTGTACACCAATGGACTTTTTGTATATGTGTGCATCTTGCTCGTAAAGTGATAAAAATAATCGTGAGGAAACGGGCATTCCTTAGACATAGTCGACAGCGTATATCAGGCATAGAAGGCTGATCATCTTGCGTATTAAGAAAATAAATAATAAAGAAAAGTTGTAGCGCCACTGGTCATACATATTTTCATACATATACAAAACAATTTATTATGTTAAAATAACAACCGCTATTTTTCCTGTTTTTCCATTTTCATTAATTCAATGAACGAAAAACAAAATCACTGCTATCAATCGTTTAGCCGATAGCAATAAATCTGAGAAACCGTAATGTTTATTGTACTTGCAAGAAATTTTAATGGAAATCAGTCAAGTTGAAGAAAATTAGACCGAAATTTCGATCTCACTTTGTGGCTTCCTTACGTTGTCTCTGC
Organism: Pieris macdunnoughi; assembly: GCA_905332375.1. Classification (NCBI taxonomy): domain Eukaryota; kingdom Metazoa; phylum Arthropoda; class Insecta; order Lepidoptera; family Pieridae; genus Pieris; species Pieris macdunnoughi. Next base: position 5,777,379 of record CAJOBZ010000011.1, read on the forward strand.
CTCTACCTCTACCTCTCGAAAAAGCACAATAACGTCCATATATTTGTGTTTTCAATATATTGTAATAATTTCATTAATATATTTAAAAGTATTTTTAATTATTAGTAAAAAATACCTTCCTATGGTAGCTAGATATCATATAAATCATGTAATCAACTTGTTATTATATGGTATCATATATAAGTATGTAATAGTACTCGGCTCTCGGTTTCTGAATCTTGCCCGCGCTAAATGCGACTTTTGTCTAAATTGTTTTGGATTTTCGTTCGTGCTAAATAGCGAAACTAAATCGTAGGATCAGTCTCGACTCTCAACACAACGCATTTCATTTCTGAGACCCTCGGAATCGCCTGTGCATTATAATGATATCGTATATTGGATTTGACATAGCCTTAGTACCCGAGGTGATTTTAGTAAACTCACCCGGATTTCTGAGTAGCAGAGAGCATATCTCTGTGTTCTTTGGTGACATGAGGGATACATTTCCATCTTTGAAATACTCTTAACTCTTTATAAACACACTTTTTTTAATCGACAGCACATACAACTGGTTTAGCTAAATGTTTTTGGATACATAATAATATTGCAGTCATGGCTTAAATTCTTGTCCTCGGAACGGATTCTCTACGCTGGACCTGCGTCCAGACCGATTATTCACTTCTAGTGTATGTATAACATGGTGAGATTAAAATATTAATGTTTTTTAATAATGTTTCTATCTTTACATAACATTATTTGTTTTGGTACGTTTATAAGTTTTTTTTTGTTTTATTAATTTAAGATTTCACAATTCTTTTACTGCCTTTAATTAGAGTAAATACCTATATATCAAATAATAGGCATAAGCAGTAACATTATAAGGCGTTGCACTATGCTTTTCTAATATTATTATTTAATTCTTGTGCAAAGTGTAAATAAATAAATAATAATGTTATATACTTTGTAAGTTTGTTAGTATATCAAAGCTGTATCGATTTCAAGCATTCTCATTCGTACTTGATAGAACGTTTACCCATAATCCCAGGTGCCCGGGATTATGCAAAGTCGCGCGTAACAGTTACTACAAAATAAAAGGTTGGCTCGTTAGAGCTGGCTTGGGTTTTGTTTTATGTATTGAGTCGATCCATGTGAAGTGATAATTGCTTTTCGAAGAACATTTTTACGCGTATATACTATGCATATTTAATTTACATTCGTGATGCATAAATACAATTTACGCAACTAACAAATAACCACACGTGTGTTTAAAAACATACTAGAAAATCAAACCGTAAAAGTGTTAATAAGAAAACTTAAATCGACTCAAATATCTATTTCAAATATGTATTACTATGAACATTATTAAGTTATCGCCATATGACTTTTGGTTTCATTCATTTCAGAAAATAACATGGCCTAACATACATTACGATTACACAAATGCTTGGAAGCCTCTTTTTGATTAATGAAATATTTTATAAATTCATCATGCGTACAGGTTAATTATAACTAGTCTGGCCATAAATACATAAATTATTTTTTACTTTTAAATTATTTTGAATTTGGAACTCGTAAAAGATTGGGGCGGCCGCGTGCTGTTAGAACTACAAAGGCTGTTAATGCTGTTAAAGCCAGAATTCGTCGAAACCCGAGAAATGGAGATTCCCGCTTGGACTCCCACAACATAGCTCAAAAATGCTATTTCTGATTTTAAGCTACTAAAATATTTAAGCATGTTAGTATTAATATTTACTTATTAAATGAATTTTAATCGTTACCAGAAATAATACAGATTGGTGGGATCATAAACCTAAATGTCCTTGATACCAAGATAAGTTGTTTAATGGGTTTAAAAAATCGATTTGGCGTATCTTGTCGGCGTCGAGACGACGCCATGGTAAAATAACCTATGAGTATCAGTTGTAATCAGTTATCCCCTTCCTAGTGGGCATGTGTGAGCTTCCTGTCCGTTTGCCCCCTGTATAAAAAAACCATAGCCCTAAAAGGATACCGAAATTGTGTCTTGCAATATATATGCAATACAAATTAACTAAGTAGTCGTTACTTCATACTTTAAAATGTTACCAAGTTTTTCTTACATTATTTAAATGCCTTATTTCAAGATTCTTGTTAGCTTTCATTGTTATCCTTAACTAATTGCTACGTGAATACGCCGTGAACTTATTAAAGTCCAATTATAAGATATAATAAGTGGAAAGTATTATGAAGAAAACGGAATAATTTCTTTTCTGCATGTACGATTACAAAATATATTTTCTTTTAATGCCCCAACGTTAATTATGTAACCTAACCTTAGTTAATATATTTATAACTAATTATGTCTTAGGTAAATATTTTTTTATATATATTAAAAATATTTACAGCTTATAACTATGATATATTGTGTAATAAAAATAGTTAAAAATTGTTTTTTTTTAAATTATTTTTATTATTACTATGTACGTTAAGAAAATTATAAATACTGTATATTTGATTGCTATGATTACTATTTTTTTCCTTACAATAAAGTTCACAAAAAAGTTACATGAATTACAAAGTATTATTATCTTGACTTAATTTTCTACAATACTAATGAATAGCTTATACTAAGGTAATATTCATTAACAGCCTTAGTGTTCTATAATATTTTGACACTATGTTCATCATTCATGCGTCCGAGATACCGCACTTGCACTTATATTCACTACACTAGGTTTATTAACTCTAAAGGTTAAGTTCTCTTTAGGCGTCTTATTCCTGTCGTGTCAAAAAGTTGGATTGCCTCAACATTCACATGGCTATGTAGGCTGTTTGAGTGAGCTAAGGCAAACCGTTTCGCCGTATTTTAAGACTGTATCCACATTAAGATCCTTGTGGATACTTTCATTTTCCATTACTAATAAACGTTATTATAATGATATACTAAATATATACTTTATTCGCCAGTAAAAAAAATCACATACAAACAAGTACTTATTAAATAGGTGGATTGATATGATTGGGTGATGGGTGGGTGATTGATTGACAAATAAAATTATTTTAATTCCAAAAGGTATAAAGAAAATAACAAGATAAATTCGTTGGTAAACTCTTAGAACTGTTAACTTGGAAGGTCTTATGAACCGTTAAAAACAGTTCACACTTATCTTCGAACAAAGTGTTTCATATATTTTAACATCCCTTCACCAATCGCCATCACACTTACTCGTAACAACACCAAGTTGTTATCTGAATACAATATTGATTGACACATTATTTAAAATGTGTCCTTGGTAATGAAAAAGTAGATACTTAATACTTAAAAGAGTTATAGAAATTCGCTTTTTAATAGATTTAAAACGAGGTTATATAGAGCAGTGTTGGCCTAGTGGCTTCAGCGTGCGACTCTCATCCCTGAGGTCGTAGGTTCGATCCCCGGCTGTACACCGATTGACTTTCTATATGTGCGCATTTAAAATTCGATCAAATGGTGAAGGAAAACATCGTGAGGAAACCGGCTTGCCTTAGACCCAAAAAGTTGACGGCGTGTCTTAGACACAGGAGGCTGATCACCCACTTGCCAATTAGATTGATAAATGACCATGAAACAGATACAGAAATCTGAGGCCCAGACCTAAAAATAGGTTGTAGCGCCACTGATTTATTTTAATGTATTAAGTAAGTATAAGATCAGGGTTATATTTTAACAACAGAGACATATGTGTATGTCAACATCTGCCCATGCGCTATGTTTTTTTTTTCAATTACGTAAATGTAAAATCTTCGAGCCCGGCTTCGTTATATTTGAAACCATGACCAACTGAGCTACGCAAAGTTTTATATGAATATTAATGTTATGTTATATAACTTCCATCTTCTTCATCTAAGGAAAAGTTTGTGATGGACGAGGGAACGTGCTTTATGTAAATTTAATTTAGCTCAGTTAATACTTCATATGTATTATAAATAATATTTAGTTTGGGAACTCCTTTTTAATACTTACTACAGATGAAGTATAATCCAGTAGCGCCTACATATACACTCGTATATGGGTCTTAGACGTATTTATATGTCAATGTCTATTATAAGTAAGTCAGTAGGAGCAGTGTTGGCCAAGTGGCTTCAGCGTGCGACTCTCATCCCTGTGGTCGTAGGTTCAATCCCCGACTGTGCACCAATGGAGTTTCTTTCTATGTGCGCATTTAACATTCGCTCGAACGGTGAAGGAAAACATCGTGAGGAAACCGGTTTGCCTTAGACCCAAAAAATCGACGGCGAGTGTCAGGCACAGAAGGCTGATCACCTACTTGCCTATTAGATTGACAAATGATTATGTAACAGATACATAAGTCTGAGGCCCAGACCTAAAAAGTTGTAGTGCCACTGTATTATTTTTATTTATTAAGTAAGTATGAGATTAGGGTTATATGAATGTATGAAAGATGTAAGACGATGTCGTGCGATGTAATTGGCCAAAAGGACGTTACATGTCGCATTTACGCCTTTAGTACACCTACGCAATCGCATGCGGCAGCGAAACGACGAAAAAACTGTAAGTTGTATGGCAACGTTTCGCATGTGTTTTGTCTCGCTCTAATATATAGCTAGATGAAATAGTTGCGTCCTTGTCGGTATTGTTTCGCAAGTAACTGCAAAATGGCTGTTACACAGACGCAGCCGTTTCGCTAGTGGAGTTTCGCATCGCAAGGCGTCACCACGCGTTCTGTCGGTGAGGACAGAATTTCGCACAATGGAAGCCGAAAATATTGAATTTGATTCGAAATTATCCCGAATTATATTTAGTTGGGCTACGATCTTCATGTGATTGAAGTTCTAAGCATAGCTTATTTTCTCCGAGTTTTCTTCGTTTCTGATTTATTTCATGCACCCAGATTCTACGCTTTCTCTTTAATACCGACGCCAGCAACAACAATTCTTCCTCTTCATAATCTGAAAGCGACGACTGGGACGACTCAGGTGACATTCTGAAACGACGTCTGCACCTACAGCCCACGAAAGCTACAATGACATTTCCTTGCGAAAAAACTGCAGTGTACTAACGTTCCGCAGATATTTCGCTACCGCAATGATTTCGCAGACTCGCAGCCGCATACGAACGCGTAGGTGTACTAAAGGCGTTAGGACAGAAATATACTGCTCAAAACAATTAGCGGAACAAGATTTTTCTCCTTTCTATTGCTTAAACTAAAATTAGATTTAAATTAACTTGTACGCTATTTTTTACCTTGTTAATTTGTTAATTACTACAATTAATAAAAAAAATCAATTTGTATTTTTTTTATTAAAAAAAAAATTAAAATGTGCATTGTAGACGAAAAACTAATTGGTGATAAAAAAGGTCCATCAAAGAAATATTCTTATATCGTTTGAATATTCGTCTTTAGTGACTTTCAGTAACGTGTGTGGCCTCCATGAGCCCTAATCACGGCTTGACAACGACGCGGCATGCTTCGTATGATCCTCCGAATATCTTCTTGTGGAATTCGCTCCCATTCTTCAATCAACGCTTCAGTGAGCTGCTGCAGTGTTTGAGGTGCAATCGGACGCTTCCGGATGCGCCTGTCAAGCAAGTCCCAAATGTGTTCAATTGGATTTAGGTCAGGGCTCATGGAAGGCCACTCCATTACACGGATTTCCTGCTGTCGTAAGTAATCTGACGTGATGGCTGCAGTATGCGGCCTGGCATTATCTTGCATTAAAAGAAAATCTGGGCCCATACCATATGCTTCGGGCCAAACATGATCTTCGAGCACATTTTCAATGTAAGTTTGAGCACACAAGCGCCCGGGAACAACGACGAGATCTGTGCGCTCGTCCAAACTAACTCCGCCCCAAACCATCACAGAGCCACATCCAAATTTGTCATATTCCTGGACTGCTGCTGCACTGTATCGCTCGCCTGGGCGTCTGTAAACACGGAGACGACCATCGCAACGTGTTAGACGGAATCGTGATTCGTCAGTAAAAAGCACTGGCCTCCAATGTCGAAGTTGCCAATTAGCGTGATTTTGCGCGAACTGTCGGCGAGCTTGTCTATGTTGAATTGTTAGACGCACAGCCCGAACTGGTCGGCGTGATCTCAAATTGGCTTCCAACAACCTATTTCTTACCGTCTGGTCGGAAATTTCTACACCAGTAGCCGTCCTTAGTGTATTTTGTAGATCTCTTGCAGTTGTGGTGCGGTTACGTAAAGCACAGTTGACGATGTAGCGATCTTGTAGTTTTTCTCTTTCGACCTTGACCACGCCTTCGTGAGTATTCTCCCGTCTCACGGTATCGCTTCCAAAGTCTGTAGATAACAGAAGGGGCTACTCCTAGATCATTTCCTACATAACGCATAGTTCGACCCTCCTTCAAGCAAAGCGATAGCTCGGGAGACATGCAATTCAGTCAGATCTGGCATTATGACCTAAACTCACTCGCTTCAATGAATAACAATACTTCAAAAGGCTCACTTCAATTTCTATTAATACTCAAAAGATTGAAAAAAACTACTTAAAATGTGTTTTCTGTGATTAGAAAGTAATGAAAATTCAAAGACGTCACTTTGTTTTTAGGTGTTTCTAGACACACTGCCACTTTATTATAGGACTACTAACCAAAACGCCGATGCTCTTTTGTTTTTTATTTTCTTCGACAATGCCTTAACATTATCTAGTGGCCAGTAATAATTAAAACCTTAAGTAAAAAGTTTAGTTCTACTTTAAAGTTTTGTTCCCGTAATTGTTTTGAGCAGTATATAATAGACTATACTAGTTTGGCATTTTCTTTTAATGATTGATGTCGATATTTGGCACTAAATCCAAGTCTATCACGAGGTTTAAATTTACTGTAAGGTAAATCTATTGGTGCAGCCGTGATTCGAATGTACGACCTCAGGATTGAGAAAGTAGAAACCACTAGGCCTAAGTCCCTATATATATAGATTACTTACTTTTAATTTAAATTAAATAATGTGTTTTTCATCATAGAAAAACGGGCAAGATTTCTCTTGTTAAATAATACTGCTCAAGCACACACATAATATGCTAAATGGTCAAAGGCTCTTGCGCACAACGGACCTAGTGAGTGTCTAAGTGCGGAAACTGAGTCCGCAAACCATGGTCAAAGGCCCTTTAAATCCATAGGAGCTATGGAAAAACATACACAAAGTAGGAATTGATAACCTAATTCATCGGAGTTGTTGTCACCTATAACTATTGTTTCTGTTCTCATACTTAAATTGGTTCAATTTCTTCACAACTTATTTAAAAAGGCGTTTGAAACGATATTTGAATTCACTTAGAAGTAATATTATATAGCAAAAGTTCAAACATGTTATAGGTGCTGTGTTATGCAAATAAAACAATACAATTCCATTTGATACAGATGTGAAGTGATCGTATTGCTCCAAGCGGTTTATATACTAAAACAGGAATATTAGATCATGTACATGTCGTAACAATGTAGTTTTAGGAATTTGAAGACACATTGTTTATTTAAACAAAAATTGTATGTAATCGAATATTTATTTATTTATTATGAATTCGTAACAATGTCTTTAGTAACATAACTTATTTTTCTTAACCTTCATAGTAATAATAAAAATATTTCAAAATTAGTAAAAAGAAAATTAAAACAAAGTTAAAAAGTTTGGTCCCAGTGGCAGTTACCTTTACGTTGGCAGCCTGTCCTCACTGTATTGCTCTACTTATCCGTTGAGCGAGGAAAGCACCAGCTCTCGGGTCCCGGTACAATATACCAGGCGCTAACTTTAATCTTTAACTAGCGCCTGTGCACTTGAACCCCATGGCCCAAGAGTCTCTACTCCAAAGGGAATAAAACGAAAATGAAGGAAAGACTATAAGATTATACTCTTATTTATTACAGAAATACATACACATCCTTACATATCCTTACATACTATGACAATACGATAATGTCGAGTAAAAAAATATAATAAAGTACATAAAATTAAACATACAATATACACAATATCTCTACTATGAGTACCGCTACGTTTGGTTTTTTATTAATTAATTTATAAATTGAAACTTCAAAATCAAACCGCAATTATTTTTTTCAACAATCTAAAGCGAATTAATAAATATTTACTATTACACCTACTCTACACATAAGTCGTGTAGATGAGAACCATCCGACATTTGAACTGATACTTCAAACTACTCCTTCTACATTGATACAGAACACATCGCTTAAAAAACTATGTTTTCGTATAACTGATTATGAAAGCTGCAAAAATGATATATTGAAAATTGATTGGACAGAATTTGCATTGAATATGGGATGTGAAGAATTTGTTTTGTTATTTTACAACAATATACATTCAATCATAGAAAAATATACTCCAAAGTCTAATGGTCCAAATAATAAATATCCTCAATGGTTCTCCAAAAATTTAATTAAATTGCTTACATCTAAAAACAAAGCTCATACTAGATTTAAGCGATTTGGAAACCCCAGGGATTATGATGAGTTCTCTATTCTTAGAACTAGAGCCAAAGAAGTTACCCAGAGGTGCTTCAGAACATATATAGAGCAAATTGAAGAGGATGTTAAACTCAACATAAAAGCTTTTTGGCGCTACACAAAATCTAAACGTATCACCAATAATATTCCTAGTCGGATGTGTTATCAAGACAAAATTGGTACTACCGGTGAAGATATCGTAAACCTGTTTGCTAGTCATTTTTCATCAATTTACTCTTCCAATACCACAAATAATTACTCTCCTAACTTTCCATCATCAAACTACTCTATTGGTAATTTACAAATAACTAGAGAGGAAATGTTAAAAAAGTTACAAAATGTCGATCTCTCTAAGGGTGCTGGCTTTGACGGTATCCCACCTATCTTTGTTCGTTTTTGCGCTCCTGCTCTTGTTACACCGTTATTGATTATATTTGAGAAATCTTTGCATGAGGGAGTATTTCCTAGCCTATGGAAGATAGCTAAAGTTACACCAGTGTATAAATCTGGAGACAAGGGTGATGTTTTGAATTATAGACCTATCTGTATTCTAAACTTATTTGCTAAGATATTCGAGGGTTTCATATATGCCCACATGTATAACCATCTCAAGCATATATTAAGCCCACGACAACATGGATTTGTTACTGGAAGGTCAACCAACTCTAATCTATTATGCTATACTACTTATTTATGTTCATCGTTCAATAATAAAAAGCAGGTGGACGCTATATATACCGATTTTTCAAAAGCTTTTGATAGAGTGGACCATTTTGTATTGCTTGTAAAGGCTCAACATGTGGGAATCCATGGGAACTTATATAGATGGTTAACTTCTTACCTGTTGAACCGCACACAACTCGTTGCTCTTTGTGGATATGAATCTGTGCCATTTTTAGTAACATCGGGCGTGCCCCAGGGGTCAAAGTTGGGTCCTTTATTGTTTTTGTTATTTGTGAATGACTTGCTAAGCAAAATTAGTAGTGAATGTTTGGCATATGCAGACGACATAAAAGTCTTCAGACGTATATCTGATGAAAGAGATTGTGTGACCCTTCAATCGGATATTAATACTATATCTGCTTGGTGCGATGAAAACTCTATGGCTCTGAATATTAAGAAGTGCCAGGTTATAACATTTACAAAAAGTAGGAACCCTATCCAGTATAACTATAATGTTAAGGGTATTCTTGTGGATAGAGTTGAGGTGGTTCGAGACTTGGGAGTAATATTTGACTCTGTTATGTCATTTAGACCTCATTATGATCATATCTGTAGTAGAGCTAACCGGATGTTGTCTTTTATTCTTAGAACCGCTAAACCGTTCAGGCGAGCCGACTCCTTGATTGTCTTATACAGCTCTCTCGTGAGAACCATGATTGAGTACTGTTTAGCTGTATGGGCCCCGATATACAAAGTTCATACAGATAGATTAGAATCTATACAAAGGCGGTTTGTTAGAGCTTTATGCTCAAAGTATGGTCTTAGGCGCAAATTAAAGCAATATGACCAGCGTCTTGCCCACTTTCAGATTGAAAGTCTTGAAAAGAGAAGATGGATGAGCGACCTGTGCACTTTGCATAAAATAGCAAATGGCTCACTTGACAGCTATCTTTTGGATGAACTTGACATCAAGGTACCGACGCGTTCTGTGCGTAAGCCGCAACTATTTATGATACCCACAAGTAACAACAATGTATCCCAGAATGGTCCGCTCGCTAGAATGTGCAAGTATTATAATTCTGTGTGTTCTCATGTTGATATTTTTCACAATAGTAGTTATGAATTTAGAAAGATTATTCGCGGTGCAGACTTGCAACCAGAATAACTTAATTTTCTTTTTTGTCATTAAATTTTTCTATTTTTTTTGTCATTAAGTTTAATATATGTACATATTATATACTGTATTTAATTGTTAATATTTGGTAAACCAGCACTGAAGATTCCACTAAAATGCTGTGTACAGATATAATTTCAGGTTTCAGGAAATTCAGGTTTACAAATGTTGCTTAGTGTGTTATAACTATATGTATGTCACCAATCTGTTTTCTGTTTCTGTTCCTTAAATGTAAAAATAAAAAATAAAATAAAAATAAAGCGAATTAAATAAATATTTAAAGTATATAATGTATACTAAACAAGGACCTTGACACAAAATTTTGTGAATTTATCAAATAAAAACAGCCTTGGCTGTGAGTGTTGTTTTGCAGAATGCCGTATCAGTTTCTATTGAGTTCATGAATAACAAACTATCATTATCTATACAATAGATTCCACGTGTCTACGTTAAATCGATACCTCCTAAGTATACTGAGTCATCTAACAAATTTAGGTATTTTGTTTTTTTTATACAAAAGTACATAATAAACCATGATCTTAATGTTAGTGTTATTTTTTTTTTAAAAGACCTATAATTACCGAGATAATTTCACGTATACTAAATCAATTTCAACATCAGTTAAAATCGTACATTGTATACTGATCCAAATAACATTGTATCAGTGTTCGCGGGGCGTGAGGAGGGACGCATTGATACAAGTTTATTATGGCTCAGTATACGACAAATGACGGCGAGGGCGCGAAATTTTTTTAATTTTCTCAATAATAAGGTGAATAATACTAATGATACAATTAGCAATATCTCAGGAATCGGTGATATAATGCAAAACAGGGATGAATATGGTAAGTTACATTGATATACTTTATTTATGTTACATATAGTGTGATTTTGCCATTTTTGTTTGATAATTGTTACACGTCGCTTAGTACGCCGTATACTGATACAACTATATTTACACCTGTTTACAACGAACAAACTTTATAAAGAAGACACTTGACTTATCTGGCTATAATAATGTACTAATTCAATTTTTGATATATTTGTTTTAATTGTGGTATAATATATTTTTTTATGTGTTATAAATTTTATAACTTGATATTGGCACGTTAAATATAAAAATATGAATTCTTGTGTTTTTAATTGTTGTTTGTTTTAGAGTCTCCATTGCCACCGGATGCAAATTGCTAATTTATGGAAGATTTATGGAAGATGCAAATTGCAAAAAAAATTTGCAAATTTATGGAAGAGGAGCTATCAATACTTGATGATATTGATTAGAATGATAGCAAGGAAGTATCGCAGAATATCCCTTCTAATGCTTACATATTATTCCTAGATTATATTATTCTTTGCTCTTCGCCTTGGGTATCGATTGTTGATAACTGAACTCAAAAAGGAGATCGATCGCCATCAGTCATAGAGAACACTCCAGGTAATTCGCCCATCCAGAATAGCATTATAGAAAATTATTGTGATATTACTCCAGTACCATCGCCGTATAATTCTTTTGACTCATCTCCTGTTAATTTCTGACATTAATGATATCACATACTCATCGACCAATAACGCCAAAAGCGCATTTCCATTGCGAAAAAAGATAAAGAAAGGCTAAGAGTTTTCATAAAAAATGTATGGATAAGGAGAGGAAATATAAGCTTAATAGAGGATTGGAATATGTCAGTAGAAACGGAAGAGTTCATGCTACGAGAATTATGAAAACTTCTTGCCCCTCAACTTATGGAAAAAATGCAGTGAGAAATTAACAGAATGTTTTGGATTATTGGACCACTCAAGACAATGGGTTTTTTGGCAAGATATGCTGTAAAAGCTGGAAAAAAGAGAGAAAAATATTGTCGATAAAAAGGAGTGAAGGAGATAATATTGAGACCACAAAAATATCGGTTTGCAAAACTATGTTCTTGAGAACTCTTTCTATTAGTTTTGATTTTGCTTATACAGCTTTAGAAAAGTCCGATAAAGGTAATGGATTTATTAAATCAGATCAGCGTGGTCTTTGGATGAACATATAATCCATCCGATGACGTTCACAGTGTTATAGATCACGTTGAAGCATTTTCTCCTGTAGAGTCACATTACACTCGCCAAAAATCAAGTAAAAATTATCTGGAAGGCTTTTTATCCTTCCCAAAACTGTTCATGAATCGAATGGTTTATGGACTCCCGTGAGACAATATCGAGATATCTATATATAGGTTTTATAAACCCAAAAAGATTTTTGTGAACAATGTCACATTTATGAAAATAACAAGCAAGTTCTACAGACAGATAAAGAAAAGCATGAAGAGCATTTTAAAAAAAGAGAAAGCTAGAAAAATTAAAACAAAAGATAAAAAATCAGCGTTACAAAATAATGAAATCCTTACATCAGCATCTGATCTTCAAAAGTGTCTTAATGTATGTACCTCACGAGAGCGTGAGTACTTTTTATTATAACGGAAACATTATTTGTATAATTTCACGATATTCATTCTGGGATCTCGCCAAGGTGATTGCTTTTGATGGTATCAACAGACAGCAAAGAGAGGTGCAATTGAAATTTCCAACTATCATTTTAAGTTTATAGAAGATACGGGTGGTGAAGGTGTCAATGATTACCGGTTTTAGTCAGACAACTGTGGAGGCCAAAATAGAAATAGGATTTATTTCTTAATGTATATGTTAGGTAGTTTAAAGTGTAGTATAGCTATTAGCCATCGCTTTCTAATAGTGGGTCATTCACAAAGTGAAGGCGACAGTATGCACGCTTTAATTGAAAGACAGACAAAGATAAAAAGCTTTATATGCCTGATAAATGATATACAGCTTTTAGATACATACACAGTTATTGAAGTGTCTCAGGATTTAATAAAGGACTTCAAATCAAAGTCAAAACTTATAAACAACTGGACAACTACTAATGATGGATCTATCTATCTATCTAAATAACTCTAATGGAGCAGAAGATAGTGATTCAGACTGATTTTTGATTCGTTCAACCTTTAATATTTTTATTTATTTTGTTTAACCTTATAGAAATTTTTTGAGCGTTAGAATTTCCTAGATTTTTAGATATTTATATTATTCATATCTATTATTTTTATTAATATTGTTTAACGTAAGTTACCATTTTTAGTTTCTATTATTTTTATTGATGTTTGTTACTTTTCAAGAAACTTTCATGATACAAAAACGGGTCGGATACAAAAACTACAAAAACGGGTCCTACTTAGTATAAACGAAAAATACATTGTGATTCTTTAAATGTGTTGTTTTGTTAAATGAGACTACTTCTTCCTAACCTTTATTAATTTCGTGAGGTATTCGAAATACCTAAAATGAGTAATTAAAAAGCCTCGATTAATTATATTAGTCCAGTATACGTTGAGGTTTTAACTACTAACATAGGTAAGTACTTTCCTAGTATAATGAGTCAATTGATGTAATTTCAACATTTTATTATTAAGTGGGACAAAAAAATCGAAAATAACCATAAGTAGTATGATATTAATAAAATGATTATCATATTTCGTAATATTTTCGAGTAAGTCATGGATTTTCATGTACAACGTACATGAATATAACTGGTAGTTAAACCATTTTACTATTCAGGCCCGCCCGTGTATAATGAGTCATGTACATAAAATATCATTTAAAAACAAAATTCAGCAAAATCATGTTATACCAAAGGAAGAGCTTTCAATCTTTATTAAAAAAACATTTAATTTATTCCGAATTAGTTTGATTTCATTAAAATATAAACAATTTGCCTTTAAATGGCTCTCCTATAAAATTACTAAAATGTTAGTTGACTCAGTATACTTAGGAGGTATCGAAATAGAATAATAGAGTTTGAGTTTGAGTTTGAATAAAAATCTTGTCCTCGGCGGCTTATATCTATTAAGACTTGTCACTGATATGATACACGAGTGCATTCATACACAATTTGTATGAAATATGTCTATGATGTATCGTTCATACTACGTACAAATGTCGAAATTCCCGCAGTATTACGAAAGCAGGCGCAGGACCATCAGCTTGACGTGCTAATTCAGGGCAAAAGGGGGTTCATGCCAAAGTCCAAACTTAAAGCTGCCAATGAAATCTTTCTTTGAGAGATAAAAAAACATATACAGTGGATTCTCTATAACTCGAATGTCAAGGGAAATGCAAAAAAAATCGAGTTTCTGAGTTTTCGACTTAACATGAATGTCGAGATACAACGTACGAGATTTAACTGCTGGTATTTCGACTAACAGAGGCGCGATTTCTAAGTGTATTTTTCGAATGATTTCGCGTGTACAAGACAAAAAAATTATTAGAAGCCCCGAATCCGGACATTCATTTTTAATTTTATTGCTTTTATTTCGGGGAATTCTAAGTAAGACGTCATTATATTTTTTAACATGCGACTTACGGAGTCTCCTTTTTGAAATTCGAGTTACAGAGTATAAATATGTACTAACAATACTTCGTAGGGAAATTACATTTTGTTCGAGTTACAAAGTCCAAATAATTCGAGATATGGCCTATTTAGGGGTTCAGCGGAAGGGAATGGCAATTTTTTTCGACATATAGAGAGTTCGAGTTATAGAGATTCCCTTGTATTTAAATTTCGACCCCTACCTAGGGCCCAACAATCAATCCCGAAACCGCATGATTGCGGGCATGAAGCTTAATAAACAAATTAGGCTGTTAAGTAAAAACCAACGTAAAAAAACAGTAATTTGTGTTAGGATCAGACATGAACGAATCTAAAGCTTAATGTTTTTTCCTCCAGTGAGACGGTATTTCATTTCATATTAATTTCGTCAACCGTATACAGGCTGTATTCGTCACGTTTCATATTAACACAGCGTGATGTTTACAACATTAATGCGTTCACATGATTCCCGCTGTTGGCACTTTGTACATTATGCTAAGCACCAATTTAGTGATGTATGAAGATATTTTCGTGAATAGGTGAGCTTAATGTGCTTCCGAAGAAAGCAACCGTATACCTATAAAATTAAATAAAGCGATTCAATGAAGAGCGATTCAATGAAGAGCGATTCGAATCGTCGACGACCAGTCACTTTCGGAGCGCCTTGATCCCTTGGCGTTGCGTAGAGATGTGGGATCTCTCTGCATCTTCTACCGAATTTACCATGGAGAGTGTTTAGAGGAGTTATTCGGAATACCTGCAGCTGAGTTTCATCATCGACGTGAAGGCAGGATACAAAATACCATCCGTATCACCTTGACGTCCGTCATTCACAACTGAGCGTTTCTTAAGGCAATTTCTGCCGCGCACCATCACTATGTGGAACCAGCTGCCGAAGTATTTCCGAACCAATTTGACTTAGGGTCCTTCAAGAAAAGAATTCGTACCACTTCTTAAATTCCGGCAGCGCGCTTACGAGCCTTCTGGTAGTGGCAGTGTCCATGTGCGGCGGTATCAATTAACATTAGGTGGGCCTCCTGCCCGTTTGCCTCGTGTAACATAAAAAAAAATAATGATGAAAATAAAATATGGCAAAACTCTCATTAAAAGGACAATGAGGAAAATATATGCTACTAACTGTGCTGTGGTTCGAAGCTCGCGTGATTTTAAATAGCGTTAAGCCTTTCATGATAAATGGAACAACACAAAAGTATATATTGCTTGAATATAAAACAAACAATCAAACAAAGTCTTCAGCATACAGCTTATAGTATGGACATTTAATTCAAACTTTAATATTTCTATAGCTTAGGTAAGCTCTTTACTGTTATTGAAATGCATAACTTCTCAAGAGAGTAACTTTGAAAACAATGTTATTCCTCTGATAGTGTTTTAACTTAATAGAAAATCAATAGATATGTTGTAGGCATCTGAAATATTTTTATCACAAAATCTATATTTAAAACTATTTTTGGATGGAAATCTTTTTAATGCCTTCGATATCTGTAATACAAATTGTTGACTTTTAGCAGGAAAGTTTAAATGCTAAGTAGGTTTGTTTGCGATGTTTTCCTTCGCTACATCATATAGTATATACAAGACCAGCTTTCGCCGCAAATCTATAAAATTAAACCCATGGGTGCGTGTTTACAATTAATTGACATTTTAGATGCTTAAATAGTTCAATAAATATATTTTCGTATTTATAAAAAATAAATTAGTCTAATTGCACCGTTTTAACGAAAACACTGATTTACCTTTTCTATCATAGAGTAAATATAATTTGACAGAAAAAGACGAAAGAGTTATTTAGTGAAACTGCGGAGTTTTAGTGAATTAAAATAATTTGTTATTAACTCCAAGCCTTTTTTCCCGAAGGGGTAGGCACTAACCATGGATCTCCACTTGTTATGGTCCTGTCATATTTCGCTCGCTTCGTCTAGTTTCATGTGATTATTCGGTTATGGGTTCTTTTAACTTCTAGTACCTTCTGGATGGACCAAATCATTCCATCTAAGCATTCCCTTTCATACTATACAGTTACACCATACATACTTGTTAACTCTCTCATTAATACGGCATTTATTCTACTTTCATTCTTTCTCTGCCACACCTAACATTGACTACCGTAACTCAACGTAGGAGTGCCCTATGTACTACCAATTAAAATAAATATTATTTATATAAAATATAATAATAGGGTATCGTTATTTATATGTATGATTATTTCATCGTGTTTATGGTCAAGTTGAAATTAGTTGTGTATTTTTTATATCCTTTAGAACAGATAAAGATATAAGTACGATTACTAATATATAACAATCTTCAGAAAATACATTCTTTAAACGACTTAATAAAGTTTTAAAGCCATTGTTTTCGCTTTCCTTTGTTAAATTGTGTTCCTGCTAAAGTAAGAAGTTTCCTTCAATATCTCTGAACTCTGTTATATTGCATTGAAACTAGGATTAAAATAATAAAGTTGTAATCTGTATGAGAAACTCATTTAAAGAGAACTACAACGAAGGCATGACTATTAGTTATGCTCAAACAGTTCTTTTAAAGAACAGAGGCACGGGCAGGATCAGTTAACATCACGTTAACTGATACCGCCATCATAGGACACTCGCAATTCCAGAGGGCTCGCGAGTGCGTTGCTGGCCTTTGAAGTTTAACACATACATAATTCTGTTTCTTCTCCAAGACTGTAATTTAAGACAGACTTATTTATCTTACGAGTTAAGTGAATATGAACAGAAACGTTGTACGAATGTTCTGAGCTCTTGCAAAGTAAATGATTGCCCGAAAATACTCGAATCGTAAATTTACACTGACCTGGAACTCTTTTAAGTTTGGTAGCTAAGTTGTATACTTGTATGGTCTTTACTTTTCACATTACCTACTCACTTTAAGGGTATTCGCATCAGAAACCTTGTTCCGTATTTCTTATTGTTCCTGAGATATCGCATTCAATCAAACAAACATGCAGTTTATTTTATTCATTCAAACTTAATATTCTGATAGTTAACTTACATATACCTAATGACTTCAACTTAATTAACTTCAACATAAAAAGCATTGTAGTTCGCAAAAGTTTCAAAATTCTACCATTCATACAAACAGACACACTTTGCTCGAATCGGAAGAAGTAAGAACCTCATCATTCCAAATTTAATTAAATGTGTTCTCTTACTCATTTGTGGGTTATGGGTCATAAATATATACAGCTAAAGAACTTCTTTTATTAGATTTACAGATAATAATAATAATTTTATCTGATTTGATATGATAAACGTATATTTTCGCCGCGCATTAGGACATGTTTAAGCAATGTTTTATCAAGATAAACCTTATCGCGTTTTCATTTTTTTCATTAATTTCGTAGAAACCAATTAAAAAAAATTGAAAACAACAGCATACTTTAACACGTGTAATTATATAAATACAACTCGACTTCAATAAAAGTTATTAGGTACTTTTACCAAACTTACCTTAAGTTAAGACGCGAAAATCAGGTAGCTTTTTATATGATGACCTACCTGTTTGCTTAGTGTCATGTACGTATAGATACGTGAGAATTGCTTTGCTTCGCTTCACTGAAAGCAATTAACCCGACTCCAAGAAGCACGTAGAACGTACGCGATGGGGGAATTAATATAATAAATTTACTTTAGATATTAACTAACCTACTAACGTGTGCATTTTCAGTTTATTTTAATTTGGTATAAAATACAAGAACACGAATATTTGCTTTAATGAATGCATGTATAACACGCCTCCCAAGATACATTAAACATAAAAGAAATCAAAATTAGATAATACAATCGTAATAATATTAAATAATAATAAGCTTATTTGTATTTTCTGTTATTTGAGTCTATAGTCCACGCCATATTTTTCTTATCTATGATAATTTTTCTCTATAGTCAAGTAGGTTAACAGTTGTATAACATACATCTACGAATGGTTCTACGACGCACCGGCTTCGCCATGATGTCAACGTTAAAATTGATGAACAGCCGTAATTGACTTGAAACTTATACACATACGAAGGGGACGACTGAGAAAAATTACATATTTTAGGTAATAAATGTTGTTAATCAGGTCAGTGTTGTCCTAATGGCTTTACTCGGAATGAAAACATCGTGAGGAGAACGCACGTTTCATCATATTCGTACCTTCTACAAATCGACGGCGTAAGTAGACAGAAATAGAGAAGAAAGCTGATCATCTGAAGCGTTTTTATGAAAAACTACAAATAAACCAAGATATTAAGAACAATCTGTGATACTACTAGCTACATATACTATCACAGCCGTGCGATTCTGTTAATCCGTGAGTTCACCTCGCACTACTCGTAACAACGCTCCCCTCGTCACTCACGTCATTTTTGGAATCTCATGGTATTCTGTTAAGCAATTTCACATTACGTCTTGACAAGGGAGCTTGTAGTTTATTGTTTATCAGAATGCCAAATCGTAAAATGACTGCTTCACGACTGATTTGAGCGCGTGTGAGAGTTCGAAAAGTGAGTTACAGAATCGCAAGGCTGAATACGATAAACTTATAAGCTCGGCGTAATGTGTTGTCGATAGAGAGTTCAAGTGTGACAAGGCTGTATTAACTATAACAGAGCAAAGTACTTTACAACCTCTTGAGATAATATTGATAGTATGCGTTCTGAAGTGGATGTGCTTAAACTATTGAAAACTAGAGTTCAAAACTGATTTCGAAATTAAAAGAAAAAACCAATAGTTTTAAATTAAAAATTACAACCCGCATCAGTAAACAAGATCGGAAACAAAATAATAAATTGTTTTAATTTTTCTTACTTATCTTACTTGTAAAAAAAAAATAGATTTACAAGACCAACGAGCTTGTTGGCAAAGATTGTTCTACTTAATTGAGATATACCTAATCATGTTAAATTTTTGTGTAGTGTTGATATGAGATTTGATTACATCCAACTGTAATATATAAATACAGTAGCGCCTCTCTTAAATATATTATTGGATATTAACTCGCAACAATCAACTATGTCGGAGTGGCGATGGAGTAGCGTTTCGAGCTGGGTGGTACTAATTCAATTAGTTAAGCGATCTTATAAATACTTATATATATTATACTATACAACTTTTTACAATACTATATGTAATTTATGTGGTTTGGTTAAAGCAGTGTAATTATTACACTGTTTTTGTACCTGACTCTTAATTTGTTTGTACAAAGTTCTAAACAAAAAATAATAAGCGAACCGCACTGAAGCAATCATTTATGTTTTCAGATATAACAATCATTGTAGTACCGAATAAATGTATGTGGGATTTTTTTTCATATGTTGGGTTAAATGTAACGTGTTATATGTTATTTACATAGCATAGACGGCTGTGGCTGACTTCCAATTAGAAACTATTCATTGCCAGGACACCCTTTTCATTTTAAAATCCAATGATAAAATATTTAAAAAAATAACTGCTTCTAATATTCTTTAGCAAATATGTATATATATACTTTTGTAGGCGTTTAGATACATACATATTCGGTCTTTAACATTCTATATTGTAACAAGTGCATGAATATAAATTCGTACAGAATTTCACTTTTCCCTTGCAAGAATAGGTTACAAGATTTTAACAGCAAATTTTACTTGTAAAATCACCCCTTCCATAATAGCGTTATTTAATCCTGCGTCGTGAAACAGCGTAATAAACCTTATTATATGAAAGCCACGTAGTTCTCCGAATAATAAATTCATAGCATTTACCAAAATGTCGCAGGAAGCGTGTAAATAATATATATTATGAGGTTTGAAAGTTATCAGTTTCAGAAGTTCGTCAAAATTGTAATACGGGTTTATTTACTATACAGTTTCGGTTAATTTGTTATCTTATATAATATATAATAATATCTAGTAGCGCTACAACTCTTATGATTCTTGCTCTTAGACCTTATCTGTTTTTTTTTTTAAATTTTTAAATTTTGTATATACAGTTAGGCGGCCTGACATACGTCATAAATTTATGTGTTGAAGTCATGCCGGTTTCCTTACGATGTTGATATCTTAGGAAATTAATCCATTGATGTATTAGGATGTTTATTATATGCTATATGTTATATGTGATATGATTACGTTTCATTATAATTGCAAGACTATTAATGTGTGTTTTTACAAACAAATAATCATTAGATTTTCGACAGGAGTCGCCTCGCGGTTATAACGTTTTAAATAAGTTTGACTTAACTAACGAAAAAGGGCTTATGACTTAAATGTAATATTTATTTATAGATAATGAGAATTACGTTACTCAAAACTGTCAAGGTTTATACATTTACATAATCTGGTTAAGCCAGCTGTCTCACATTTATCTTAAACTACTACTATCTAGTCCTCAGTAATGAGTACATTAATGAACGAATACTATTTACATTCGATACAGTGAACACTAAAATAATATAATTCTAAATTATATATCGTAGCTTCTAACTGCTAGAATTCACATGAAAACATATTGTTTTTAGACAGAAAAGGTTTCATCAAAACGTACAATTGCCGTCGTGGGTCTGTAGTCAATCCAACACATTGGTCTCTCAAAGTCCATTGCTCTGTAATATTGTCTTACTTCCATGTGGAACAAAACTTTTAAATAGGAATAGATGGGATTTTATATTACTTATTGAACAAATTGAAAAGCTTAGGTTTTATATTTATTTCTAAATAACTATTAATTTACTCTTGGGCAGTTTTGTCCTAGTGTTCGACACATCGCCATGGAACCAATGGATTTTCTTGCTATGTTGGCAACTGACATTATCTTGCACAGTCAAACAAAACATCGCCAGGAAACCAGCATGACTAAGACCCAAAATTTGATGACGTGTGTCAGGTACTGAAGGCCTACAAGCCTATAAATAAAAAAGTAAAATTAGTATTACTATACATATTTTATGTGTGACAAATAAACACAACAATAACACGATCGAAAACTTTTTATTCGCTAACGCAATAGCTATTGACAAATACAGAAAACCATCGCAGGTACAAATACATTGGTAAATATTGTTTTAATATGATGTAGCTATACACTGTACAAAATAACTGTGTAAAATTCCAGTCGGGTATATTTTTATCAAATGTATGCTTCGTTATCAATTAATTCCTTTACATTTGGAATATTACCAAGTCTTTTACTTCCATAAAAATTAACTTGACCCAGCAAACCTTGAATATTATTATTATTATACGTATGTGTACTAGGCCTGATCTTATAATGTTCGTGACTTCTCAGATTATGAGCCTTTTTCATAAAAAAATTAGTTGGAGAAACGAAAGTAATTGTCTGTCTCTTTTCATCTCAGCGTAAATAAAATTTGACTGAAAGAGTGCTTTAGTTTAAAGTAAATTTATAAATAGAAAATTTGTTATTCAATTACTTCAACAGGTAAAAGGCCATAGTAGACACGCTCACTGGTATGTATGCGGCATTGCTAATGCATCGTTGCCGTGCAAACCGCAACAAGGGACGTTACCCTGAATACAGAATGTGTCTCTAGGGAACAGGAAGTAGAACTTAAAAGCTTTTATTTTAAAATTCGAAAACTTACTTTGTAAATGACTTTGGTAGCCTGAGTAATGCAGACGCTACACACTTTGAAAATCTCTATTCTAATTTCAAGTAAAAATACACGAGGTTTCATTCTCCTTCATTTTTACGCGGCCATCTATTCCTTTTTAAAAAGACTAGTATTACCAATACGGTACGATAATTGCGATCTAAGGTATAATTGCTATTAAAATCCTGATAGATTAGTTCATGGCATAAAGATATAAATGTCGAGTTTGGGGCCTGGAACCGAGCTCATTATTTTCATTATAATTTATTCCCACATTATCGAGGTTCTTTGTATGTATTAATACAAAGCCAAATATTATAATAATATGTTTCCGTGAAATACTTCATAATATATCGTTAATTTATGTGCACATTATCCGTGTAAATTAGTTATTCACTTGGTTAATTAGTCTTTAACAATTAGTTCTGAACAATATTGCATATTGCTCAGAATACCAATTACGTACATAATTGGGAAAGTCAAAGTTAATGAATGTTAATATATATTAAAAATATAAATAGCCCTGTCCATTTCTCTATGCGGGAGTGTATATAGTAGTGTACTATATGTTATATTTAACTATATCCTAGTAACTGATTTTCGACATCGAAAAATATATGAAAGATTGTATATCCACATCTGCATCGTGCATCTTGCATCTTCTTTCGCATTTACCTGCATTTTGAGCTTCATCATCGGATGTCGAGGCAGAATACGAAATTTCACTCGACGTCTGTCGTTCCACAACTGAACATTTTTAAGGCATTTTTTCCCACGCCCCACCGACTTAGGGTCCTTCAAGGAAAAAGCTTCAATTCTTCAAAAGGCCGGCAATGCACTTGCGAGCCCTCTGGCAATGTGCGTGTCTATGGGCGGCGGTATCACGTTACATCAGATGAGCCTCCTGCGCCCTGTTACATAAAAAAAACAACAACTTTGTCGTCTAGTGGAACTTATCACAATTTTATACGACCTTGTCAATAACATAGCATGATCGTATTAAATGAACGAAGTCATAAACATACATCGCTCGAAAGGTATCTATAAGGACTCGCCAAACCAACCAAATACTGCCATAGCCGTCTTAATGTATATGGATACTTGACAAAATCTAATAGTAGCATAGTGACAAATTCGCCTTAGCAAATTAGGAACTTTATCGAAATGTTGCATACATTTTCACCAATTAGAATTTAAAAAATCCGTTGTAAAATTGACTTTTATGTTCGAGTTTTTAACAAACCTGATTTGTGTTTTTGCTTCAGCTAAAATTCGTATAAACAAAATGAGAGTTTTAAATTTGGCTGCTGTAGCTTGTTAGCGAGTGTGACTCTTCTAGGTAAAGTTATTTCCTGTGGCGTAGAAATAACAAGCCACTCACTCACATTGGCTTTAAGGGACGCATTTTTTAGTCTTAACATTTACTTTGAATTTTAAAAGTAATATTTTGACCCGTATTTTTTGTGAAATCTGTTTTAACTTTGTGAGAAGAAATTGGGGAGCATTATTTGTGTAATGTTGAAATTCTCAACCTAATAGATTTTTCTATGTTCAGTAACTCATTCTAGGGTCTGTAATATATGTGAGATCAAGACAAAGAATCGTAGAATCGGCGGTAATATGTAACTAATTTTAGTAGTAATAAAGGAAATTGAATATTACTCAAAATTAATCCCGAACAATATTAATTGACATGGGCTTTACTGAATAATTGATGCGAACATTTATCTTAAAGACAATAAATTTTTGAATAAACTTTTATCAATTATTAACAAAACGTTTACGTTTCGTTTTTATTATTTTATTGTCGCTATGCAGGTAACAATTTGAAAAATTATTTGTATAGGTATTTTATTCGATTTTTAAATTTTTAGTTTTCTGCTAATTAATGTAGTTCCTTTTGATTCTCTACAAACACGCTCAAATATTAGGCTGGCGACTAATATAGCATCATTTCAATGAAATTGGAAACGCGGCATACAAACAAGTCAAGACAAAGCGCTTCGCACCTCACCTGGCGCAGATCGTGGGTGGCTACGGGGCTTTTGGATATTATTTACACTCAAACTGAAGACCTACGTTCGACTTTGATGAAAGAACGACTTTGATAATATGTAAAAAGTATTTATAACAAACGAGCTACCATTCGAAACGGCCCCCAGGGTGATATGTAGAAAAATAACACGTCATTATCGAAATTACTTTTTGTGGTGAGGTTTCGCATTTACAATTATTTACGAAGTTTTATTTTCACTATTATATCGCTACATCTAAAACAAAGATCTCTCAAACTCGAAACTCATCAATAACCACAATTAAATCTTCTATCAAATATAATTAACAGGAACTAAATATAAATTTAAAATTGACCGTAGAAAATCGTAATGTAATATTATGAAATGTTCAGTTATTTTTCTTTTGACTACCATAGAGTTCCATTCATCGACTGCTGTTCGTAGACTTCTCAAGCAATACATTTTATTAAAAATACTGAAAAGGTAAAATCACTCAAGTACCAAATAGTTATTTATTTAATAAGCTTATAAAAACATCTTTTTTAATATTATCGAATTGTTTTAAAGAAAGTAAATTTTCGACTCGACTAATATTTGTAATATCCTATTTATAATCATTCTTCTTGAGGGCATAAAAATCCACTCTCTATCTTGGGCCATTTAATTCAATTACTCTTAAATAGACGATGTCAAGGATAACACGCCTTCGCGCTTTTCCTGCAGTTATTTCCATCCTCATCCTAATTAAAGCCCGCACAATGTCTTATAATTCGTAATGACATAATCCCAAATGATAACGCAAAGGACTAACTTTGACACGAAGTTCTCTGTTATATGAAAAATGAAATATTTTTTACTATTTTCCAGCGTTCATTGTGGTTCCATTATTAACAGTCACTTGTTTTGAGGCTATTTATAACGCTTTGTGGATTA
This sequence comes from Pieris macdunnoughi, assembly GCA_905332375.1. Taxonomy (NCBI): domain Eukaryota; kingdom Metazoa; phylum Arthropoda; class Insecta; order Lepidoptera; family Pieridae; genus Pieris; species Pieris macdunnoughi. The sequence continues at coordinate 5,802,643 of CAJOBZ010000011.1, forward strand.
AGAACATAAATATTTTTTACCGTAAATATTTTTATTCAAGCTCGGTAATATATTCGCGAGCTAACTTGCCTGACACTTATGAGATGAGCCTCCATTTGCCCTGACGTTTTCGTGCTACCATTAAACGTGTTTAAATCGAAATATTTCTTTTAAATTATACAGCGGAATATATTTTTGTTCTTATCCGTTAAGTCATATATATATATATATATATATATATATATATATATATCCGATCGAGCTGAAATTTTAGCATGATATGTAATCTGCATCAAGGATTGTTTTTATCTATTTTTTTTCTACAAGTATTGCAAAATTAAACTTGTATGAAATGTATTCTTTGTTTTGGTGCTCATTTCTCAACCATTCAATCACAATATGCCACAGCAAAGCGTGGGTACAGCTAGTTACTTATATATTACTTTCCACGCATACTAAAATTGTGTTTAATGTAAAAAAAAAGGAGGCCGTAATTAATTATCACAGGTCCATATTCATTCGACGATATTAGTCCCGATTCCCTACGGGTCAGTCATTAACGCACTTCACTAATATTACCGACTTATTTAATTTAGAGAGCAGTGTTGGCCTAGTGGCTTCAGCGTGCGACTCTCATCACTGAGGTCGCAAGTTCGATCCCCGGCTGTGCACCAATGGACTTTTCTATGTGCGCATTTAACATACACTCGAACGGTGAAGGAAATCATCATAAGGAAACCGGCTTGCCTTAGACCCAATACGACGGCGTTAGTCAGGCACAGGTGGTTTATCCTACTTGCCTATCAGATTGATAAATCATGGTCGGTCGAGGTCATGAAACAGATACAAAAATAATGAAAGATGTAGCGCCACTGTTTAATTTTATTATATGTTACATTTATGAGATACATATCTCTTAACTACAGTATAAGAGCCCTATATCTCATATACCACGAAGGACATGCTTTATAGAATATGCCAGTAGCACAAAGCAGGCAGAACGCAGTAATTATTCTGATACAGGTGCTTGTGGCTTGTCTTTGTATACAACTTGACACTTGAGAAACTGTTGCCTACTTCCTCAAGAACTTTGCTACATTCGTAAGTAATTCATTAAACTTAAAACTAGGAAACTCGGAAATTAAATTTTAATATGCAGAGTTTTGTAGATTCTTTATTATTATTTATAATTAAAAAAGATGCATTTTAATTTTAAGACTATAAAGAGGTCCAAAGTCCAAAACTTAAGTCCTCCGAATATTAGAAGATGCATTAACAGCACACTTGAAGTACAATTTCCTATCGCTATTGGTACAATGTATAGGTGCAATAGGCTGATTTGCAGCAGAACTTGCTGGAATGGCCAGAGCAGCGGAAGGCAACCTTCCTTGCCTTCTTGTAAGCTTTCTTGTTTCGGTTTCATGCGGAGTATGTGAGGCTAAATTGCAAGACAAAAATACATTTATTTTATTTATTTATTAACACTTCGTTGCATGGACAGAATACAATACAATTGACATAATTAAATGAAAAAGAGGGCAACTGGCGACCAGGCAACCACTGTGAGAATTTTTTATTTTTATTTTGAGCCTTAACTTATTTCCTAACACAAAAATATCGATTTATCTCATGTGTTAGTGAATATCATTTACAGTTAGTATGTATCAGAAACCCTCTCCAGTCAAGGCCTCCTCCAAGGCTTGCCATCTTTCTCTATCCTGGGCTATTTGGATCCATTGAGGACCCGCGATTTTTTTGATGTCATCATCCCATCGAGCGTAGGGTCTGCCTCTGTATCATTTGCCTGGTGGACCTCTCCATGTAGTTACTGTTATCGTCCACCTGTGATCACAGAAAAAGTAAATTAATTAATATAATTAAGAATTATATGAAAAAATTCAATAGAAAAATGTTTTCTGTTAAAACAGACTAAATTTAAGCTTTGAATAAACGACAGCAGTATTGGCAGAAATTAATATTCTATTTAAATTTGCTGAAAATACGTAATCGTTGAAACGCCGCAGAGCTGGTTAGTATAATAACAATAATATAGTAGAAAAAATGAAATTTGACTAATTAATTCTGCCTTTACAAGGCTTTAATATCAAAATGTTATATTAGCTCGGTATTCTTAATTAATGCACATCTAATACCTTTGTTTGTTGAGCGCAGATCCTTTGAAGCTTATTTTATGTAACTAGAATTAACGCTTTGCAAGATTCAAATGGCTAATTGTTTGTGGATGGTTTGAAGGGTGTTAACCGCATACAAAAAACAAACAAGAATATACTTATTGTCAGGCGTTAATTATTTGTAACAATCTTGATAATACTTTGTATAAGTTTTAACCTGTAAGAAGGTCATCTATCCGGCATCCGCCACTATTATAATTCTAATCTGACCAGCCCTCTGTAGATACGATACAATAAACCTAAAACAACTATGTTTTATCTTTATCACTCTCCAGTTATTTAAAAAAATGCATAAACGGGACGAAGCATTCTTATACCAGTCGAGGCTTGGTATTAGGACTGTAAAAATTTAAGGCGTACGTAACCGTACTAAAATAGATTTTACTGTCTTTAAGACATAATTTATATCAAAACAGGTCCATTATTTCAAATGTTAGTATCGTAATATTGTTCTAGAATGTAATAAAGATTTAATTGTCCATTTTAACTGGGATATTTTATGATAACTGTTTATATTATATTTTTAAAAACATCTCATGTTTGGAGTAAGTCCGTAGACTATATATAGAAACATTTGAATGTTTTATATTTAGATCACATTAAAATTATTTTGGCTAATAAAAGAATAAACTTCGTAATTATACAGCTTTTTTCTTTCTACGAAATGTATTTAAAAATACAATTGCTAGACAAAAATAACGATTATTATTGCGTATATGTTCTGTAAGCGCAGCCAATTTTTAAAGTTATAAGAACCAAATTTTATAGCCTACTATGAGAATTGCGAACATATATCGCCATAGTATATTTGAACTGTAATTTATGCACGACATTCATTGCTGCGTCAGAGCTGTGTTTACATTATCACTAGTGGCTGAGCGGCAATACGACTGCAGTAAGATTTACTGCCTTAATGGTATTTTTGTTATTATAACACTTAGGTACCATGGCTTCTTTTGTGAGTGCTATTTTCTAAGTAGTAATTTCTCTCGTGTCTTGTACATACAATATAGGTATGCACAAGACGTTTGACTTTACGTTAAACAGATCTTGTAGTCATGGCTCTACATGCAACGCAAGCGTGTTTTACCTTAAAAACTAAACTTAACTTTTAATTATATTTAATAGTATCAATATTATATTATCTGTATTGCGACAACATTAATACCTCAGTGTTAAATCTATTTCATAATATATCGTAATTCGTATTATCTCTATTCAAAAAGAGCTTGGTTCTCTATAGATATAAAATAGGAAAATAGCTCTCTAACGCCTACGGATAAAAAGTAAATTTAGAATGCGGGTATTGTTAATAAAAGTTTCAATTACCAAAGAAACAAATCGCAAACTGGCTGTCAAAAACCGCACGCGGACCAAATTAAAATAAAGTGAAGTAAAGGTAATCGAAACGCATTCTTTCTTTTGATATTTGGAATAAAAAATAGTGTTAATGAAACTAAGCGTAATTCTACTTCAAAGAAGTGTTAAAAAAAAATTAAATTAATTTAGATCTAACCTCAAGTATAATTTGCCCTCAGTATTAAAGAAAGCAAATCATTAATCAGTACAAAATCGTACTTTTAACCTTGTTAATGAACATAAAAAAGTAAATTAAAATAATTACCGGTGCTCTGTTGAATTTAATTTATAAACTCATTATAAGTCTATTGAAGTTCGCGTAACTTTGAACTTAAAGGTGAGTAAAAGTATTTTGAAAAGAAATTTTAATTATTTAGCCAATTAATTTGTAAAAATTCATGGTATTAACGAAAATATATTTTTTGTAGCCTGTCTCAGTAAATTTTGATAAAATACGGATTTTTTGTTCTTGTAATATTTTTGGTTTAGTTTTAAAATGGGCCTAGAGTATTGAAGTGAAAAAAGATCTATATTATATAGACTAACAGATTTCCTTCTTTCTACAATTTCTATAATTCTTTAAATAGGACACAAATTCCTCCGTCTATTATTATTTATTTATTTTAGTAAGAAAAACAGTTCACTTTGAAAAATTATAACTTCTTAACCATGTTGGTTCCTTCTTTGATTGAACCTCGTACCCAAAAAATATATTAACAGAGTTTATATTTAAACTTGTTATTAAGACTTTGGCATTCAGAGTTAAGATTCAGCGCTAAGTTAGGCTCCCGTATGTCAAACCCAATGTTTTTGAATTACTAGAGACAAATAACTTAGTCCTTTTTTTTGGCTATCTTTTAGGTATGAGCCTTAGATTTAATTTTCTGTATCTGTTTCGTGAGCATTTGTTTTTAATATAGGTACGTCACGTGCCTGCCACACGCTGTCGTTTTTTTGATTCTAAGGTTTCCTCACGATGTTTTTACGTACGAGCGAGTGTTATATGGGCTCATAATAAGTGCATCGGGGATCGAACGTATGACCTCAGGAATGAGGTTCACATTTCCAAGCAACTAGGCATCTGCATTAGTAAATTCACGACAAATTAACCTTGCATTAAACGTGGACGTGGTATTTGATGCTAGCAATAATATTTCTTGCTATAAGTTTATATCTTCTATAAAGGTCAATAGATATCTAGGACAGTTATACTGTAGTCTATATTTGGCGAGACAGTGCGTCGCCTGCCTGACCTACGAGATTTGGCTGGCATTGAGATAAATTACTTTTCTTCCATTTCATGAGCTCGAATATTACATAGTAACAAACATTATAGGCTTAAATTTAAGTCACTAGTTATATAATTTTAAGATTACATAAAAATAATCTGATCGTATATTCTATTTACGAAATTATTTTATATATTTTTTTTATGAATGTAAGAAATAAATAGAAATACAAGAACATTTGTTTCTCAAATAAATCAGTAATTGCAGCGTGATTTTTAATTAGTTTAGTCTTGTTTTTAAGATGGTAACTTGTCTTTGTTTAAAATTGTACTTAGTTTACGCATTTTTACAGAAAAGAAGTTATATTTTAACTATATAGTTACTTGCAGTACCTAAAAATAAAAATGAAATTTAATATTACGCAAATAACTTTTTAAACACTACACCAAATTAGTTAATTTTTGTTCGTTACTCAGGACGGTCTCTAGGAAAATTGAGTGAGAGTTGAGACAGAAGACTAGAATTGTGCGAATGTGTTGTTCAAAATAAAGTGTATTACATAACGCAACACCTGTGATGTTGTAAATCATACAGGATTTATGTGCTATGTTCGACAGGTCAGTTTGTTAAAGCCATCTAACCGCAGATGGTTTCATCCATTTTCAATACTATATTGGTCTGCCACAATATTTAGGCTGCGTTATTTAAGTTTCAGGTATTTTAAATATCAATCCTCACACCTCAAAAGCTGGCAATTTAATGTGTTAATAGTAAGACCAAAATTCCTTTTAATATGACAAACATTTATATATTCTAAATTTAATCCTTTTTAAACAAAATATTTTCCCACTATGTCCATGCGTCGGGTTGTTCCTCTTTCTGCAATACGTACGTGAACGGTTGCTACTTGTGGTGACTGGTTGTGCTTGATCCCGTGTATTTGGTGATATTATTTATAATTACAACCAGTCATTTTACACGTTATAACATTAATCGACTACGGTTTTGTTTTATTCTCTCTATAATGATAGCGATTCCTTCTATTTATATGCTAAGCGTTTGTTACTTTTTAATAAGACATTTTGTTTCAATATGTAATGTGAAGCAGGGCGTAATGGTTGCAGTTCCTTACAATTTCCTTGTACAGAACTTGGAGATTAAAAAGAGTTTCAGAGAGTGTCATGTCAGCCTTGCGATTCTGTAACTCACTTTTCGAACAGCGGTTTTCGCAGCGGCGGTCTCGCTCAAATCAGTCGTGAAGCAGTGAGATTTTACGTTTATTTTATTATGATAAAAAATGAACTACAAGCTCCCTCCTTATCAGAATGCAGAATGCCTTATCGCAAGGCAGTACTCGCCCGCTCTACGCCCTTAATTTGGGAACTTGCAAATGTAAATTCTTCCTTGAATATACAAGTGTATGTACACAGTTAAATAAATTTTGATTTGTTTCGATTATGTGTGTATTTGTGTATATGTATATCATTATGTAATTCGATAACAACACCGATAAAACTGGCTTTTATCACTCGATTTAATTGTGCTTTTGCAGTTATAGTCTGTCGACTATGGGTTAACTTTTACACTACTGCGTGATTGATGCACATTTTTATCAATTTAAAATGTGGTTCTTAAATAAATTTGAATCTAGTTTCATAGAGCTCAACTCATGGGTAATTTTCTACTAAATTGTACGAGGATTGTGTATGATACAACTTATAACTTTTGCTAGGAGTAATCGTTTGGAAGGGTGGTAAGGAGTTAGCGATGGATCGATTTGCGACTTCAACTTAAGGTGAGGTGACGTGTGACGAATATATCAATCTAGATATTTGTTGAAATTTCGAGAACTCTTAGCTATGAACTAAAATAACAGCTATTCGTTGCCACTCTTGTTCTTTGTGATTGTTGTGTTCAATGTTATTTATTTAAGCCACCTTCCTTTATTTAGGAAAACAATAAGCTTTCATGTTAAATTTATATTGATGTTAATTGGGTAGAAAATAAATTGATTTATGTAACCTAACTTTAGTTAAGTCACATATAAATATTTTAGTTAATAAGCGTAAACAAAATTTAAACAATCATCGCACACTCGAAGCCAATATTGAGCCCTTTAGTTTTTACCACACTCATAAATTGTATTTAAACATTCTCGTTTTCGATAATGTCCAATATGTCATTTAGATTTGTGAACCCTCAGACAAGCCATGTTAGCGTCGCAACCCCACTATCCGTAATTTTATGGTAGTTATAAGCTCATACTTGAATTAAAGTCAGTTGTTACCCAGCTTCAAAATGTTTATTTGAACATAGCCATACAAAAACCGCCACCAAACTTAGTTCACTTATAAAGATTTAATCCCAGAATCCGTGATGCTGCCTTATGCAAATGTTTAACTAGACTTCAACAATTGTCAAATTGGAAACCCGAAGCTAATCAATCGATACTGTGCATATAAATGAGTAATTTGCATAATCTTTGTAACAGAATGGTTCCTTCCAATGTTGTATCGTTTAAAACAGCTGTACCACTTTATTTTGCATAAGACGCCTGAAATCTTTTAATTTTGCAATTGATTGGAGATATAAATATACATATTTAAATTAAGAACGGCGGAAGAGGAAGTCCAAAGTATACATATTTTATGTAAGTACCACACGTTATGGAAAATAAAATTGTGACTTCTATATTATATAATCCATTAATATTTATTGTACAAAGGGCTTTCTTATTTATTTTTTAGTATTTTGTCAACAATATTCGACTTTGGATACTATTACTACGAATGATTCCAACATTTTTTAAATAAAAAACTTTAATACAATATGCCGACCGCCGCCCGCGCCGCGCTGGAAGCTGTGATATTTGAATAGTCTCTAGTCCTGCGCAATTAGGTCCTTATAAGAATTATCCTACTACTCGTATTATGTTATCGATATGAGAAGGGTCAATGAGATGTGCGAGGCGCACGAATTATTCATTGACACTATTGTTGTGTGCTCAAAGTAGAAAAGTCAAAAAAACAAATTCACTTTCTTTATTGATTCTAATATTAATTTCATCTATATTGTTCGATTTAAAATACGACTGAAAACCTCATAGGTGTGGGCTTCAGATTTATAAATGTTTCATGATCATTTTTCAATCTAATAGGCAAGGTGATCAGCCTCCTGTGTCTGACACACGACGTCGACTTTTTGCTGCTCTCACACAGTCTATATCTTTAGTAATATTATCAGGAAAGGTTTGCTTATTCGTAGCAAGTAACCTGAAAAATTTCTGAACCGGTTGTAAAGTACCTCTAGATAAAATCAGGAGTATTCCGTGTTCAGGCAAAACTTACAAATGTACAACCTCGGATATTAAAATGAATCTATTACATATAAGTATAGATAAGCAAGTTATTTAATTCTAAAATTCATTATGATATAATATTAAACTCTCACATCTAGCCTTGAGCTTCACAATATAGTACCTACACCTGTGGTCTCAAACCCTTGAATTGAATAATAGTACCTATGTCAGATCGTCTTAATGGATGATTTGTCATTTTGTGCTTAATAACGGCATATGTTAAAATACTAGAATATATATTTATTATAAATTAGAAGTATCATACGTAATCTTCGTTAATAATTTGGTTGACTTAATTAATGAGCTTATTATTTTGTTTCTATTTATCAATTTCAATTGTTATTATTATTACAGAGTGGGTTATGAATATTGTAAATTCTCTAAATAAAATATGAATGTTAATGTTCAATATTCGTTTTAATTTATTTTAACATTGCAATGTCAGTGGTAGCTTATGTAGGCTTAGCCCATGAAGCCAGATAAATTACTAAAGCGACCCTGGGGGTGAGAATGTAAAACAAGAGACGAAACGATGATATTGGCTGGGACTTGCGAGAGATGAGCGAGTGCCTAACATTTCCTGACAAAAAAAAGAATCGTAAACACCAATAAAAATATTTTTTTAAATTAACCTAATCGGAAGAGGCGGCTCCGGAAATGCGGATGCCGATAAGAAATCTAGAACAACTAAACGGATTTTTGTTGATATCACGACTGTTTTTTATTGAGTTGGTTGGTTTATTATAAAAGACTCGTTTATTTGAGATATTTGTGGACAAATATACAAACGGTATACACTCGTGAAATTTAGCACATGTGCTTAAGAAATATATCATAATAATGTAAAATTATCCAATTCGATTATATCGAGGTAAAACCGATAATCATTTTGAAGTTTACTAAACAACGATGAGAAATCTTAAAGACATCTTTGAAATCCTTAACAAACCGATAAAATAAATTAGTAAATGTGCCACAAGTAATCAAAAAACAATAACTAGCCTTAAAATAAAATAACTAAAATATATTATTATTAAAAGGAGTAACGTTAGACAAGGTACCGAAGATACTGGAATTGAATAATATTTTGAATAATAGACTAAATCTTTGTCCGAGGTAGCTGCCAGCTCTTCGGTCTCCTGTGATGTTGACTAACCTTTTTGCTATTTCCTTAAAAAGCCTTATACCCCACGGACCAAGGGGTCCCGGCATCGAATGGGACAAATATATTCGCCGAGCCTAGACCCTTATTTGCATACTTCAGCCACGGCACAAGACGCACCAGCTCTGTCGTTGCTTCCATGTACATGGGAAGGGGCCAGCGTGTCTGAACAGGTTGCATCCGGTCCATCTTCCAAGAAATCAAACGTATACCATCCGGTCTCTTGCCATCTTCTCTTGCAATACCAGTCGGCTCAAATAGACTTGGCACGTTGAAAAAATACCAAAAAAAGTTCTTTATTAACGAGAACAATCATGTACTAGGTCATGCACTAAAACTAGATGTAGTGTAGTGGCCTTTATAGAACTTCTTCCCAAATACCACTAGCCTCACAGCATACTTTTAAAAATAAATCATCTCTTACGCATCAATTGCTGCTTAGTTTATAATATAGTTCGACATGAAGTCGTAGACAATAGCATTTCTGCTGCAAACATGCGACAATACAGAAATGTATGAGAATGACATTTGCTTGTCACGTGCTGTTCGACGCAAGTATTGGACGAGATAAAGACGTGTTGTTTTTCATGTATTTAAATAATATATTGCTATCAAACAGTATCCAAAAAAATATTTAAGATCAGGAGAAAAAAAAAAATATTCTTGCTTTAATATAAACTAGATTATGTCTATTGTATAATAAATAAAATAAGATTGGAAATACAGAATTTATGTTCATATTATTTCTTTCGTACACAAACAAAGCTGCCTACTGAAGTTCGTAACAGGCCGGCAACGCACTTCCGAGCCTTTTGGCTATGTGAGTGTCCATGGGCGGCGGTATCGTTTATCATCAGGTGACCCTTCTGCCCGTTTGCCTCCTGTTAAATAAAAAACCTAGGATATCAGCGTAATTGGAATTTTTCATATTGAAACAATGTCAAAAATTCCATAAACTATTTTATAGTTATCGAAGAACTTACTCCAACCAAAACCAAACTCCTACAACCAAAATTTAGATGGATTGCTAAAACATGAAATCGCTTTTACTTCTTTCCATTCCATTTTTAAATTTAGCTATTGATAGGTATTTGCGTAGGTTTTCAAGCATCATCCGACTTTTATAAGGTTAGGAACAATGAGCTTGGTGACCTTCCAAAAGGTTAACTTAACCTGCCAGCTTAGATACAATTTACGTCTCATACGACATACGATAAATAAAAAATCTCAAAAACAGCTTGGGACTTTTTATTTCTGACCTATTATATATCTGACAATAAAAACCCAAATAAGAGCCGTGGATATTATGTTTTTTTTAAATAAAATAAATATCTTTACTAATAAGAGGAGAGTACATATCCGATTTCCTCTCTGAATAAAATTAATATTATTTATTATTATTCAATCTGAATTAATAAATAGCATTAGCTATAAGTTGTCCGCGCGTAAAGTATTCCTATCCGATAGGAATAGGAGTTAATGTCACAGACGCCAGTATACTATCTGCCACTGAATCGTTAGACACTATTTTTACTCTATTTTTCTTCGGAACGCAGAGAACAATTTTTCCTCTTTGTCCCCCGGGATAATTGAATTCCGTTCGGAATAAGTACGTTTTGTGGTAAGCCGTAACTCTTCGCCTTTGAATTTCTTAGCTTCGTCTGACATTTGCATAAGTTGAGTACACTTTAAAATGTTTTAGAACAATAGGGGAAATGTTTACGTCAATAGAACCTTAGATATTTATAAATTACTTGTAAGTTCGTCTGCGTCCGTGAGTAATTAGACATTCATTTTCATTAATTCGTTCTCATCTCTTTGGGATAACTCTTATTCAGGATAGCTTTGATATTTTTTAACCCAGAAAAAATTGTAACTTCACAACATACGTTTGTTTCCTAAATAAAAGATAATTATTAAAACATATATAATATTTCTTTATGTTAATACATACACAAAGAAATTAAAAATATACTGAAACTGAAGAGTTAATGACGTGAAATTCGAATAATCGATTCCAATTATACGATTCGTAAAACTTTTAAACGAATATAAAATTCATTATTTAGTGGTGAAAATTACTAAGTACATAATAATTTTCACCAATACCAAGGAATAACAAGGGAAATTGGAGTTAATCAGATGCACGAGAAAGTCAAACTAAATATATCTATCGTAGAATATCGCAATTCTAGGAGACATAAAGATATAAAAATACATAATGCAGTTTAAATTCCGTAACGTAAATCCCTCTATTTTTTGTCCTAAAATATATGACTTTTCCGGAAAAATATAAAACTCGCGTGGACAAAATTCTAAATTTCCGCGTTATTAAATCAAAATATTCAGTCGTATAAAGGTAAAATATTCTCCTTTAAACCGGCTCTCAACGTTTTCCACCATTTTCCGGGAAACTGGATATTTGTAACTTCATACCCGACCGAGCAACGAAGTACATGTCGGATTATATTTCGATTGATTTTGATGTTTTGTAAAGCTTACCAACATTTATATTTCCACTCTCGAAGACCGGCCCAATAGTTGGGCTCATGTCTAAAATGATTTCGGTCCCTTAAATAATTAAATCATTAGTATATGCATTTTATTGCTATCACTTTCTTTGATAAACATGTGTATAAATTTCTTTTTTATGTTCTTTTTACACGGGCTATTTTCTACCATAATATGAATTCACCACCACTAACTCCGATGTAAAGACTAATGTATCTTTGTTGTTATAGTTTTATAAACTTTAAACTTTTGATTGTAATAACTGTATGTCAATAATAAAATAAATATTGAAAACCAAGCAACACTTGCCCCCTAACCATCCTTCTCCATTATATGAAATATAAGTCTTTCTTTATTAACCGAGCCCGGCCGCGCTAGAGAAATTCATATTCGCAAGTACTTAGTTGAAATTTTTGTAAACGACATGGGTAACAAAATAATGAGGTTCTCATGACACAGTGATAGCGTGAAAATTGCTCGGTCGGAGAGCATATTATACTTAATTTTGTAATTTCGTCTGTAGTCAACATCATTAAAATATATTTTTTTACAAAAAATTGTTATTCACCACTTATATAAATTACTTAAAATGTCACATGGGACATGGTGTAATGGTTGCAGCTCCTTACAAACATTTTGTAAAACAAAAAAATGGCGATTAAAAAGAGTGGCGGAGAGTTTATTGCCAGTTCTTCTCTCCCGTTCTACGCCCTTGATTTGAGAACTGGCATTAAATGTAAAATTAGAAGCATTAATATGTATTTCTTTACTGACAAGTCATAAGTGTACATTATGTTACCTATGTGATCAAATGATTTTTTATTTATTTATATAATCTTCATCATTACTGAAGGTCGTGCTGGTGTTGCATATCGTCCTCCCTTGCCTTAGGTCTTTGGCAATCCTCAGCGCCCGTGTAATAAGGCTTGAAAGGACCTTAACTTGGTCGGTCCACGAGTAGGGGATCGCTCTCGAGGTATCGTCTTCCACTCTGCCGGTGACCACAAGCTTCTCTAAGCTTCTCTAATGAGACCTCTGCGTGATATATGTCCAGAGAAGCACAGGATGCTTTGGTATTACACTTAAACACTAACCCGAAAATGAAGGATTTTCTCAAGCTTTGTATGTTACTTTCTAGTTTTAATCTAATATATAATTCAGGTCACGTATAACGTAATTTTTTCTAATATGGAGATTTGCTCACAAAGTAACTTTTTCAAACTCATGTCAGATAAAACCTTGCTTATCCTTTGTAGAAGGGTAAGGAATATTAATATTTCTATACTTGGCTATTTTAAAAGATAGTGTTGGCCTAATGACTGGCGTGTGACTCACATCCCTGAGGTTGTAGGTTCGATCCCCGGCTATGCACCAATGGACTTTCTTTCTATGTGCGCATTTAACATACGCTTGGTGAAGGAAAACATCGTGAGGAAACCGACATGACTTAGACCCAAAAAGTCGACGGCGTGTGTCAGGCACAGGTGGCTGATCACCTCCTTGACTATAAGATTGAAAATGAATCGAATGATGACAGATTCAGTAATCTGAGGCTCAGACCTAAAGAGGTTGTAGGACCGCAGATTTCATTTTATTTTAAAAGATAAACCAACATACAGAAGCGTTATGACCCTATACGAAACATGGCCTATTATTTCTACATTTTCTGTTGTTTGATTCCAAAAATTAATAATCACTTACCAGTGATCGCAAAACGCACAAGAAAGTTACAAGGTCTATTGTAAAATTTAACAAAGCATTTCAATATTATAAACTGCGGATTAACTATAAATTGCTTTCAACCTCAATTTTAATGAATATTCAATCAAATTTCAGGAGCATTAAAATGTCTATTTCTAGGCAAATTTAATAAATCCTAGTCGGAAACATGAAGCCAATTAAAACCTTTATTTAGCAGCTAAATTGACTTCGCTAATTAAGTCGAGCTGAGGATCTTAGCCAAGAATGGGTTGAGCAATTTCAATAAACGAAGACCTTTCTTGACCTTAATACTGTGTCGAGTGTATAGTGGTAATTTGAGATGATACTAGCTGACCCGGTAAACGTTATTTTGCCATGTATAGTATTTCTAGGAAACATTTTTTTTATTTCAATAAAAATAACTATCTACAATAATAAAAAATAGGGGTTGATCGTAGAGGGCTGAAAATTAAGGGTTGTATGTATTTTTGTATGCTATCATATCATAAAACAAACAATTTTGTCTAAAAAATAAAAATAAAAGTTATTGGTCCCACATTTAGGGGGATGAAAAATAGATGTCCAATTGCAGACCTAACCGATATGCGCACATCTCCACGAAAATGGGTGTATATGGGATGCGATGACTACCCTTTTTGGGCGTTTGCCCCCCTATTTCAATTTATATAAAAAAAACAAAAATCGGTCGAGCCATTTTAGATTTTAATTACAAACTCCGTGACACGAGAATTCAAGATTTAAGAAGAATTTACGAGTATGGGTAGCTTAAACGTTACGGGTGTGTTCGGCTCGATCGTAGCGGTATTAATTTTTTTCTTTTTATTATTGCTAAATATATTATAAATAAACTAAAATTACAGAAAACAACAAATAAACAACGGGGTTTAACCTTGGTGTCTGATGACAGGTTAAACCGGTAAAATCAATTTGTACCGTGGGCTACATCACGGTACAAATTATAAGCTCCTTATCTAACTCGAACTACATGGAAATTACAACAATCAGAGGGTTTTTACCTTATACATAATATTACATCTAATTTAAATTTATTGAGCCAAGCAATCACATCAAAAAATACCTTTTTACGGTACCCTTAGGTTGTAACCTATCTATAGATAGCTGAAAACCTAGATGGTAATTTCACAATGGTTTGACGAGAGTAGTTTATATGAACTAATTTCAATCTTTACAATAATTGTAGCTGCTAACTGTTTATTATGAAACTGTCCCCTTATAAAAACTAAATCAGAAATTCTGTTTTCAATCTTTCTCTTTTCGTCACAGCGTAAACTCTATTTGACAGAAAGGGACAAAAGAGTACTAATTTTAGGAGTAATGTACTTTTGTACGTTAATAATGCACGTAGCGAAGCTTTATAAGAAACTTGCTAATTATCCTACAAGGCCCCTATGATAAGTTACGCTGGTATAAAATATTTAATTTGACGAAATCCATTTCTTGTAACTGGAATTTATAAATTAAACTTTTTCATCTGGACAGTAATTAAAGTAGGATTAAAACGAAGGTTTCGCTTAGGTAGTTGCTTTAGTGTATATTTTTAAACAGAGCGGTTGTTGCGGTCGTCTATTCGAACCTCTGCTATGGTCTTCTATTTTTTTCATACCTGATGATGTCTTCGTCTGTCTCACACTTCAACAATGTACGAGGTGGCCATGTTTATAAAAAATTTGGCTGTTTTAAAAAAATAATACATTAAGATCACATACTATATATATCACTATTCCGTTCATACATTCGTTTAAAGATCACTCTACATCTTCTACCGCATTTACCATGGAGAGTGTTCAGGGGAGTTGTTCGGATTAATACCTGCAGCTGAGTTTCATCATCGGACGTCGAGGCAGAATACTAAGTTCCACCCGTATCACCTCGACGTCCGCCGTTCCACAACTGAGCGTTTTTCAAGGCAGTTTTTGCCGCGCACCACCACTATGTGGAACCAGCTGCCCACTGAAGTATTTCTGAAACAATTCGACTAAGGGGCCTTCAAGAAAAGAGCGTACCAATTCTTAAAAGGCCGGCAACGCACTCGCGATCCCTCTGGCATTGAGAGTGTCCATGGGCGGCGGTTTCACTTAACATCAGGTGAGCCTCCTGCCCGTTTGCGTTTTGTTCTATAAAAAAAATAGATTGGATATAAATATCAAAATTACTTGTACGTTGATTTACAATAGCAATACTTTCCCAAAGCATGAACATTGATTATAATAATATCATTATTCATGCATAATAAACCTAGAAATTACATTTGAGCGCCATTATGTTTTTCTATTCTTTCAGAATCCGGCAATAGAACCTACATTTTATTTAACCAACTAACTACTCTTATCTTGATTAAAATGTAATATATGTTCACCACATTTTACAAATTATTTCTCAGAAAAAATAGCGTCTGCTAAGCCTTGCCTTAATCTCTTTTATAATGAGTTTTTCTTTGGAGTATTACGATGCGCTGTAATAAAATAGATTTTAAACGAAATTATTTCTTGCTATTATTTAATGCTATTATCCTGCACTAGCTGTACCAAATTTACTTGTTTACTTCAAGGGGTTTCATACTTTAATACTGGTTTTAAAAGTGTAAAATATTCATATTTTTTTTACTCAACACTTCAGCTAGTAAATAATATTGGAAAATTGTTTATTTAAAACTAATTCCTATCTAACCAACTACAAAGCCCAAAGGTATATGGAAGATGTACCATAATACTCGTAAAACTCACCTCAATTTATTTTACAGATAAAAATCTCATTACTATTATGAGTTTTTTTACTTATTATTTACCCTTCTAAAATGTATATCAATAGTATTGAAGACGTACATCAAGCCAGTTATGATCCAATTATACAGTTTAAAGGAAGGATTTTCCCGAATATCGGCCATCTTTCGAAGAAGGCTTTAGAAATTTCGATTGAAACAAGTTGGCTTTTAATTCTCATCGAAACTTTTGAATTAAAACTTGATAAGTCGTTGGCGCTGGTTTAATTCAATCACTTAGATTTCTACTTGACCTTTCACCACAAATTAACGGAATACGAAGTATGTAACAACAAAATAGCTCTTTAATTATTACTAAAATTATTATTTAATACTTAAAGCCTTTAAAGATAAAAATCTGTAACATTTTTTACTATGTCCGATAAACCCTTGGAATACTTACACAATCGATGATATTTTATTTTATTTATTTATTGCATACATAATCTGAAATAAAAAAGAAGTTTATAACAGTGTGGTGGAAACATAAATTGGACACAGATTTTCTGTCCACCAGAAAGTCGAACAGAAATCAAATAATTAACTTATATACTTACTATTACCTATTATATTATATACTATTAACTTATATATTATCATAACAATATAGCCATAAAATTGCATCATTGAAATGTCACGAACCAATTGAAACATCGACGCTCCATGCAAGAAACCTGTTTTCGACGAGAATTCTATTA
This sequence comes from Pieris macdunnoughi, assembly GCA_905332375.1. Lineage (NCBI taxonomy): Eukaryota > Metazoa > Arthropoda > Insecta > Lepidoptera > Pieridae > Pieris > Pieris macdunnoughi. The sequence goes on from CAJOBZ010000011.1 coordinate 5,819,632, forward strand.
CACGAATACATCCTGTATTCGAATAAGAAGTCAATGAAGATGATGTCTGATTAGTATGCTTATAGAAATATATACTATGTATATATATTCTTTGGCTAATTCCCTGACTATATTGGTGTCTGAGGTATTAAGTAACGTATGTGTATATTATTTTGGCTTAATATCAGAGTTTGAAAGCGGATATTTTTTTTTTTTTTTTTATGTAATAGGAGGCAAACGGGCAGGAGGCTCACCTGATGTTAAGTGATACCGCCGCCCATGGACACTCACAATGCCAGAAGGCTCGCAAGTGCGTTGCCGGCCTTTCAGGAATTGGTACGCTCTTTTCTTGAAGGACCCTAAGTCGAATTGGTTCGGAAATACTTCTGTGGGCAGCTGATTCCACATAGTGGTGGTGCGCGGCAAAAACTGCCTTAGAAAACGCTCTGTTGTGGAACGACGGACGTCGAAGTGATACGGATGGTATTTTGTATTTTGCCTTGACGTCCGATGATGAAACTCAGCTGCAGGTATTAGACCGAACAACTCCTCTGAACACTCTCCATGGTAAATGCGGTAGAAGATGCAGAGAGATCCCACATCTCTACGCAACGCCAAGGGATCAAGCCGCACGGAAAGTGACTGGTCGTCGACGATTCGAACCGCTCTTCGTTGAATACGGTCAAGTGGAAGGAGCTGGTACTGGGGAGCTCCGCCCAGAGGTGAGAGCAGTACTCCATATGGGGCCGAATTTGCGCTTTATATAGTTGCAAGCGGTGGCCCGGAGTGAAGTACCGTCTCGCCTTGCTGAGCACACCAAGCTTTTTGGAGGCTAATTTAGCCTTTCCTTCCAGATGACCGCGAAACTGAACGTTATTTGATATGTCAACGCCCAGTATTCCGATGCTAGCTGAGGCTTTAAGGAGAGTGTCTTCAAAGAGGGAGTAGCGACAAAGGGAGTTTTTTAGCGGAAAACGCGCATACTTGTGTCTTCTTGGGGTTAAATTGGACTAGATTTAGTCTACCCCAGTCCGAGACTCCACGTAGAAGAGTTTCGACTTCAGACACAAGTTTGTTCCGGTACTCATCGACAACAGCCCGAGAAATACCTGCCCGGCCAGTGTAAAAAGTATCCCCAGTGCTGTCGTCCGCATAGCAATGAATGTTGCTAAGCTGCAACATATCATTGATATGCAGAATAAACAGGGTCGGGGATAGGACACAGCCTTGTGGGACACCAGCATTCACAGGTTTCAGGTGGGAGCATGCTCCGTCGATGACGACTTTGATGCTTCGATCAGCGAGAAAGCTGGAAATCCAGTTGCATAATTTCTCAGGGAGCCCATAGGCTGGAAGCTTCGAGAGCAGTGCTCTGTGCCATACCCGATCGGAGGCTTTCGCTATGTCCAAACTTACCGCCAGCGCCTCCCCTTGGACTCAATTGCCTCTGCCCACCTATGTGTAAGGTATACAAGGAGGTCACCAGCCGAGCGACCACGACGGAAGCCGTACTGAGAATCGCTAATCAGCTGGTGGCCCTCTAGATACCTCAAGAGCTGGCTGTTAATAATGGTTTCCATTATTTTGGAGAACAAGGAGGTTATAGCTATTGGGTGATAGTTGGACGGATCAGAGCGATCGCCTTTTTTAGGGATCGGATGTATCGAAGCGATCTTCCAGCACTTCGGAACAGTGCCGAGCGTGTAAAGGTACCGGAAAAGGCGCGTTAGGACCGGAGCCAACTCAGGAGCACAAGTACGCAGCACGATTGGAGGGATGCCATCAGGCCCACTCGACTTATGGATGTCCAAGGAAGACAAAGCTTTACGGATAGCACGTTGCCAGAATATAACTTCGGGCATCGTAGTATCACACCGCAATAATGTCGGTGGTTCCTTCTCTTGATCATCCAAAGTGGAGTTCGACGCAAAGAGACAGCCTAGAAGATCGGCCTTCTCTTTCGCGGTATGGGCAAGTGAGTCATCCTCCCTATGCAGTGGTGGAATTGAGGGCTGACAGAAATTCCCTTGGACAGCTTTGGCAAGAGACCAGAAGGCTCGAGTTCCCGAAGGGAGGTGGGCCAATTTCTCACCAAATCTGGCAATGTGCTCTGACTTTGCTTTAGCGATTTCTCGCTTGAAGGACCTGGAGGCTGAATTGTATGCTTTTTTACGTTCGCCGATAGTCACAACACAGGATGTCACCGCTTCTGCCCAGGCTTTAAAGCATTCACGCTTACGGCGCAAAGCCGCCTAAACCAAGGCTGGGACTTGCCACCGACCGGCACCGCAGAGAATGGAATAAAGAGTTCCATACCCTGCAGGACCACCTCGGCGACAGAGTCAGCGACGGCATCTGGAGTACTCGACGAAAAGCAAATGGGCCCCCAAGGGTAGGACGCAAAAAAAGACCGCATCCCATCCCAATCTGCTGACTTATAGTGCCACACGCAGCGACAGCCCGTGAAGCTAGGCCGAAGAGGGCGCGTGAACGGCACAATGCTCCGGACCACACAATGATCTGATGAACCCAATGGCGGTTCAACAGAGACTTGGTAGTTCTCCGGATGTGAAGTCAGCAGAAGGTCCAACAAAGAGGGTTTATGACCATCCACATCTGGTATTCGCGTAATCGCAGGGACCATTTGCGTCAAGTCATAAGCCAAAGCAAAGTCGTGAAAGGATCTTCCCGCATGATCGGTGGTTTCTGAGCCGAGCCAATCGGCATGGTGGGCGTTAAAATCGCCAAGTATCACGATTTCAGCGGTAGGAACCCTTTCGAGCAGGGAATCTGTAGCCATTTGGATGTGCTCAATGAGTCGGTCAGTTTCGGTATTTCCGCTATGGGACCTATACAGGCATGCATAGAATCGCGGATGGTCATCGCAGTCTACGCGCAGCCAGAGGTTAGATAGGTCCCTTCCTTCAAGCGTCCCGAGGCGACGAGAACAGATATCCTCTCTGACGTACACGCAAACTCCCGCCCGCGGCACAATGAATGTTCCAATTTGTACCCCGGGTAGGAGAAGTAGGAAGTATCAGCCGGGGAGGAAATCTGAGTCTCGGTAAGAGTCTCTCTCACCGCACGTACTGCCCCGGTCGTGCCTGCCCATTTGGCTGAAGCCCGAAGGCAACAGCATGGCACTCCCACTAGGGATCTTTTTCTCTCACACACATAAGCCACAAATATAGTGTCTTCGAGATTTAAAAATTAAAGATTTTCTTTAGTATCGTAATAATGCTTCAAAAGCCAAAGTTTTAAGCATCTAAATATCTGTTTGCAATCAGAAAGAATTTTTCACGATTTATTCGTATATTCAACGAATCGAAATAAAACTCCTTATCTGCAGCTTTTCATTTATATTCTGTGGACGTTCGATTGGAATGTACCTCGCAGCTGTCATAGATGCAATATTTCAACGTTTAAATGTATTGAGCAGAAGATCATAATATTCAAATGAACCTCTCTAAAATCTCTCCAGGTCTATTCAATACATTCAGAGGATTTTCTTGCCAGTCAGTTTGAAGAGATATTAAGCATTAATTTGCAACGAAGTAAAAATAATAGTACCGGAGCTCTGTTAGTTTTGGCCATAAGCAGAGACATTTTTCTACCTAGATTTGTTTGATATAGTAACCTATTTAGTTTAATATTGTAGTAACCTGTTATCTATTTGCCAATTTTTTTCGTTTTGTATAGAACCAGTTTTGATTCGATTTCCGGGTTTAATACGCCATAGATAAGCGTTCACAACTTCACCACAAGGAGGTCCAATTAAGACATAATCCTTTCTTAATTAACATATACATATAATACTTTAGCAAACAATATTATATTCACACATAATATAACGATCGCGTTAAATAAGCTTATTTATCAGTAAGGCTATTCCGTCTTATGCTCATGACATTGATGAACACAGCAAAGTGAGTGTGCAAAATACTCCTTTATTTATTCACTGCAGGCATATGGGAGTGACGTGTGTTTTATGAAATTTCACGCTAAGTGCCGCTCGTTATATTACTCCACATTCATAAGTTATTTAAGTAAATCGACAAACGCCCGCGTCTTTGCCCGCATTATCTTTATAATGTTACTTTGCAAAGACACCTCAATAAAATTCGTATGATCATTCGCCTAAGGCTGAATTCCATGGGCGGCGGTAACACTAAACATCAGGTGAGCCTCCTGCCCGTTTGCCCTCTATTCTATAAAAAACTATTTGCAAAAATGTTGCAATATTTGCATATTACGGCAAAGTTGTACTATCTATGTGAGCCAGTAATAAATCGTTTTTTTTTACATAGAAAATCGTTTTCCAAATACGAACTACAATTTCATATAAACATTTTTAAGAGTATTTTCTTAAATTTACGGGAGTAAGAGAATTAATAAAAATAACTAATCAATTTATATTAAATATTAATACAATGGAAATAATTTAACGGACCTAATATTTGTATTTATTTTAATTATGTTCATTGAAAGTCAATAGAAATATAATTTTGTCATATATATATGACAAAATTCAAAAATCAAAAATAATTCATCAACGTCTATGAAGAAATACATGTTAAATGCTTATAATTTTACAATTACTGCCAGTTCTCAAATCAAGGGCATAGAACGGACGTGATGAACTGGCAATAAACTCTCCGCCACTCTTTTTTGTTCACAAAATGTTTGTAAGGAGCTGCAACCCCATGTTTTACATCTTTAAGTAATTAACTATAATAATAAATATATAAATGAAATTAACATTTAATATAATATAGTCTATACATTTATTTTTATATTTCTCATATGAAACACAAAATATCATCTAATAAACCATTAGTTAGCGGACATGCAAGCATCAGCAATTATTGCTATCTTAGCATAGAACTTTGCCTTTTCAACACTGCAAACAATACGTTAAATATTTACATTCTTAAATTGTAGATATAATTCAAACTATTTATCACTGCAATAATATGTTAGTTAGAATTTAGTCAATATTTTCTAGGATATTAAAATCATACCAACCAAACATTTTATCGAAATCTTAATTGAATACCGAATTATACGTTTCAAATAAAATAAGGGGTAACTGTAGGGTTATTAATCATCTCGACAGGTATTACCTTACGGCGTTAATTACGTCAGTTCCCCGATACTTATTCAAAATAAACAAGAAATTCAGTTTAATGGAGTTCATCTATCACTGGATCAGTATTCAGCAAAAATGTTTATAATGTTATGATTGATGTGATTCATGTCTGCCTTTCTATATTTAACGCTGTGATTTCCCGTTGTGGAGTGAACAGCCGATGTCTTAAACCATGTAATGAATACGGAGATAAAGAATGATACTTCAAAGATTTTGCAAACGTGAAATTTATGCCACAACGGTGAGATTGATCCTAGTACAATATTCGTCTAAATAAGCTTTAGTGCATTAAGCATATAAATCCTATAATTGAATATAACAAATTGAAATAATCAAACGTAGTATTAGAATTTTAATTTAACGCGGTTATTTCATACTAATTTTATGTTACTTTGTATATTAAATTTTAAGTATTTATCCCTTCAGAAATATGTATAAATAATGGTGGTGTTTAAATACAACCATTTAAAAAAATGTAAAACGATGCGATGAGTTTCAGTAGATTATAGGGTCGGCAACGCCCTTGCGAGCCCTCTGGCAGTGTGAGTGTGAGCCTTCTGCTCATTTGCCAATATTGGATGAGGGTTGCATTATATTACTAGATTGGTTGTTAATTTTCTCTTATAACTTAATATAAAAATAAATTTCGAGTTTTGTAAGAATCCTTTGCAATAAGCGTCAAATCAAAATATCGTCACTCAATATAAATACATATACAAATATTTTTTGTTTACAATTCGACAACGTCAAAGACTTTCCCAGAAACTTAAAAAGCGGGGCTTACATTCAAAATACGTCTGTGGTACAAAAAACTCACCTTCAGACAATTTTTTTTAAGCCGTCCGTTTCAAGAGCAAGAATATTATTTGAATCTCAGGAATTTCATCTTTCCGTGAATAGAAATGTTTGAAAAGGTTGAACTTGTGAAACATAATATTCATCTAGGATTACTTGGATTCAGAATTACCCTTTATACAAAGGATATATTTGTCAGAAATGTTTTCTTAATTCTAATAAAAAAAAATTGTGACACAGTGTACACGACATTGCGGTTGCTCGCTATTCTTATTAGTTCCTTAGCTTTAAAATATGAAGTAAAGTTAAATATAGCTATGTAAATATTAAACTATAAATAAAAAATAAATAAATCACTGGCGCTACAACCTCTTTAGGTATTGGCCTCAGATTTCTGAATCTGTAACATGATCATTTATAAATCTAATAGGCAAGTAGGTTAATCAGCCTCCAGTGCCTGACACACTGATGTTTTCCTTCACCGTTCGAGCAAATGTTAAATGCGCACATAGAAAGAATGTCCACCCGGATCGAAACTACGACCTCAGGTATAAGAGTCGCACGCTGAAGCCACTAGGCCAACACTGCTCTAATAATTAACCTATAATAAATGTATTAAATATCGAATCTTTTACATCAATTATAAACATATGGTTTGAACATAAAACACATTTTGATTGGCTGAATAATTAATTATTGTATAAAGGCTTATTTTATTAAGAGAAAATAACTAATAATTAAATAGTTTACACACAAAAATAAGTGGCGCCAAGAGTTTTAAAAAATCGTGAGGAAACTAACGTTCTAGTATTTGGCTAAAAGGAGAAGTAAAAACTTGATTCCAAAACCCATACAGACCTGTGTAGGTATGGTGACCACTGGTTTTTAAATTAGACGCAATAGGTTTGTAAATTAACCTAATAATAGTCAACCTTTCGGGCTAGACAATAGCCCGAAACAATGCGGGCGGCCTATTAAAATTCTTTATCATGCTTGTCGTGAAAATACACAAGTGTATTCAGTAAAATAAACAAAAGCACGCATGCATGAAGTATAAAGGGGTTTTGCCGTGTTTTACTCAATTTCGAGTACGGTAACCACAGTCATTTGTTCGGCCCAGCACTGAAACAAGTTTAAACAAATTTCAACGCGCCAACCGCCCTGTTTAACATTCTTTGTATAATCAATTTTGGACGCGATGAATGCTAAATAGTTGAGGAATTTATTGGTAAGGCTTTTCATTGGATATTTTAAAGTTTTATAGAGTGGAATTTATAATTTTGATATAACAGATATCACAAAATAATTTGTGTTAGAGGTGATAATGTATTAATATGAATAGGTGTTCTGAGGAGTTGTTCGGTCTAATACCTGCTGCTAGCTGAGTTTCATTATCGGACGTTAAGGCAAAATACAAAATACCATCCGTATCACCTCGACGTCCTTCGTTCCACAACTGAGCGTTTTCTAAGGCAGTTTTTGCCGCGCACCACCACTATGTGGAATCAGCTGCCCACTGAAGTATTTCCGAACCAATTCGACTTAGGGTCCTTCAAGAAAAGAGCGTACCAATTCTTAAAAGGCCGGCAACGCACTCGCGAGCCCTCTGGCATTGAGAGTGTCCATGGGCGGCGGTGTCACTTAACATCAGGTGTGCCTCCTGCCCGTTTGCCCCCCGTTCTATAAAAAAAAAAAAAAAAAAGCGTACCAATATTCGAAAGGCCGGCAACGCACTTGCGAGCCTTCTGGCAATGTGAGTGTCCATGGGCGGTGGTATCACTTAACATCAGCCTCCAGCCCGTTTGCCTGCTCCTACATAAAAAATATTAAAAAAATACTATGCAACTACGGTAGTACTTGTAATTGGTTATAAAGTTTTAATTATTTCAACATCGTAACAGTAAATCTTTAATTGAATTTTTTTTTAAAAACGACTAGTGTTCGTGTATGATGTTATTACTTGAGGCAGTAGGTTAGAAGTTAGAACCTCGAGGGGGTAAAGAAGAACATATCTGGGATGTCTTTAGACCCATAGATCGTACAAATTTTGATATACACAATGTTGCCGGCTTCTACTTGCCTATTAAAAAATGTTCTTTCCTAAAAGGGTAATTTCTTTATAAAATTAAAATCCTTTTTGCTATAAAACACTGTGTTAATAACTAGCCGTGCGCAGTACGAGACCTCAATAAAAGCCAGACTAGATCGTGGAACGAAAAATACATTTGTAACGCTTTGAGCAGACCATTTTTATGTACAATATATTATGTATGGGACATTTACGACATGTGTTGCAGGCTGCAACTTTGGATCGGGGACATTTTGTCATTATGTTCTCTATGTATTTTAAACTAGCTTCCATCTCTTTAAAGTGGTAGTACGTGTTAATTCATATAGTAATTCTATTATTTACATTTACATAGCAATACAGCAAAAAATATCCAAGTGTTTTAAGTTGTTCAGGCAAGTTAAATAATAGTACCTTATAAAATTATAATTAAAAACATTTTTCCAAAACTTGCTTATGTTTTACAATGTTGTTAGTACTACTTAATTGCTTAAATTTAAAATGGTTACTTATAATTACCGTTAGTATTATTATTTATGTACAAGGTTTGGATCCCTGTTGGGTAAAGGCCTCCTCCATCCTTTTCCATGACTCCCTGTCTCTGCCTATTTGTATCCAGTCGTTTCCTGCGACGTGTGTTATATCATCAGCCCACCGTCTTAATTGTCGACCAACATTTCTCTTCCCCATGGGTCCTTTCCATCGTGTGGTTTCAATGGTCCATCTTCTGTCTCGGTATCGTGAGATGTGTCCAGCCCATCTCCATTTGAGTAAGAGTGCGTGCCTGAGAGCATCAGTTAATTTGGTTTTTTGACGAATTTCTTCGCTCCTAATTTTGTGTATTTTCCTAATTTTCAGCATACTCCTTTCCATTGCTGTTTGGTTACTTTTAATTTTTTGTTTTATTTTATTTGTAAAGGTCCAAGTTTGGCAGCCATACAGCAAGCAAGGTAACAGGCATGTATCAAATATTGTCCTTTTCATGTGTGAGCTGTAATTGCCTTTTAAGATTTCTTTTAGTGCCCAGAATTTCTTCCAAGTTGTGTTGATTCTCCTTGTCACTTCTTCTTCGTTATTTGAAGTTTTGAAGGAAATTTGTTTGCCCAAGTATATGTATTGCCTGACGTATTCTATATTATTACCTTTTATCACTATCTGGCGCTCCCGATTGTTCGTTAGTATCTTCGTTTTATTTACATTCATTTCAAGGCCGATTTTGGAACTTTCGCAGTCCAGTGATCTCATCATTTCGTCTAAGTCTTTTGCAGTCTCAGCAATAACAGCAATATCATCTGCGAACCTCAGATTGTTTAAGTATTGTCCGTTTATGTACACTCCGCTGTTCTTCCAGTCTAGTTTTTGGAAGATAGTTTCAAGGACTGCTATAAACAGCTTCGGGGAAAGAGGATCACCTTGTCTAACTCCGCGTTCTATGTTTATTTCGTCGCCTCTAGTTTCTAATTTAACTCTGCTCGTGCTTTTTGTATAGATATATTTCAAAACATTGATGTATTTCTGGTTGATATTTGAATATTGTAAAGCGTTCCAGATTGCACAGTGACTAATGCTATCAAAAGCTTTGCTATAGTCAATGAACGCCACATACAGAGGTCTATTGTGTTCTCTGTATTTTTCTATGACTTGCTCTAATGTCTGTATGTGGTCCATTGTGCTGAAGCTTGATCTGAATCCTGCCTGTTCTTTTGGTTGCTGCTTATCAATATCGTCAGATATTCTCTTTAAGATTATGGATGAAAATAGTTTATAAATACTTGCCAGCAGACTTATGGGCCTGTAATTCCCTATATCTAAGGGATTTCCTTTCTTGAAGAGAAGGATTATATCCGATGTACACCACTGTTTTGGTACCTTTTCTTCATCTAGTATCTTATTGAACAATCGCGTAAAATGATATGTTAAAATGGGTGCTCCTATTTTAAGTGCCTCATTGCATATTCCGTCTGGTCCGGGACTCTTCTCGGCTTTCAGCTTTTTCATATGATCATAAACTTCGGAGTATTCAATTTGTCTGATGTGATCTGTCGTGTTCGTATGGGTTGTTTGCGATATGATTTCGGGGTTATTTTGTTTACTATATAAGTTTTTGTAGAAGTTAGTAGCGTGATTTATTACATCTTTTCTGGATTTTGTTTTTAGTGAGTTATTTTCAAGTTTTCGAATCCAGGACTTGTGTGTAGTTAATTCTTTGTATGCTTTTTTGGCACTTCTAAAATGTTTAATGTTCCTTGTAATAATCTCGTATCTGTGGTTGTTGTAGTCCTTACGGATTGATCTATTAGTCTCTTTGTATATTCTGCTTAGTTCTGTTTTCATATCTTTAGTTTTGTTCTTTGTGTGTAGTAGTTCCGTGCGCCTTTTTAAAAGTTCCATTGTGTCTTTTGAGAAGATATTGTGTTGGTGGGGATACATATTGGTTTTGTATTTTAAGCTCTCTGTTATGCCTTTTTCCAGGATATTGTAGTATGTTTGAATATCAATGCTGTCTGTTTTTATATTTTCTGTATGTTTTTGTAGATTTCCGATGTAGCACTTTATTTCTGTTTCTGTCTTGGGGATATTAGCTGGTGTTGTATAGGTTTTTCTGCTCTTTACTGGACTACTCAAAAGTAATGTTGCTCTCACTAATCTATGATCGGAAGAGAATTCAACTTTGTTAAGTACCTCAATATTAGTTATAAGTTTGTTGTGGGTTATCATAATAAAATCTATTTCATTTTTAGTTTTGTGGTCGGGTGATAACCATGTCCATCTAGAGCTTGCTTTCTTTTTGAAAAATGAGTTCATTATGGATAGTTTGTATTGATGAGCATAAATTAAGAGCCGTTCCCCTCTATCATTCCGCACTCCGTAACCATATTTTCCCATTACTGGATAGTAGTTTGTTTTTGGACATCCTATTTTCGCGTTGAAATCTCCCATGACAATGACCTTCCCTTCTGTCTTTGTGTGAGCAAATTCAATGTCTTTGTAAAAATTTTCAATTTCTTCTTCTGTTGATCTCTCTGTCGGTGCATATGCTTGGATTATTGAAAAAGAGAAGCAATCAAACTTCATTTGTAGAAGTGCTACTCTTTCAGAGATTCCTATAAAGTTGATGATGTTATTTTTATACATTTTCTTGATAAGGAATCCCACTCCATATAGTCCTTTAGTTTCGCCAATATAGCAAAATATAAGGTCGCTGTGCTCTTCTATCTTACATCCCATTTTTCGGACTTCTGCAAGGCCTATAATGTCCCAGTTAATATTTTTTAGAGCATTAGTCAATTCAAGGAATCGTTCTATTGATCCTAGCGATTTTACATTATAATTGCAGATTTTGAGTGTTCGTTTCATACCATGATCTATTTCTCTATTTGGTGGAGTACCTTATAAAATTATAATTAAAAACATTTTTCAATCGAGCCAAAGGCGATTTTTTAACTGAATTAAACGTATCAGTTGATACCTGGCTACATTTTCCACACAACCTATAGTCATGGTCAAAATTGGAATCGAATTAAAAACATACAAAAATGTATTGTAACATATAAACGCAAAAAACGAACGAACGAACGATATATATAGCTGGCCGTCTAGCAAATCGAAACTCCTTGGTGATACAAAACTTGGTGGAATTGACTATAATGGTAATGACAACATAAACTACTGATATATTGAAAAACAGCTTTAAGATTAAAATGTGTTTCATTATTTACTTAATAATTGTTTTAGTGACAGTTATAAACCTTATTGTATGAGTTGCAGTTTGCAGTTACTGCAGTGTCATCCGAAGTTTAGTTCGAATTTTAAACATCAGGACATTTATAATTGTGTATTGAACTGAAAAAATAATTGTTTTTTTGTTAAATATCTCTTCAAATACATTATTTTATTTGTAGCTCTGAATTGATTATTCCGGCTTTGCTTTTGACATCCAAATGCAATGCGGTTTTTTATAGCTTATTATTCACACTTTCTATGCTATTATTTGTACAGAAAAGTCTCAGTTGTACTGTTATTTAAGACATATTTTAACACTAGATAAAATGGGTTGTAAAAAACAGACAGACGACTAATAAAAAAATATTAATTTAATTAAAATTAAAATATTTTTCTTCAAAAATAAATAAAACGAAATAAAATAATAATAATAAATTTATTAAAAAAAAAAATTAACACCTTCCAAAGGCGTCTGTGTCATAAGTGTGGCATTTTTCAAGAGACATTTCATCTCCTGAAAAGTTTCAGACTGATTAGAAAATTCTAATTCAAATGCAAATCATTTAACACATCGTTCATCCAGATCCAAGAACGGCAGAGCTACAACCACCCCTTTCCGGTTTGTTTAATCGGTTAAAAAAATAACCTCTAACACGTTATAACTTTGTAAAACGTGCGAGGAAATTTTCAAACATTAACCGATAAAGTTTCCGAATTATCGAAAAGAACATGTGACGTGAATAAAAATTGGAGTAATTTCATAATTTTAATCCTGCTATCCAGGTTTCCTGTAATTTCGTACATATTAACCTTTGTATGTATATGCCGATTTTGTTATATGATAATCCCAGTTAGGTGCTATTTAGAGAATTTATCACCCTTAGGGTTCTGTGGTAATATAATCAGAGATATTGAGTGGTTCTGGTTTACATACACAAAACAATTTTAATGGTTATAATGTAATAGTGTATATGTCACTGGCCTTAATATATAAGTTAGTTATTTAAATATGTTCGACGTCCTGGTGGACAGAAAACTGTGTCCAGTTTCTGTTTCCACCACACCAACTTATTTTCTATTTAAGATCATGTATATAATAAATAAATAAACAAATAAATAAGTGGTTAGTAACCAAAGGATAAATATTAATGTAGCTATTTCTGGTCTTCTAATATTTATTAACATTATTTAACTAGTACTTCTAACATTATTTTATTTCCAACCATTTGGTTGGCTAGCTGACTAGCTATTTAGACTGATTATAGACTAGATAGTCTTTTATTAAACGATCCATGAACGGACTTACGAAATATAATTTAATTAAAAAAAAGCCTATAAAACAAGAAACGGTTGTCCTACATTCGACACTACATAAACTCTGTAAACAAAATAGATTCATGAATTAGATTATTTTTATTTATTAGTAGGACGAATTTACAATTTTATAAAAAATTATTTACCCGTACACAGAATAAAAATGTCATTTTCCGTTTCATTTCATCACTGCATGTGCCACAGAGGAAATTAAATTCCTCATTATACAGCTTGGTGCACTGAATTTTAACATGTGCGACGTCTCTTCAATTAAATCATATTTCTTTTGGAACACGGATATTTTAAAAGTTTATTCGCGTTTTAATTTATATGCAGGCGAATTTATTAAACATGCAAATCAGGAACCGCAGTACATTTAAAGGCAATGTTAAAAGATTTTAAATTCAAATTATTATTGCCATTGATTTAGCTAACATATGAATAAAACTTTAACCGGTTAATGTTAAACGCAATTTTTTCATTATTTACTAAGCGTTTTGGCATTCAACAAGGGGACACATTAGTCATTAGTGTAAAATGACATTAACGCCTTTAGTACACCTACGCAATCGCATGCGGCAGCGAAACGACGAAAAAACTGTAAGTTGTATGGCAATGTTTCGCATGTGTTTTGTCTCGCTCTATTATATAGCTAGATGAAATAGTTGCGTCCTTGTCGGTATTGTTTCGCAAGTAACTGCGAAATGGCTGTTACACAGACGCAGCCGTTTCGCTAGCGGAGTTTCGCATCGCAATGCGTCACCACGCGTTCTGTCAGTGAGGACAGAATTTCGCACAATGGAAGCCGAAAATATTGAATTATTATTAAATTTGATTCGAAATTATCCCGAATTATATTTAGTTGGGCATGTTAATTACAAAAATGCATACAAAAAAGAGGTGGCATGGAGGAAAATTCAAGAAAAGACGGGGATAGATGGTAAGAAATAAAGCTACAATGACATTTCCTTGCGAAAAAACTGCAGTGTACTAACGTTCCGCAGATATTTCGCTACCGCAATAATTTCGCAAAGACTCGCAGCCGCATACGAACGCGTAGGTGTACTAAAGGCGTAAGAAATCCTGCGAATGGTTGCTAACACCAACGGAGTGGCATTAGATGGCGTATGGCAACAGTTCAAATATATTATCATCAAACATTTACAGTCTAATCGTAACATTATAGCTGATCTGTATATCTTGTCTTGATGTGGTTATCACTCTCTGACTATGGTTGCTTATAAAAAGAAGAAAAAAGCTTGTAAGACAATGTAATGTATTTTACTCATTAAACAATGACACCAATCTGTTTCTATGTTCTATAATACAGGTAGTGTTGCCCAAAATCGGTCTTGGTCTTGCAGTCTTGGTCTTGTTCTTGCGTTTCCGCAAGACCAAGACCAATACCAAGACCGCCTTATTATAGCAAGACCAATACCAAGACTGAACCCTGCAAGACTTGAGCAAGACAATACTTAAGCCTGCAAGAATCTTGCGTCTTGCAGTTAAGACAAACTGAGATTTGGGCGTTATTAAATCAAATACCTACTGTATTTGGTTTCAATCCCGATTTTGAGAAACGTTCCCCAGTATCAAAACCGTAGGTATCACATATCCTAACACTAAACTAAGGGCTGCAGTTGGCAACGTGCCGCTCGTCTGAAAGCACCCTGAAACGTATTGTATTGATTAGGTAGGTAAGTACTTATTATATTTCAACAATTTATTAAGTAGCGTGTTAATACTCACAAATCTGTTCCCACCATCCCATGTGATAAAATTTACCTAGAATAACTTTATAGCAAAGTTCATACCTTGTAGGTATCTACCTATAATAATATGTTATGCTTGTTTATGTCTAATGTGCAGATCTAATGTTAGTACTCGTAGGTTGGTATGTGCTTAAAATTATAGCTAACAAAATTATATAAACATCATGTAGGTTAAATTAAAACTAACAGCGAGTCGAGTAGGTCTAGTAACAGTTTCTACAGCACCCAATATTATGGTACAGACGCCAGCACATCAAGCTACTAATAAAAATAATCTATCAAATTTCTTCAACAGATTTTCAAGTTTATCGCTAAGGAATTAAGGTTCAAAGTTGATTGGGGAAATGTGACGTTCTGCGAATAAACTGTTGGTCGGTCGGTGTATTATATACCTACTTATTTGATAATTTACCGACAAAGACGCCGCGGTTTGCAACAAGTGTATCACAGCATTTGACACTGTTTGAGCGCCGCATTCGCCGACAAAGAGTACGGACAGAGGCACACAAATTTTTACCTATTTTGGTAGGGTTGGTTAGCCTTAAATGACCTTGAAGATGTCCCAGCAGTAGGAAGGTATAAATTGAATGCTCTGTGTTTCTTTTATTTAAATACATTCTCACACTGCCTGGCTTGAATTCGAACACTACAGCGTTAAAAGCTGTCGGGCGAGATGATAATTAATAACTAAGTAGGTATTGCATCTATTGAATTGCGAATATTTTGATTTCGAAATAATCATTGTTAATATCGGTAAATGATAGATAGTGAGTGATACTTAGGTACTAAAATGTGAGCACCAAGATTGAAAAGTGTATATGCCATGTCAGTGCTTTCAATAAGTTTATTTTAAAAAAGCTCTCTAGTAAGATTTAGAGTTTACCATTCAATTACACACAACAAATTATTGAAAAACAAAAATTATGAAAAAGATATTTAGACTGAGTACTTAGGAAATAAGTAGAAAAAATATTCTATCGTGGATACCGAGTTATTAAAAAGTGGATAAACGTTGTGTTTACTTAATTTTATTTTTCTGTGCCATCATTGACATTGTGGGGTTGCCAACATGACAACCCCACCAAAATAGGTAAAAATTTAGTCCGCTTCTAGACTTTGTGTTGCCGCCGTCGCTTTCATGTCAAAGGTCGCCGCCACTGCCCATGTTCTAAAGAATAAAATAAGTTTCTGGGTGCTATGAACGGACGCAAATAGATTATGTTGTTCTCGCAAGGAAGAATGTAGTCGTAAGGATAGGTAGATTTTATAAAAAAAATTGTAAGTAATAAAAATATACCTAGATTATATTATTATTACCTATTATACCTTTTTAAAGGACATTGCACTGCAAAATTGGAAGTGGGTGATTTTAACAAACTTAAAACGTGGAAAAGCTCCAAATATGAGCGACGTCATATTTCTTTACGCATTTTGTTTTAAAATCACACACTTCCAAAAATCGAGATTTGCAGTGTCGGTTTATCAACTTCTATCGTACCTACTCTAGTAGCGACTATTGTCTTCAGAGATGATTTACTAAATAAATAAAAATAATCGTCGTGTAGGTACGACGATAATTTTTCTAAGGAATACAATTTTGTTGTAGTAGGTACCTACATCGTTTCTTACTTACACATACTTTAACGACAGTACCTACTTAGCAAAGCGCGCCAGTCACGAGTATGACAAATTGCCTAAAAACCTACCTACGCACACTGTAATGAAATCTGCTAATCTCTCAATCTCTGCCTGTAGCCTGCCTGCTATTATTGGTTGATGAACATTGTACATTGGTGAATGCTCCAGGATAGCCCGCAAGCCCCCACAAATAGTAATAGGCTAATAGGTATTTGCAAGTCTCGTGAGACTTGCAAGACTCTTGCTGCAAGATCAAGACCAAGACCAAGACTGAGAGTGCAATACCAATACCAAGACCAGGTGTATTGACGCAAGACAATACCAAGACTGGTCTAAGTCTCGTCTTGGTCTTGCATTTGGGCAACACTATAATACAGGACTTTCGTGTCTGTCTTGTACGACTGAAAAAAAGAAACGATGGTGTTTCGTTTAGTTATTGGTCAAACGGAAAATCGGATCGTATCACGTGTCTTAATTAGTATAGCGATACTGTTGAAAAATTTCAAGACCAATTTAAAAGCAATCCTCATTTATGCTAGTTGACCCCAAGTAGCATAAGTGAGAAGAGCTTATGAAAGCTTCTAAAAAAGCCAGAAATTTGTACTTTTACCTACTATGGCCGGCGACTACTTATTATCTGATGAAAATAAAAATATTATATAAACATTGTAGACCTTAAACTTCATGGAAATTTCTTAATTAATTGTATGTACTCTACGGAAATTATTTTTTCAACAAACTCTACCAAACAACAAACTTAATTTTCAGTATTATCAACAAGCCCAAATGATGGAGAACCATACCTGCACGTGATGGCGAGACCCTCCGTATACAACGCAGGGGTCAAACGAGCTATTTACTGCAAAGGACAAAATATGCCTGAGGTATTATATAGTACACAATTATGATATTTGAAATGTATGTGGTAGAGGTAATATAAGTCCTGATCTAATAATAATTGAAAGACAAACGCACTTAATAATTTTTAATTATTAAATGCATTTTAATTCAGTGAATATTACCTTTTAAAATTTGTGGCTTGTCATAAAACAATAAGGAGCATTCTAAAACAATTTTTTTTTTAATATTTACATGCTCGATCAATTTTGCAATAAAATATGTTGTAATATGGGTTTATATTTAGTTGAGAGTATTAATTATAGCGTGAGCAAAAGGAAATCAATTAAACTTATATAGGTAAACTAGTGGACCCCACAGACGTTGTCCTGCATGATATTTAAAGCGATTAGGATATTAAGCAAAGTATGAAAGTACCGACTGCAGTGCCATCTGCCAGGCTGATTTGTGAATCTAAACCATTCCCAGATCCCCTTGAACACACACAAAAAATTTCATCAAAATTGGTCCAGTCGTTTAGGAGGAGTTCAGTCACATACACACGCACACAAGAAATATATATATTAAGATAAATACTAAAAAATAATTATTACTTTCCAGTTAATAGACTGGCTATCACCAAACGGAGATGTCGTAGAGGGCCGCTCTACCAAAAACACCAGGGTTTACGTGGAAAGGTCCAAGAACGATTCGCTCGTGAGCAGCTTAGTAGCTCTCATCATTCAAGAGACAATGATCGAAGATACTGGCAACTGGACCTGTAGAGCGGGCTCCTTGAATGAAACTATTGAAATCACTGTTGGGGGTAAGACAATTTGTATTTAATACCCTGTCTCAAACAGTTTATGTCTGAAAAATTATCGATTTTTAAAGGCTGGGGCGGCCGCAGAGCAGGCGGAAAATAAGAAACGACTCAAATAGCCTTTTCTCTAACTTCGATTTGGTCCCTTTGGAGTAGAGACTCTTAGGCTCTGTGAGGTCCAAGTGCAAAGGCGATAAAAAAAGATTTAAGTTGCCGCCTGGTAGATAGTACCGGTGACCCCAGAGCTGGTGCTTTCCTCGCTCAACGAATTAGTATTGCAATACAGCGAGGAAATGCTGCCAGCGTTTAAGGTTCTTTTTATTATTACTATGTAGGTTAATAAAATTTTAAATACTGTAATTTTTTGAAAAATAAAATTACTAAGCTTATCCTGCAAAGATGCAACAGAAGTTCGACGAAGTGAGCGCTTTATAACATATAAAATAAAATTTAAATTTAAATTTGATAAAAAAGCGATATTAAAGCTTAGAATATCTTAAACAACTTATTTAAAAGAAGCGAATTAATTACATTATTTGCGTAACTCCTTTCGAGTGCCTTTCATCATGGTCTCAACGTAATGCTTTTGACACCCACATACAAAATCGACAAAGTAAATATCTTTATAATCGATACTATAACTCGCTTTTTAATTTTAAACGGTAAGTATATACTTAATTAATTAAAATTTCGTAGGCTAGTTGGTTTTCCTCGAGGTTCCGCCCGTTCCGCAAAGGATAACTCCTACAAACTTTTGTCTCATTTCTTGTACTAAACAAATTAGAACAAAGTTATTTAATAAATTACCCAGTAACATTCCTGAAGATTACTCTTGAAAAGAGCTAATTAATATTTGGAAAATTTCAACTGCTTAACTTAAATTTATGTTATGAATAAAACGAGTCGTGCTCTAACAATTACGAATCGCCGAAATGTATATGATTTAAATGGAAGTTTTTGACATTTATTTGCTACTTTAAAGTTTTATTTTTCAACAAAACTTGGAAAGTTAATATTTAATTGCCCATTAAGTCTTTCCGAACCAGTTCGACGTAGGGTCCTTCAAGGAATTAGCGTAGCAGTTCTTCACACTTTCGAGCCTTCTAGTAGTGCCCGTCCACGGGCAGCTGGGCGGTATCACTTAAAATCAAATTAGCGTCTTGCGCATTTGTTCCCTGTAAAATAAATAATAAAACTAATATATGTGAAGTATTTGGCTTATCTTATTTAAAATTATTAAAAATTAACCTTGATTTTTTGAAATCTGTTAAAACCACTACTTATTAAGTAATTTTTACTCTTTTTCAGTAAAAGCAATGATACCCAATAAATATGAAATCATCGAGGGTGAAGAAGGGAAATCAGTCAAGTTCGATTGTGTTGCAAAAGGTCATCCGGCACCTATAGTACAGTGGTACATGGAAAACGATCCTATTACTAGTGAGTATTTACTGTGAATGTTTTATATAGTCTGTGAAGAAATAAGGATATATAATCAGAGTGTGTCAATAGGAAGCTCATATAAGTTTGTCTTCGTAAGTTGACTTTATAATTTAAAAGGTAGATTTGTGTATAAGTGGTGTAAATGGGAAGAGCATACAATTATGAGACTGATTCTCATGTTCGTTTTTCTTATGTAGTACGTGATCAGACCCGCATAAAACCTTATTTTGGGATATCGATTAAGGATTTTTTAATAAAAACAAAAAACACAAATACTTTAAACTTTTGTAGCGGTGGCATATAGGCCAACTATGCCTCTATTCACTGCCGTTATTTGAAAATTTTCCAGTGATGTCAACTTGGGGATTATCCCCCCAAATTTAGTTGGAATGAAGAAGTCTTAGTCTCATTTATTTACTAAACACTTGATTTTTTTTAATAACGCACGAAAACAATTTATATTAAGCCTCAGCCTTAGAACTCGACCTACAAACTGATCCAAATTCTATACACAAAAAACGTGACTATATCTGAAATATTCAACTCCAAGATCGGAATGTTATACTACTTCTATGTACTTTTTATGATATACTCATATTTGAAATGAGTGTAAAACTAAGAACTTTAGGGGTATTTAAAGTTGGTTCTACGGGGAACATTCTGCACGAGTTAGCATCACTGAAACAATCGTTTAGTGCGCACCGCGCAGTTACTAACTTAGAGCCACGGATGCGCTGTCGCCCGCCGGCCAGCGGTGGCGTCCGCGTTGAGGACTCGCCGCTCGCGGTCACGACACATTTTCAAATAACAACTGTTGGCGACCGACAGAGAGAGCGTGTCTTCTATCCGCGCACTACGTGTCGTACTCGTATTATGTTTATTTATTGGTTTTATTACATTTAATTTAAATCATCACTGTAGCGAAAACTCGTCAAATTGAGGCCCATCAGGTTAAACTTTTTTATATTTACTTGTTGCGCTGAGTGTTAACTTTAAATCATGCTATTCTTAGGGCGTTTCTGAAGATGCAATTTCATGTAAACAAACTCAACATTGACATTCGAGTTGGAATTCCTATCGCCATTGAGACATCACTGGATAGATTTCGGCAGTGAGTGGAGGAGGCATAGATGACCGAAGTGCAACCGTTACTGTACAGACGCAGCAATGCGCAATGAAACTTTTTAAATTCAATAATTATAATGCCTCTTACATGTGAGATCATGTGCGTGTACACCGTTTTCTTCAAAGCAACAAGGATTTACAACGGTTCTAACTTTCGTTTCTCTTCCAGATGATCCCAAAAAGTACATAATACGGGTGAAGGCGGACAACCATCAGCTCGAGATTAAGAACTTGACGCATCGGGACACCAATGAGTACGTGTGCAGAGTGACTCAGAAGGCATTGTCTCATTTCGCTGATAAACGGGTGCAACTGAACGTCAACCGTAAGTATCGAATCGTTATTTTAATTTGAATGATACAAACAAGTTACTCTAGGCCTAGGGGATACAGGCGCCGACCCTCGACGCTAAAAAGGCCTGGAACGACGCGATTACTCACGAACTCCACTGTGACCTTCGCACCGAGTTGGGCAACACCGAAGTTGGGCTCACACAGCAAACGCTTATGACGGGGCACGGATTAAGGGAAACTGTTACCGCACCTCCCGTCCATAGTGAACAGATGCGGCTGTTGGGTTTTAGTGGGTAGGTGTCCATTGCACCATACAGACTGACTTCCACACTCCCTGCGTCACTTTTAAATCGTTGCCCCGGCGGGGGTCAATAAATTGATTTCCCAACAATTAAAAAAAGGCCTAGGGGATGAGAAAGTAAACATAAAATTTGGCGATAGTAAAAATTAATATTTCTTTAAATTTGATTAGAACTTTATATATTCTTTTGAAATTATTGTTATTATTAAAATCTTGGTATTGTTTTTCATTTACGTGCTTGTCTGTATGCCGCCGCAATGAATATAAAGCTATCCAAACATAAGACGTTCCTAGCTGGATGGATAGTGTACATATATGAATAAAAACATTATTTATTTATTCACAAAATACATACACTATCCTTACAGTACCAAACTAATACAATAATGTGAAACAAAATAAAATATATAATATTAAATACATAATATACACAGACATTTGTACAATTGACAGTACTGTCAACTCTGCGAATATATAATGATTAAAGACCGGAGACGGCATTCAGTAAGCGCAACGTCTTTTGTCGGGTATATGTGCAACAGGCTGGTTCTGGTATCGCAAACAACATTGGCCTTCGCCGTTGCACATATCCCCTAGGTACAAAGAAACCGAGTTCTTTTCAATTCCGATGGAGATAAAACTTATCAATTTCAGTAAAAGATTTAAAGTTTACAAGTTTACATTTAAATGTACTAGTAAATGAATGTTTGGTATAAATTATTTCAGATAAACCCTTCTTGGTGGACGAAAACAATGAAGTTTCCTACTCCAAATATAAGGCGGAAGAAGTTTACGCGATCATCAATGAAACGTAAGTATCCTTTTTTAAAAAACATAAAGACTAAAAGATTTGAAGGGACTACAGGATTCTTAGAACTATAGAATCGATCTTGAAATCTTTCACCAGTTATATTTCTGACATATAGGGAAGGATTAATTGTGGAGACATCATCTAGACATTTTACTCTACGGCTTGTATAGCGACGAAACATAACCAAAACTACTAATATATAAAGCCTCATTTGTACCTACATTTCCACTTAAGTTTTTTGCAATGGATTTGTGTGTAACGCGCCGTAACGTTTTTCTGTACCCAATTGGAAAACGTTTCGTGACCACCGTGACCAGTGACTCTTTATAGCTAAAAGTTACTATTATGTACTGTAAAGTCAAAGTCTAATCATTTATTTCAATTAGACCATCTAAAATGGCACTTTTGAACGTCAAAAAAAATACAAAGAAGATTCTAGTTGCCCCTTCCAAAAGGTAGTTTCGTGTGGAGAAGAATGGGCAAGAAACTCCACACTTACTCTTTTTAAAATAGGTTTACAATATTTTGTTACATTTGTTAAATAATTATATGTGAAGACAATGTACTCTTAGAATAAACTACTATACTAAAAAAAGTTAGTATACATGTTCCTCACATATTTACAAATATCGAAACCGTAGAATATTAACATTAAAGAGTAATAAAAATATTAAAAAAACACAACAAAACAGTGTGTGAGATACAATAAAATAATTACATTTGTAGCATTATAAATTTAAAAAAAAGAAATAACAAAAATATGTTAAAGCAAAAAATCAGCAACCAATTTGATTTTGTCCAGGCTCTATGATTGTCCTATGGAGCAGGACCAGCAGCATGTCGAAAATAATATTAACAATAACGCGTAATTCAATCCCCGCCCCGCATCGTAACATTTAATAAAAGGACCCAAAATTCATTTAAGTACTAATTATGATTTAAATTTAATACTCCTGAATGTTTTCAGCAAAAATATAACCTGCATCGTTATTGCCAACCCTCTTCCCACATTCCGTTGGTACAGAACTGAAAATGGATTTGACGAACTAATCACTGATCCTGATACGGTAAGTGCTTGCAATCAAAAATACCATGAACTTATGTTCATGGTATTTTTGATTGTTAATATATTTCAAATGAAGCGAAATGTAATATAATAATTATTGCTAAAAAGCGATATCTTCCAGGCAACCCTAGTAAGGAAAAAAAAGAAATACTAAGCGATAAGTGCAAGAAGTGCATAATCAATTCAACAAAAATTACTTTTACCTTAAATCTTAGATTTAAAAATGTTTTTACATTATTAAAGATTAAATAAAGATCCATATATATTTAGGTGATGACCTCAGAGGATGGCAATAGCTCAGTGTTCATTTTGCGAACATTTGACGAGACTGCGTTCGGCGAATATAAATGTTCAGCGAACAACAGTAAGGGACAGGTCACTATTTTGTATGATGTTTCGGCTGGAAATAAACCAAATTCTCCTGATTTTGTAAGTATCATGAATCGCTTTAAACACTAATACGTTAATATAATTTTATTAAATATCTGTTTAAAAATGTAGGTTTAGTTCTTTTGAACGGATTTTAATATAGTTTTTATTAATATACAAGTACTTGTCTGTGGGTTATACTTTATAACTTAGCATACGGGTATCACATAATGCAGCACTTTAATGGTATTTTTTTTATTCAACTTGTATACAAAATATAAATCTTTTTACATATAAAATTCTCGTGTCACAATATTCGTTCCCATACTCCTCCGAAACGGCTCGACCGATTCTTATGAAATTTTTATACATATTAAGTAAGTCTGAGAATCGGACAACATCTATTTATAAAATTTCCCCCTAAATGTCCCACCGCTAAATATTTATTTTTTAGACAAAACTTTTTGTTTTTATTTTCTTATGATACAGCATACAAAAATACATACAAACGTTAAATGCCACCCCTCTATGATCAACCCCTATTTTTTATTATAGTAGGTAGTTGTTTTTATTTAACTAAAATGTTTCCTAGAAATAATATACATGGCAAAACGACTTTGCCAGGTCAGCTAGTATTAGTACAGATATCAGCGGGTATATCTCATAACGTAATGTATCGCCTGTATGCTACCCCAATCCCGATAAAGTGAAATTTAATAATAAAATACACGAAAACTAAAACCATTATCTCTGTTTTTCAGGTGGAATTAGTATCTAAATCGAAAACTGAGCTTACATTCAATGTGACTTGTTCCACTTGTAATATGGCTACAACGGAAGAAGATATGTCTGAGGACCCAAAAAATCTTACAGTTCTAGGTAACTTATATCAATTACAAAAGCTCTTCATAGCTCGGGCTTTAAAGACTATTACAGACCTTCTGTAATCTTTATAAGTAGACATTCTTAAGAAAGCGATAATCGTGACACAGAAAGGTCCACACACGTTTATTAAAAAATATAATTAAAACATACAAACATGGTCTTACCTACTTAGAATATCCATATATATTTTTTATTTTGCCTTCACCGTAGAAGAAATGTTAATTGCGCATATACTCGTAGAAAGAAAATTGGTCCAACGCCGTTCGAATTCGAATTTCGACTAAACCCCTAGGCCAAAACTAAAAGTGCTTCAGTATACTGATAAGGACTGGCTTAGATTATGTTTAAAATATAAACATCTAATAGCAAAAACAAAAGCCAATTATATTTATACTGACTTAACTAAACCCTTTCTTTTAAGATAATAAAATTCACGTTACTATAAAGCCGACGTTAAGTTGTTTAGGTATACCTACCTAAGTCGCTTCAAATAGTTTGTATTAGACAAAATTGCCACATCGCCTATACATTTTCCCTGTCATCATAGTTATATTAATTAATTCCATTACAATTTCAATATATTTATTAAACATTTCAGGATATTCATTCCAAGTAGTGGCTGAACAAGAAGGATTTCTAGCTGATTGGGATGCAGCTATCGAGTTTATCAAAGATATCAAGGAATTTAATGGTTAGTATTATACGTTGGTTACTATAAAAATTCATGGTCCTCTCGATATGTTCAATTTTATAATAGTAGACCTGGAAGAGTGCTTACACAGTGCTTATAAAAAAAAATAAGTTGAGAGTGTAGATTCAAACAAAAATGTACCTAAAGTAATATCATATTAACAAGACTTCTATAAATAATATCAATGAACCATTAACAAGACTTCTATAAATAATATCAATGATATTATTTATCAAAACCATATTCAGATCCCAAAGGATGTGAATATGGTATTGATATCTCAAATGGGAGAGTGGAGTAGGGATATCCTTATCGAATACTTTTCATCATTTTAATGATTGACAAAATAATTAGTTCAATTAGCATTGGCCTAAACTCTAATGTCACCATCAAACGATGAATCCCAATTTGAATGTAGTTATTCTAAGTAGAAAGAAAGCATTATAGGATAAAGCCGATCGTATGTTGTAAAATATTGTTTTTTCATCTGTGTAGCCCAGTTTTAAGCTCTTTGTTTATATTATGCTTGTATATAATTAAGAATGTATGTATCTATCTATATATCTGCTTACTTGAAAACTGGACATTGAAATGGAGTCAAAAACAAAGGGGTATATTTAAAATGCAATTTGGTTTTCCAGATACATTGTTCACATTAGGCCCACTTGCAAATGACACAACATACCACGTCCGAGTGCGCACGCGCAACGCAGCTGGATTTTCTGAATGGATAAAAGTCACTCCCAATCCTACAACAGACTTCGCAAACAGACTTGCTATTTCGTCCATACTTCTTATTATATGTTTCTTGTACACTTTAATCAATTAAATATTTAGTTCCAATCTTTAGTCGGAGTACATGTTTTCAATTGTTAAATCAGTCAACTGCGTTGTCTTAATCGGGCTTGTTTATATTTATTTTTAATTACTAATTGTACAAAAAGATTAGACGTTCCATTTACATAAAGGTGTTTTATTTGGCTGTTGATAAAATAAGTGTTTATTGGTGTTAATTGTCAGTATACTATATAATCTATAAATGTTAGCTATTTCGACTGCAATTATAAAAATCATTATAAGGTAACGTTAAGAATAATAAGAATATAAATTATATATTTATTTGAAAATTTTGTGCGTAATTATGTTAATGTTATAATTAAGTGTGATTTAGCGGTATTACTTGCTTATTATTTAAATTACAAATATTAATTGCTGCTTCCAAATCATTTTGGAAAATTCTTTTGCTAGAGACGTCCGATTAATAAAACCTTTATTCATAAATCAGAATTTTGTTTCTGTCGTCGTCATAGACTCACATTAGGATCACTCTGGAGGTTCATCCTTGGGTTGTAGACATCCACTGAACATCCAGAACTGCGCGGTTCTGATTGACGAACTTTGTCAAAACCTTGCCAACCAACCTTCTTAGCTTCATGGCTTCATTTTGCCAACGGCACTTTTCACGTTTCTCAAGTATTTCAATGAATAAGGGATAGATTGTATAAATCTCAAGTAAATATTGTCTCTTCTTGTATAATTACTTATTATGTTTCTAAACAATTTTGACCAATTTCACGCAATTTCGCCGATATAAGAACATATTACGTCTAAAATAAATACTGGTTAGATTCAGATATTCTGACGTCCGTTTTGATATTAATTTTTCGTACTTTATGCTGTCAACTTTCTACTGACATCTATTATGACAATAACCTTTAGATAGCTATAGTGATTATCCTATTTACTTCAATACCTGACTACGAAAATTTATATATATAATTTCTCTTACAGAACAAAGTTCTTTAAAGTTAGCTGCAGTAGATACAATTGTATAAAATACAAAATGAAAATATCAAATAAAAATTAGATGTAGGAGTTGGTCCCTGGCTTTTTTTGCTGTGTAAATATTTTGTTTAATAATCATTTTATCCAAAGCAATTATTTTTTAAGTATTGTAAAGTGATATACTCTTAATATATAAATTTAATTGTAGTTTATGAAAATATAGTTTATTTAAATTAATACTCTTGGTTTAGATTAAGTAAAATAGGTATCTATAAAATATTTCTTTCTTTATTTCAAAGTACTGTATTTATTATTTGCCTAGCATAACTTACCGCTTTACCTTAAGTCAGTTATTACATTCAAGTTTACCGTTTTATTTAAACAAGTGTTTAATTTGACAATTTAATTATTTAAAAACCTTGTTAATCAGTTAAAAATCTATTAAACGAACGTGCATCTTTGATTAATTTAATTTATTATTTGATTGCGTCCTAGCATTGGACTTATCTTAATTTGTTAATCCTTTAAGACTCCGAAAGTAAGTTATCCTAGGCTTCATATAAATAAAATATATGTATTTCTTTACATTCCATTTACGTAAATTTATTTTATTATACGACTGTACCAGATGCTGCTATAAAATTTTTATGATTTTAGTCTCTTACACCATGCTGGCCCTTCGTTTGCTATATACAGTCACAAGAAGTAGCCAATTTTCAGTAGTATCGTTGCCCTGTACAGTGTACACTGTGGTGTGTGTACATTGTAAAACCTTTTTGTCCCAAAGCGGTGCTTCTGCAAGCTCCTGCAGCCCAGTACTAATTCAGCTTGTTTGGCTAAACTTGTCTTATTTGACGATCAGGTTATATTTATAAAATATTATTATTTACAAATCTGAAAGAAGAGGTCCGCTAGAGGACACGTTTATTATTATA
Source organism: Pieris macdunnoughi (assembly GCA_905332375.1). NCBI lineage: Eukaryota > Metazoa > Arthropoda > Insecta > Lepidoptera > Pieridae > Pieris > Pieris macdunnoughi. Next base: position 5,847,434 of record CAJOBZ010000011.1, read on the forward strand.
AATGTTTTATTAATTACCAAAATACACTGCCACTGGTGTCTTACTATTTGACCACTGTCAGTGCCTACAGAATCAGACTACGGTAAAATCAGACGTTAGTTTTCCACACGACAATTCTGTCGTAGCCCGAATATAATGTTCCACGGACATGAAACTGAAAGCTTCATATCTTCGATGCATAATATAAGATGGTCAGATCATGATAAGGCATTCAAAGATCCAGAAGAATAAGGAGTAAGTTTCAGAACCAAGCTAGCTGGTTGCGTGTTGTAAAAATAATAGATGCATTTCCAGAAAGGGTTGCGATCAGGGTAATTTAATAAAACCCAAGCCAAGACCGAGCATAGCATGATAATTTTATTTATTTATTACTTAAATGTGAATTTATTTCCACTATACAATATTTATTTCAAATATTCGAGATATTGATAATATTGTATTTTGTATAAATAATTTGAGATATAAAACCTTGTTAATCAGTTAAAAATCTATTAAACGAACGTGCATCTTTGATTAATTTAATTTATTATTTGATTGCGTCCTAGCATTGGACTTATCTTAATTTGTTAATCCTTTAAGACTCCGAAAGTAAGTTATCCTAGGCTTCATATAAATAAAATATATGTATTTCTTTACATTCCATTTACGTAAATTTATTTTATTATACGACTGTACCAGATGCTGCTATAAAATTTTTATGATTTTAGTCTCTTACACCATGCTGGCCCTTCGTTTGCTATATACAGTCACAAGAAGTAGCCAATTTTCAGTAGTATCGTTGCCCTGTACAGTGTACACTGTGGTGTGTGTACATTGTAAAACCTTTTTGTCCCAAAGCGGTGCTTCTGCAAGCTCCTGCAGCCCAGTACTAATTCAGCTTGTTTGGCTAAACTTGTCCTTTGACGATCAGGTTATATTTATAAAAATATTTTTTTTACAAAGCTGAAAAAAGGTGGTTTAGTGGACTCGTTTATTATTATAAATGTTTTATTAATTACCAAAATACACTGCCACTGGTGTCTTACTATTTGACCACTGTCAGTGCCTACAGAATCAGACTACGGTAAAATCAGACGTTAGTTTTCCACACGACAATTCTGTCGTAGCCCGAATATAATGTTCCACGGACATGAAACTGAAAGCTTCATATCTTCGATGCATAATATAAGATGGTCAGATCATGATAAGGCATTCAAAGATCCAGAAGAATAAGGAGTAAGTTTCAGAACCAAGCTAGCTGGTTGCGTGTTGTAAAAATAATAGATGCATTTCCAGAAAGGGTTGCGATCAGGGTAATTTAATAAAACCCAAGCCAAGACCGAGCATAGCATGATAATTTTATTTATTTATTACTTAAATGTGAATTTATTTCCACTATACAATCATTTATTTCAAATTTCGAGATATTTGAAATAAATGATTGTATTTGTAAAACGTCCGTCAATTGTATTTGGGTAGAATTTTCAATTACCTAGTTATATTCTTCGGGAAGACTGAATTTCCTATTCCAATGTTTCCTTTTCCATTCATTTGCTTTAAGTACTTCATAGTTATTGTGATCGCTTGTAAAGCACCTTAATTTAACTCAGCTGTTCTTCGTAGCATTAATTACGAACTATGTTCATTTATAATATGTATAGCTTACAAATGGGCATTGACCTTTCTGCGTGACCGCGTCTATCGGTCTTAGGGGTACATTATATGGGTTAGTTCTTTAAAAATTTCGTTTATAAGGCTCACATTTTATTACTTATATTGCTTGTAGCTCCTGTATGAATGTATCTGTTTGTAAATAAATAAATTCATAGCATTTTCACATTTAGGGTATTGTTGGTTGCAGATATTATGTTACACTGAAAGCCTCTAATAAAGGTGATTTATAAATCGTGTTTTATTTCCTATTCTTAATCTTTAGTTAGTTGGATATTTCCCCTACCATGATGCATGTTAAAAGGACATCTTTTACCACTGTGCTAGTAAATAGAAGTACCGCTCTTTATATAATAATTTAACAAGCTAGACCAGTGTTTCTAACGTGGGGCCCATGCCTCACAGGTTGGCAATTTGATTGTTAAAGGGGCCTCTTAAATTAAAAATTTAGAGGGAAAATTTGTTAAAATTACGTGGAATTTTAATTTCAGTTTCTCATTTTGAAAATTTACTTACTGTGTTTTGTTAACAACTTCCTAGTAATTTCTTCCTTAAACCTATCATTTAAGCTTTATTAGGAGAAAAAATATTTTTTTTACTATTAAATATTATGTATATTACATTGCTTAAGAGTTTTAGAAAGGTTAAGATGGGGCATGGCACAAAAAAGGTTGGGAAATACTGAGTTAGACAAAAACGAAGTATAGAAGTCAAAATATATATTTAAACGTTTTACTTAGATTATATGCAAAATTCAGTTTTGAACTTACTAAAATAGCCTTATTTAAAAGGACAAATAGAGCATCTTGATTTTTTAAATAGTTTAAGCTTCCCTAATCCATAGCAGCTTGCGCTCCAGGACCGAGGCGCTATGGGTCGACACTCTTCCACATAGGAAGAGTTTATTTATATTTTCTTCCTATTTTTTACATTTTTTTATTCACGGCAACCTTTGCGACCTGAATACAGTAACAAATGAATTGGATTCTGGCGTTCATGCCATGTATCAAGTTTTCTAAGCCGTTATAAGTCACTTTAACTCCTAATCTGCACTTCACATCGATTCTACACTTTTGATACCTTGGGCAATCCATCAACATCTTGTTAATTCAAAATGTAAATACTTATATATTTTTTGCGAGCGCACTACTTAATAAGTATCATTAAAATGTACTTTTATCAACTTAATATATTAAAACAATAAAATTAAAACAATCCTTGTATAATACTTTAATGACACCGTGACTCATAAATAACTAAACCAATCTCACTATAAACATAGATCCGAAAGCTATAACCAACACTCCCCCAGCGAATAGTAGGCCGTATAAACGCGCGAAAAAATCATGACTTTCCTCAATTATAGGGCTTTCCTCAATATCCTCCACTTCCGGTTTAAGCTCTGTGGCACCTTTGACTGGTGCGGACCAAGAGGACCATCCGGCTTCATTGATTGCGCGAATACGCAGCCAATATGACGTGTCTTCCTCTAGCTTTGGCAATGTTATAAGAGCAACTGTGGAGAAATAAAATAATGATTTAAAGAAATAATATATATATTTATAAGAAATATAAGTAAATCATACGTCTGATATTGTTATCTAATTAAATATAACTGAATAGCAAAATATATCGCTAAGCGCAAAACCCGAAGGCTGGACCAATTCTAGTATTTCTTTTACTTATTCCTTGGACTCGGAGAAAGATTTTTATGAAGAAAAAAAATTGAAAAACTGCAAGGAAAACTTAAAAACCAGTTCTTATTGCGAAAAAGCGAATAGTGTCTAATGTCTATATTTGTATGTACCTAGCTACTAAAAAGGTAGACTAAGTAAAAAAATCATAATAAGGCGAAACGAAGTTCGCGGGGATAGCTTATATGTATTATAAACAAATGTTATTATGAAACCTTTGTCCTAATATAACATTTTAAAATACATTAACTTTGAACATTTTAGATGAAATTAAATAGCTAGATAAAACTCAATTTTTTGCAGAAATTTTTACAAATTATATTTATTACCGAGACTTTTTTAAAACAGTGTCTTTGTATGGTCCAACGATTGATTTTCTAAATTGTTCAAAAAATTCAAAAATCATTTAATCATATAGGTAACACATTGTACACTTATGATCGTCAAAAAAAAGAAATTTATATGAAATGCTTCTAACTTTAAAAACTGTAAAATCTTGGATTTTATTAATAATGTAACTGCTTCATATCATAGACTGCCTATGAAAAATTGTTTTAGTAAAAACATGCACAATCCCTTCACCTGGCGACTACTGGACTTACATACCACCACTTTCACTCTCTATACCATCAAACTCTTCTGACTTTACTTCTATTTCAGTTGCTTTTCTCCATTCAGAATTTCCTTTCCTTTTAATCCACTGGCTTGCACGTATTGAATTTCAACTCCTTAAAGAAATAAGAAGCAAATATTAAATATGCTTGAAACTTTTTTTTTATAAACTATTGTATACCTGCAACTTGATAAAACGCCTCCTCCTCCCAAGTTGCTCTTAATTGTACTGAATTGTATGAAGAATTGTTTATATTTAGCTGAAATAATAATTTTCATTAATTGGCAATCATTTAAAAATAATAATTTTTTCTTGGGTTATGTTTACTCAAGAAATATTTTTATAAGATAAGAAATTGTCCATTAACACAACCTACAGTCTTTATTACGCATCTTAATCACATTAACCACAAGATTTTTACAGAAAAATCAGTTGTCCTGCTAACTAGTAAACGCTAAATATCAAAACATACCTCGATTGGCGCTTGTGGCTTTTCCAGTTTTTGAATTGCAAATACTTTATCAACATTCCCATACTGATTTGTCGCACGGCAGACAAATCTTTGACCAAATAGTGACTTCTCCACTTTTAAAATTATAACAGCCTTGCTGCCATCCTCGGCTACCCTTATTTCAGTTTGAGGAATTTCAGATAAATCACTACCAACTTCTTTGAACCAACGATATGTCGGCTCCGGATACGCCTCAACGGAACAAGTTAGTTCGGCACTGGAATTAAAAACAGCAAGAATTATTTCATTTTGTTCTGGTATGTTGAGCGCTTCCTCCAACGTTAAGGGAGGACCGAAGGCCCCAGTGGCTACGGTAAAGAAGTGGTATATATCCTTAGAAACCAGAATAACTTCGTTAGCGCCTTTCAGAGTATGATGCCATCATAGTGATTCGTAGGCACAGATTGTAGGTGTCGCTACGTATATATTATTATGTACAACTATTGGTACCTCAGAAGATGGCAAATGGCCTAATTAGTTTATTTATTTATTTCGTAACCCTACTGTTAACACAAATTATATATAATAACAAACAATTTCAATAAAATTATAGCCAAAGATGGAATATATAATATTTACAAAGGTTCAAACTTTTACAATGGGTACAATAAAATTATTCAATACATTTAACTAAGTAATATCTAATTTGGCTGTGTTGTGTGATGATGTAAAAGTGAGGGTATGTACGTGAAGGTTTGTATGTGGGGTATGCTCATGATTGCAGGTGATTTTGCGCTATGGCTATTCTAGATACTCCTTTTAACCATATTCCGCGATAGCTTATAATCGATTTTTAAATATTGGTCGTTATGACCGGGCTGCGCGATACAAAACTGCATAGTTAGTGTTGATGTGAAGAACATTAAACGATGATTTCTGTCGATAGGTAAAACTACTAATAAATTCTTAATTATTACTTCTAAAATATATTCAACACTACACAAAAGTTTATTTATTACATAAGTACCACACAGTTATAAAAATTAGATTCAGTAAAAAAGGGGAAGGTCTTAGGTCAAATTTTGACACTTAAAGAATTTGGCATTTTTTGTGATGTTGTATGCAAATGAAGGCTAACACGTATGATAAAGAATATTTTTGTTTTCGAATATGTATTTGAAATGCACATCTAGAGGAAGCGAATTGATAACAATTCACTTTTTTTATACAGAACTGGACCGAGGGTTGGCCACAACCCCACCTGATATTAAGTGAAATGGACACCCCTGTCCAGGAAATGTCTATTTAATCGCCTTCTTTTTTTTTGAAAGGAATCTCGCTGTTGGCCTTAAGTGCCTTCACAGCTCAGCTCGGCCTGTTTTGGCGAGCGTACCTCGGCCTGAATGGGCGTTTTACCCACGACTAGCGCAAGGGCGTCTCCTGTGAGACTCGGACCTCAGATTGGGCCGTCGCGGGGTGGCCAATCGCCTGAAGGGCAGGACAGAAGCTCACTGTAGTAAGCGAAGTACAAAGTAAACGTCCTCGCCTTCTCCGGTGAAGGCGGTTTTTTACCCTAATCTGATTTTGATTTTGATTATTATTGGCCGCGCGCGCAGCTTTTAATTGGTCATGCTATTTAATCGCCCAATGCCCATAAATAAATGAACCCATATTATACTGCCTAGGATAGATGGAAGAGGGCAAAGAGTTCCTTTGCTGTTTATATAAAAAACGACGAACCAAATCGTGGACCTGGGGATATCAACAACGAAGGGGTGAAACTCCAGATTGCTTCTAGAAGACCATTGTTCTATATAAACTAGAACAAAAGTATTCCAATTCTGTAAAATTGTTATTCATGAAATCGTTCTTGATACGTGGGAACAACAGAATGCTATAGAGACTTCAAACTTTATCATCACTTACTTTTCATTTTCCTTGACGAAAACTACATTTGTATCGTTGCCATCAGAGAATACAGGTGCATCTAAAATCAATATCATCGAACGAAATTAAACAGTCATCTTTCATTATAATTTCATAATAAACAAGTAGCTTATCAATTAGTTTATTCAAATGCTTACAGTTAATGTTAAGTGTAATATTAGTACTCTTGTTTGCGGTACAGTCTTCGTCATGAGGGCTAGCCTGTATCGCTGAGCAAGTATAGATACCACTATCCTCTCTTTCAAGCGATCTGATGGTGAGAAGACCTTCAAATCCTTGACTGTTAAATTTTGTAGTCACTACGTATTTGGATGAGGCACTATCTTCTGCAAAAGAAATCGACGATCCGTAAGGAGTAAAAATATATGGTTTATTCTGCTTTTAAATGTATTCTTATTTTTTATATAAATTGATAAACAAGGCATCAAACGATCCTATGACACGTCCAAAAAGGGAAGTCATCGCAACCGATGGACACCCATTTTAGTGGGTGCGTTGCAGGCCTTTGAGCGAGGGAGCTCTTTCTTTAAACAGTTGGAGGTCGTATCTGTATATAAAAAGTGAGGCTGTAACACTCATTATAATAATTACTTTTGAAGTATTCTGAAATATGTATTTTAGAAGTGCGTAACCATACATGCCCGGAATTGCTTTTGTTTTATCCTTTGAAAATGGACCGAATTAAGGGAACAACCATTAAACAAGTGCATTAATTTTTAATTAAAATGGAGAAAATAGTGATACTATTTTAATTATCCTACTATTCAATAACCATTAATAAGGTGCATTCAGGTAAATTTTAAAATGCATATCCAATTAGTATTGCAGTGTTGCTTTGGCATTAAACTTTAACCCCGCACCTCATTACTATGCAGAAATCAGCACGAGGCTGGTATAATATCGAAATATAATATGAAATAAAAGATAATAAAAAAATATATACTACCGACAACAATTTCTCCACTTCTATACCACACGAGTGTAGGTTCTGGGCCGCCTCGTGCTTGGCAGGTGAGTGTTATGGACCTGCCCAAGTCCACGGTAACTTCTGTCGGCGTATCTACGAACTCGGCTGGATCTTGAAGAAAAAATTATTTACTTAAATACATTTCAATGCAGCCTTTGTAGTTCGTAGCTAACGTACTTGGCAGGTAAATTGTTATTCTTATTTATTACATCAAAAAAAGTTTTGAGTTGAAAGGCAGAAAAGCTTAAAAATCGCGTATAGAGCGATATGGTACGCGTGAGATCTTTCTCAAACGACGGCAACGGATTCATTTTGTATATGGTTGATGGGCTGCGGTAATGCCTATAATGGCCAACCCGCGGGCTCCTTTGTTTCTATTTTATCATAAAAAACACCATTATTTATTGTATTGAAACAATTTATCCCCAAAAATGTTAAGCAAATCACTATTTTTACATTTAGAATCTATATTTATCAAAGTTGAGGAGTCGCTGGTGTTATGTTTTTGCAGGGGTGCCTGCCTCCAGAAAGTATTCTTTCGCCTTTACTATTTTTACTTTTAATAAATTCTATTTCTTCTAATATCTCTTCACTTTATCACATATATGCTGACGACCTACAAATTTACAATCAAGATCCATTGCAATTATTACCATCATACAAATATTGATTTGAGACATATCCTAGATTGGTGATTTTGGGTTGCTTTTAAATCACAAAAGGCTCACTATTAACCTTTCGCGTTATCTGTCAAGAATCTGGGCATACCTATATCTTGATAATTCATGTGTGTTTTCTAAGACCCCCAGAGAAGCCCCCGATGCTAAATGGGGATTTACTCGAGCATCATAGAGACATATTGAGTTGCGAAGCTATAGACAGATACTCCGATTAAATAAAATTCATTCTTCGTCAGTTCCACACCGCTTCCCCTTGTCTCAAGGCATTCGGAATTAATATTCCCTTATTTCACAAGAAATCTTTTATATCGTTACATGCATACTTGATCGGAACTTATCATGGACTGTTCAAATAAGGGAGTTACTCGTACGTAGAAGAATGGAAGCTACGACGGCCTCTTTACGCCGGTTAATCCATTTTCTTCTATTACATTTAAGAAACAACATTGTACCTATAAATCTTTGTTATTATTACCTTTACGTATTTTTATACTGAGAAGTTTAGTGTAGAGTTTAGTAGTTTAGAGATAAGCGAGTAAATACTAACAGACAGAAAGAAAAGAAATTAAACAAAAAAATATGTGTTCTCTCTTTTCTTATAATTTTATTCGATTTTTTTCGAATCTACAAGCACGTGGCCTTTACTCAGTTTATTGGAAGATAATCATAAACCTAAAGTTAATACTGATAATTGATACTCAATTTCATCGGTATTATCGAGATGCATTATGTACCGAACGTTTTTCTCGGAATTTATCATACGCATACAAATACATATTTCTTAGATTTTTTTGTATTAGAACAGGGGGCAAATGGGCAGGAGGCTCCCCCTGATAATAAGTGATACTGCCGCCCATGGACACTCTCAATGCCAGAGGGCTCGCGAGTGCGTTGCCGGCCTTTTAAGAATTGGTACGCTCTTTTCTTGAAGGACCCTATTTTTCCAAGGATACGATAATGATAAATTTAAATAGTAATTATAAATAAATATTATCAAATATTTTAACGCACTCTTTTAAGGGTTGACGTCTTGTAAGGGTTTAGACTGACTGAATTCCAAAGATTTTGTCCCAGACTTCAAACAGTTAAACAGATGTTTAATACCAAAGACAAAGTATGTCCTTGTTAATACATATATTTTACCAAACACGTTAAAATTGCGTTTTTGGTGGATACACGAAATACTTCGAAATCATGGTTTCTATGAAGGTATCTGACCTGAGTGCAAATACGTCAACGCCACTTAGAATTTCTGGTATTCATAAAAAATCTTTCGAAGTATTTGTATTTCCATATTGTAAAAACACAGGTTTGTTAATTCCGTATTGTAATTTGTAATATTTTTTGCTCAAATATTTTTGTAAAAATTACAAAAAATATTTAAATTTTATGGGAAATACCTGTACATAGTAACGTCACACAATAACTTTAGATTGATTTTGATTATATAAATAAGAAAACATTTAATTTACATTACAGTACCGATAGAGTACAAATCCAAAGAAATAGAAAAACTTAGCGAATATCAACCACTCAAAACAAAAGGCAACCGTTTACCAAATACCTGAACGATAACAGATTTCAGATGCATTCATTACATTCTCCATAAATAGGCATACATTCATACCTCGACCATAGTCAAAAGGTGCTTAAAGATATCGTATTTATAAATCGATCCTCGACACCACAGAACACCACTAATAAATCGAAACTTTTTTCGTAATATTTTACTTATATTATAAAACATTTTGCTACTTCGACAAAGTGAACAAGGTTTAATTATAAATAAATATGGTTTCTATAAAAAAAAGCCTGAAACCAGTCTTAGACATATTTAAGACTTGTATAAGTCGTGTAAACTTGTACTGAATCGCAGTCTTCGTCTAACACCATCAACAACTTTAAAAAATCTTTTATATTTACAACTTATCAAAACTTTTTAAACGTATATTGTATACATATTGATAGATTGTATGAAATGGAATGATAAAAATACTGGCTAAATAAGCGATATTCCAACCTTATTCAAACCAGCAAAGCAAAGTATGATACGTTTAACTTTGGATCCATCATCACCAAATGGCATAGAGCGCCGATTTACAGCGACATTAAGAGAAATAGTTATAATTCTACGATGCTTTTGCGCATCACATAGATAAGATATGCTAAATGGCTTACAGAAATCTTGGGTTCATATTACGAATAGCTTGTGGCTTCACGATTATCAGTGCAATCAAGACTTTATACAATGCGTTAGTCAGAAGATGCGTCAATCACGCGAGCGATAAACGTCATAAACAAGATTTACTACTGTCTACTCTGCCTGAGTTAACAAGAGCCGCTTGTTATAATAATAGTTATAAGATATAGGTTACTTTGTTTTATATATTTTAAATTATAGAATTATCGGTGTAGGTATTATTGAATAGTTCTATCGTATTAGTAGTGTAAGGGCTAGTTGATCTAGTTTAAGGGTAGGAAATTAAACACTCCTTTAAATAATGACTTGATTCACTATAAAGTACTTCACTGACTTTACATAAACTGTATAACTTCAAACTTAAACAAAGGAATTGCCCGGGCGCATGTCACAACATCTTCTATAATCTATTCCCTACTCCGACCATCCCACTTCGGGGAGATGTGCGAGTCAATTCGTAACAATTCGTAAACAACCGAACGAGTCAAATGAGCAACTAATGAACATGCGCACTTGTAGCAAGATTCTTAAGAATATGTTTCATAAAAATGTTTAGAATTTAATTAAGTAAATATTAAAAGCTAAGTAGTGACTGTTAAGATATAGAGATATTATTAGATAGATATAGAATAATTATGTGGGAAATAAATAAATAATACATAGTGAAGTCTTACCAATAATACACAGCGAGAGTTCTCTTTTCTTTCCCCCCGCACGGCATTCCCATATACCACTATCTTCCACTGTTGCATGGGTGAAGACCAGCACGGCTGCCGGTACCCTGGCCCTATAGGAGGGGACAAAGTGCTCCTGTACAAACACTCGGTTGGTTGAAACTCGAGGAACAACCACGCCTGAGGGATCTATCCATTCCACCTGAGGACAATGATTGGCATTTTAGTCTTACAAAAGGCAATTAAAGTAAATAGACAAATCATTGCTATGAAAAAGCTGTAACTCTCATGGTTTGAACTCAAACCTTTTCGCTACACAACTTCAAAATTGCACAATGAAACAAAGCTTTTAACGGTTAGACAACTACTTAATACCAATATGCAGACTTTTTTGAAAACAAATACCAACCACACCATATTATACACAACGCAAACCTTTTTCCAAAGTTTTTTCAGCGAGGCATGTTTTAATTTCATAAGTCATTCCTTCTACTATGGTTTAAGTAAAAAAACTAAATTTCCACTAACGTCCCAAAACTCACATAACATCACAACAAAAACAACATCTTCGCAACCTGTCCTATACTGAAACAGAAAATATTCTTATTGTTCAACAATAGTTATGCAGAAAATATTGTCAAGTACCGTTATAATGTCAATCAATCTATCTAGTGTGGGGCACAGTGCATTTTCTTTTTACCTAAATATCCTTTTTATTGCATATAAAGATTTTTTTCTTTCTAACTTTCAAGTCATTGCTAAGGAAAAGTTGTAACTCTCATGGGTTTGTCAAAACAAATTTTGACTTTGGATCTCACCATCAAGAAATCTTTAACAATTCAAAACGTTTATTGAACAACTGCGATATATCGCGAGGTTGCCAATCTTTGAATAGCCTTAATGTTATAGGATACGGCATTTAAATTAAAATATTCAAAAGCTGTGATTCTTGCTTGGTCAATATTAAATTTAATACAATGGGAATTTCACTGTGACCTGTGTGAATTTCAATCTGTGACCGTTTTGTGCCAACGTTTAAAAATCTATATTTTGATTTGGGTTTTTTGAACAATTAATGATTTATACAAGTTATCTATAATAATCTATTTTTCAGGCCATATTTTAAACTGATTATATTTATTCGTTATTATGTTATTATATTGTATTCGTTTTTACAAAAATCTCCCAACCGAAATTAGAAAATTATCACTAAATAAATTCAAAGCATTCGATAAACGTAGATTAATAAAAGCTTTTTATAAATTTGACGAATATTTAAATAATCCTTGTGATTGATTTGCTCCAGTTCAAACAATTTTTATGACTCAAAACTTAGCGATTAAAAAGAGTGGCGGAAAGTTTCTTGCCAGTTCTTCTTGCCCTCTACGCCCATGACTTGCGAACAGGTAGTAAATGTAAATTTACAATTAATTAACCTTATTTTTGACGTTAATAAATGTTCTTATTTACCTAAATGAATAAAGTTATTTTGAGTTTACTCTCAATAATACTTTATTTACACACTAAAATAGCCTATTGTTTTAGGTTCGTTTGCTGTTCACACACTTTTCTCAAAATCAGCGTATTAAATACAAAAATGACCCTTTCCCATATTATTAAAAGAGCGGAGCGCGGGACTAAAGTCTAATATTAAAAAAATAGTAAAGTTAGTTAATTATTCTTTAACTAATAATTTAGTTTTATTTTAGGTATATGAAAAAAAAAAACAGTGGCGCTACAACCTCTTTAGGTCTTGGCCTCAGATTTCTGAATCTCTTTGATGATCATTTTTAAATCTAATAAGCAAGTAGGTGATCAGCCTTCATGGCCTGATACACGCCGTCAACTTTTTGGGTCTAAGACATGTCGGTTTCCTCAAGATGTTTTGCTTCACCGTTCGAGCAAATGTTAAATGCGCACATAGAAAGAAAGTCCATTGGTGCACAGCCGGGGATAGAACCTACGACCTCAGGTATGAGAGCCGCACGCTGAGGCCACTAGGCCAACAGTGCTCTATTTTAGGTAGATACCTTAAAAATTACTTGAGTTTATTATTTTTAACATCCTTGTCCTCTCCTTTAGTAATTATTATTGCTTCTAACATTGAATTGCAAAATCAGTAGATACAGAGTTAATAACGTAATTAATAGTCTCCATACATATTAATAATACATAGTGCATAGTAATTTCACTTAAATAGAAGGAAATTGTAGCATGACTAGAATTTCGTATGAATTAAACTGAGTCCTTATGTTTGATTTAAGCGATGTTTTAGGCATTAAAATTTTTTGTAAGTACCCTCTTTATTTAAGACTTTCAATCGTGGGTAGGAAAATGTGTTACTTTTATTGTTTTATTTTGTTTTAATTTTTGGGAAAATGAAATAAACGTTTGGTTTTGCCTGCAAACCAAAAACAAGAGGACATTTGCAGACTAGCCTTCATCCTTATTTATTTACTACGTGATAATATTTTGTCCCTATCAATCTAGCAATAAGTACACTAGAGTGATAAGGACAAGACTATAACAACGTTAGGTGAAGCAAACGTTTATTCCCAAATCGGACACGTAAAAATATTTAACTGTAAACAAAACCTATATATAAATGTTAAGGTTTTCACTGTTACAATGAACCCACAATTTTCTTATATATCTGCTAAAACAACCGACGCCATAAATGATAATTTTACCCAAATATGGTGGCCATGTATAATACTTTTGTTGAAAATATATTTATTACCATGCCCGGTTATGCAAACGAAAATAGTATTTTTCTTAGTTTAAATATAGTACAGATAACGCACAGTTATTATTATATATTGTGACTTTTCATTAGGTTCCATTTCGAGATATACCGTCATACATACACATAAAAAGCAACCAGTAGCGCAACAACCTCTTAGATTTGGCGTCTGTATTTATTTCGTGATAATTTAGGAAGAATGATGAACTACCTTATACACGCCGTCGACTTTACATGTCTCAATCAAGCGTTTACACATTAGATCTTGTATTTTATCTTTCCAAAGGTACACACCTTTCTGATACATTAACAGTGTGCCGAGCATTGGCAAACTTTTGTTAATAAAATAAGCCAGTCTCCTCACTATGTTTTCCTTCACCTTACTTCGCTAGTGAATATAGAATGTTCATTGGTGCACTGCCAGGGTCGAACCTACGACCTCAGGGATGAGACACTGAAGCTGCTACTAACACTGTGTAACACATACCTTTTGATTTTTATCACCACCCTTGCAAATGATGGATTTTCTAATTCCAGCGTTGTAGTAATTTCTACCTGCTCCGTATTCTATTGGTTCTACTGATATTGTATTAAAATAGCCTTTCTGAATGGTCTTCAGTCCGTGAACTAAACAAATAATAAAACAATACTAGAGTTATAATTGTAGCCCGTAATTATATTATGCAATGCTTTGATACATCAAAATAAAAAGTAAAAAAATACAAGCTTTTATTGCTGTTTGTGTATTTTTTTAACAACAATTTACAGTAATTTTTAACACTAGTACTAACTAATTAACCAGGTTGTGTCGCGACATATACTAAAAATCAATATATACTAAAATTGGCTCAAATTAGTCAATGGAGTATGAGGTATTATTGATTGCCTTAAAAATAAAACAGACTCAGATATGTATTATGCTTCACTCATACTCCTTTGGCGTTACTTTCAATTGCGTATTTAACAAAAATAGTGTTGAAGTATCAATGATATATATTATAGTAACATTAAATAAATACCTGTATACAACGCCAAAATTGCAATAAAAATAACGCACTTCATATTTTTTAACACACCTCAATAGTATTAACGGCCGAAATGAAATGGCAGTTATGTGGAACGAGAGTTCGCGCTAATTAATATCAATTAGTAGTTATTATTGTGCCCATAATGACATTCCGGAAGTAACACTTAGGCCATACAATTAAAAAGGTCAGATGAAATGGGGTAATAAGTGTCGAATAAGGTCAAAGAAATCTTGTTTTATATATCTAGGAATAAAGAATGATAGACAGTCAAACACTAATATTGCACAAAGTTATTTTTTTGCAATATAACGGAAACGAAAGAAGGATTGTCAATAATTAATTACAACATAAAAAATTCCAGAAAATAATCTTAATATATATAAATTAAGTGTCACGTTGTTTGTCCCCTATGGACTCCTTAACTACCGAACCAATTTCAATCAAATTACGTCTCAATTTATACCCGCAATATTATTTTATTGCAAACTATTTGTCAGATGACGCTGTGTTGAAAGTACGAACGTTTCACATAAGCTACAATTTAATGGCATAACCACCAAAAAGCATGGTGGTCCCCATGGCTGGTATTCTCCTACCGTTTCCCTTAAATAGTTTAATACTCTGTAATATAACAAAAACCTAATAGCCACAGCAACGCTTGGCCGAGTCTGCTAGTTATAATATATAATTTCGGGTATAACAACGATGAAGGGACCACTTTAATTTTGTCGTTATATCGGGACGTCGTTACAGCCAAAAATAAATATGAAAAGTCTTAGTTTCAGTCTAAGCAGGGCAAGAAGAAATGATTAAGCGCAGACGAAAGGAGGCGAGACGCCAAAAGACCGCAGAAAGTATAAAATATATAGAATACCCTCACTGTGTCGATTGTAACTGCCACCAGAAGAAAAAAAATGCATGCAATGAACACAACTCTCACAAGGAAATTACACCCAAAGTATCAAAAGCGATTTCAGTATTGAGTTTATGTACAAGCAATTCATTGCAACATCAGGGCTACTAATTAGATTGGGATATTATTAAAAATTAAATAGTAGTTCTTCAATGTCCTGGTCCCAAAGCGAAAATGCCGATTACTTTCACTTAAAAAATTTGAACCCGACAGATGCAATCTGAGGCTAAGCAATATAGGTATAGGCGCTATTATTAATTTCAAGATTTTTATTATTTTCAGATTTTCAGGAGAGAACTCCGAGACTGAGATGCGTTTAAAATAAGCAAAAAATTATATTAGAAAAAACTCCGGGAAAACCATTAAATTGCGGAAATAGTGGAGATCCATAGTTACAGGAAAATCGGAGTTCGTAGGAATACGTCAAACCAATGTCACTTATGTCATGACTTCACTCGACCTTTCATAAGGCACATAATGACATTTGCAACAATACAATGGACATGTAATTGGTTAGTAATTACGCATTGTTTAAATGATTTACAATGTCTTAAATGTTATTGACACAGCACGTCTTAACCATTATTTTAGTTGATAAACATAAATGTATTTTAACCAAATAATAACATTATTCATGACCAATTTTAACAGTTGCCTTAATGTATACCCGAGTATCGCATTACCGGATCAAAACGCGTTTTTTAAATTATAAAACTGTCTCGGTTCGTAAATTTAACATCAAGTGTGTTCATGTCAATTCGTATTGAACTCCATATAGTTTTTTTTTAATATCTCTACAAATATAGTTTTGCGAGATGGTTAAAATTCTAGTCTTTCGTCCAACTTTGATTTTATCGTTCTACGAATAAGTATCGCAATACAGCTAGGAAATGCTGCCAGCGTTTTTATTTTTTTACATTTAAGTCAGTTCGATTCCCAGACGAGGCAAGTTAATTTTAGAAAATCTTTGAATGCAGAATTACTAACTTTTAAAAATAACATAAAGTCTTCTTTCAGTAAAATACCCTATCTACGATATTTAAGGTACATACTTTCCTTTCAAGTCCCATAACTTTGTATAAATATAAATATAAATATATATATATATATGATAGGTCTATGTTAAATAAATGTCAATGTTATGTTTTAAACAGATGTTTGGGATGAACGAAACGACGGAAAATAATATAAAGGATATTGGCATCGAAGTCTTGACTATAACCAGTTTTACGCTTTGTCTTCCAGCAGTTCACACATATCTAAAATCTATGAAGTATCTGTGCCTAGCAGTACCTTGTACCCTTTAATCTTTAACTGTCTATTTCATGATCATGACCACGTCCATAGCGTATGTCACGCAATCAGTTATGACCATGGTCTAGATACAGCTAAATATGTAAACGAATTTATAACAAAGCAAAGTTTATCCCCAAAATGAGATGATTTTCCACCTATGATATCTTAGCTACCTCAAGCTTTGTTTGTAAACCTTATTAATGCATAAGAATATGGGGGCCTGGTAACATGCTCAGAGATGCATTACTTACGCGCGCATTGTGCACACTTAATATTGTTACGGTAAGGTCCGATATATTCAGTTTCCGATATTACTATGATGGTAGAACATAAATTAATTATATACAGTATTTACAATTTTCTTAACAAACAAAGTAATCATAGAAATTATTCAAAAGAAAATCAAAACAAATTTAAAAAGTTTAGTCCCAGTGGCAGTGTACCTTTAAGCGCTGGCAGCATTTCCTCGCTGTATTGCAATACTTATTCGTTGAGCCAGGAAAGCACCAGCTCTGGGGTCACCGGTATTATCTATTAGACGCCAACTTAAATCTTTAATAAAATGTCAAAATAAATAAAGAATATTGTAAATACTGTATACTTGATTGTAAATATAAAATTTGTTTAATAAATTTAAATGGAACTAATGTATGTTGTAAAATAGTATGTGTATCTTTACAATGGAACAGACCCATTTCTAAAGGCAAGGTATCATTCTTTGTGGAACCAGCTGCCCACTGAAGTATTTCCCACTGAACATATCGAGCGACGTTCAGTTTCGCGGTCACTTGGAGGGAAAGGCTAAATTAGCCTCCAAAAAGCTTGGTGTGCTCAGTAAGGCGAGACGGTACTTCACTCCGGGCCACCGCATGCAACTATATAAAGCGCAAATTCGGCCCCACATGGAGTACTGCTCTCACCTCTGGGCGGGGCTCCCCAGTACCAGCTCCTTCCACTTGACCGTATACAACGCAGAGCGGTTCGAATCGTTGACGACCAATCCCTCTCCGAGCGGCTTGATCCTTTGGCGTTGCGTAGAGATGTGGGGTCACTCTGCATCTTCTACCGCATTTACCATGGAGAGTGTTCAGAGGAGTTGTTCGGATTAATACCTGCAGCTGAGTTTCATCATCGGACGTCGAGGCAGAATACGAAATTCCACCCGTATCACCTCGACGTCCGACGTTCCACAACTGAGCGTTTCTCAAGGCAGTTTTTGCCGCGCACCACCACTATGTGGAACCAGCTGCCCACTGAAGTATTCCCGAACCAATTCGACTTAGGGTCCTTCAAGAAAAGAGCGTACCAATTCTTAAAAGGCCGGCAACGCACTCGCGAGCCCTCTGGCATTGAGAGTGTCCATGGGCGGCGGTATCACTTAACATCAGGTGATTTTGTATCGCTTTATAAGATATGTCGCTTATTCTACGACGAATTCTATAATGAGCAAGTAAATTTCGCACATAGATATAAATATCAATTGTTGCAGTAGTGAACGACCTCAGGGTTGAGAGTGCAACATCAACAATGCCAGTAAATTATTTTCAAATTGTATGGCCCTCGTGTTATTCCTAAAAAATTCCAACTGCTATCAACTATTTCAACTAATTACTTGGAATATTTACTATTTACATATTTTTTAACCAATATTATTAGGTTAATTATTGTTTAGCGAGTAAACATCGCGTATAGATTCAAGATAGTAAAAACGTAAGCGGATGCATTTAGCATATGTAGTACAATCTTTATACGGTTAGAAGGGCAGCGTAGACAATTAGCATACCTAACTGTTTTCAAACCCAATCATGGGCCCTAGGCCTTTATCGGCCGGTGCGCGAATTTATATGTTGTTTTATGTATTATATGTTGCATTTTTTCTCTAGAGCCTGGACATTTAGGGTTTTACCATCTTCAACTAACAAATCGACCAAAAATCAGAAATGATTTCGCATACGGAAGCACTACATACACCCAGCACCATCGTTTCTGAATCGAAATTTAATCGTACGAACACGTATTACCTGCACAATTCGCCAATGTTTCGGGTTAGCTAACTATGACACTAATTATGAGGATGTTGATATTTCCACCAAAGACGATATGAGGAAATATTTGAAGAGGCAAAAAGGCTTTGTTAAGCAGTAACAATTTAGTTTTGTCTTTGAAATATTAAGTATTCATTGTCGTTTGTTTAATGTTTAATTTCAGTTTTCTTTTAATTTTTTTTGTCTATTAATGTATAACTTATGTTTTCTGCTTCATATATATTGTTTATCTATGTTATTTGTTTTGTATATTGTCTAAGTGTTTTATTTTATAGTAAGTATGTTGGTTGTAAAATCACTAATAAATAAATCTTTACTATAATCTTCAGCGCTGTACAAAATGTCAACTCTTTGAACTATATTTTTACTTTTACGTGAAGATTATCGTAATTGGTAATACACTCGAAGCTTGTGAAAAATATCCTGAATTTTTATTAATAGATTAATTATCGGCAGTCTGGTTGTAACATTAATCTTTATCTTATGCTTATGTCATAAGGACGGTTCATTAGTAAACCATTATATTCAGAGTCCCGTGCCTTATCAGCGCGTCGCTATATTGGCTACAAATAAATTAGATAAGTAAGAAATATATATAATCTATCCTTTTAAACGTAGACTTAGAAAAAGGGTGTTTTTCCTTGAACCTAATATTTCAATTGTAATACAAAAAATTGTATACAAATACAATATGACACGCGGAAGTGTTTAAAGTATTTAAAACTTGTATTGTTTGCAATGTTACACGTGACTTAAACTTTTTGTGTTAACTAAAGCTATTATTATAAATTTACTAGTAGACTCGGCCAAGCGTTGATCTGGCTAAGATTTTTGTTATATTACATAGTAGTAAACTATTCAAGGGAAACGGTAGGAGAACTTATGTGAAAGGTAGATGACAGCTTATGTGAAACGTTGATAATTTTAACACAGCGCCATCTGTTAGAATTGTATCAAATAATAAACAAATGTTTTGCAATAAATTAAAATTGCGACTATAATTTGAGAATTAAACTATCCTATCTCTCAAGTTGGATCGAACTGCACATGGTGTGCAAATTTGATTGATATCGGTTCGGTAGTTTAGGAGTCCATTGAGGACAAACATTGTGACACGAGATTTATATATATTAAGATTACAAAGATTAGGACTTTTGGACTGAATGATATGATTTACGAAATTTTATAACATTATTGTTGTTATAAGTCAACAAGCTTTAGTAAAACTCGGAAAACAAAATTTGGACCAGATTGATTTACACGCTTAACAAATACCTATTTTGCCAAAAGCAAATATCGTTACCATTGAGATATATCTGAAGTGCCATTATTGCCTGATGAAACCTAATTTTGTTGAAAAGAAAATACTCCACCATTTTCTTTATTTATTAGTAAAGATAACCGCTTTATGTGATCATAGTTGTTTGCATAAACGTAAAATGTTATGGTAATAAATTTCCTCTTTAATTAAAAATGTATGGAAAAAATAGCATTAAACATTTTAATGCGACTAATTAAATTCCATATTATAATTTAAATCGAAGAAGTATTCTTAAT
Organism: Pieris macdunnoughi; assembly: GCA_905332375.1. Classification (NCBI taxonomy): domain Eukaryota; kingdom Metazoa; phylum Arthropoda; class Insecta; order Lepidoptera; family Pieridae; genus Pieris; species Pieris macdunnoughi. Next base: position 5,867,892 of record CAJOBZ010000011.1, read on the forward strand.
TGTTCATAATTTGAAATTTTGGGGAAAACCGAATATTATTATGGAAACATAAATTTCTTTTTTCTATACTCTATTGTATTAAAATTTCGCAAATATTTCGGAAAACTCCCTTTTTTATTTAATCTAGGGTTTCCCAAAATTAAGTAACTTTATTTACAACGTATATCGAAATGATCAAGTGTGATGAAATTCCATCACACACCAATGATGCATGGAGGAGACAGTTTCACCGATTTTTGAAATGTCATCTAGACATTTTTGCTATTATCAACGCTTAGTGATGGAAGATTATCTCGGAAAAATAATAATTGCTTCCCTAGTTTGATATTTAAATAAGCAATGAAACAGACGTAGAAATGAATTTCTCTCATGTGTCTTAAACTCGAGACTTTAAACATCCAAATATCCTAAGGGTCTGTTTCACAATGTATGGATATAGTACCAAATAGGTAGGCAACACATAAATTATTTGGAAGATAAATTGTGCTATTTGACATTTCATCGGACTCAAAACTTATGATGGACTTTATTTGATGAATAGCGCTATCTGACAGTCGTGAAACGCAACAATAGTGTTTATCCTACCAAAAAGTAATAAATAGCTAATTTGGAACTTATCCGTACATTGTGAAACAGACCCTTAATATATGGAATATAGTGGAACCGGAAGTGTACTAAAATAATGATTCACTTAACAATCAGTTGACGCTCACAATCAGTCATAGGCCAAGGTCAAAATATCATGACGTGATCCAACCATATCACAGCGTTATCATAAAAGGCCATATATTTTTTTGTTCTACTATAATTTATTATATATTTATTTTGACTTTTAATTATTATTAGTGTAGCATTTTAAATAAGTATATTTGCACTCTTTTAAAGAATCCTTTCGTCTCTTTCTCTCAAATTGTGTTAACATTGTGATGAAAATTGGATTGCAAAGTCCAATTGCGATGCGATTCGATTTAAAATCGGTGCAATTGGACGTTTTTGAAGTGGAACTTCTTTAGGCGCATGAGGGTAAATTTTTTACGGATGAAACGCAATAATAATAATATTAGCGTCACGAAGATGTGCAGCGTTTTAGTCGAAGAAGAGGGAGAGAGCGATTGAGGCCGATTGAGAGAGAGTGAGAAGGGCGAATTACATTATAGAAATTCTATTTTTAAAATGAAAATTTTGTAAAGAGAATTTATGAAATATTAGTATTTTATATTTTATGCAAAATAATTTATTGAAATTTTAAATGACGAATTGTACTTAAATTAAAATGCCACGTGTTTTTATTATCGAAGAAATAAATTAAAAAAGAAGAAATTATTTTCTGTATTAGTTTTCGGCACTTTTAATATTTTAATTACAATTAAATTCATTAAATTCCTAACATATCTTCCTTTTTTCCCTCCCTCTAAGTCTCGGAAATCGAAAGTTTTAGATTTGTATAAATATGAACAAGACGGCCCTATCCCAGCACGAATTGCTGTGTCAGTGTCTCGGGGCGGACTGCGGGGCGCAGTGGAGAGCTGGAGCACTGAGGCGCGCCGGCCCTTATTAACAATAAGTTATGTAAAACATTAAATTGATGTAATTTTATCAAAGTTTTTTCTGAAATGGATTACTTGGCATGCGATAAAATATATCGAGTAAATTTTAAAATCATGTTCTATATCTTCGTCATAAAATGAATTCAAATTGTCAAAAATTGGCTATGTTTGGATTTTATTCTATAAAGCGAATTTATTTAAATCGTGTATCGATCTTTCAAAATGGATACATAAACTACTCAACTCCACCATATATTTTTTTCCATTCTCCCTACTTCAAAAACGATGACAAAAAATCGAAAGGAACAACGTTCTTTTTTGGAGGCGACCAGATCGGTCCTTAAAAATTAGTTTTCCAATGAAGTTTTACTTCTGACAAGCCTAAAGTTTTTTTAAACAAATCAGTTTTCTACAGGTGAATATGTATCGGAAATTGTACCAAAAATTAATAAATGCAAAGTTTTGTTCTCATTCTTTAATATTACCTTCTCCTCTACCTTGGATGTCCATACTTTCCTCGCGAACAACTTAATGTTCAATTTATTCCATAATGTTTGGCAATACTACGATTCCACAAAAAAATGGATAGGCTACTATGACATACTATAAACGTAGGCGCTACCTCTTTCCTCTCCACCCCACTAACATAATGAAGTTTCTGTAATACCAGAATAACAGGTTATTTAATATGAACGTATTTCATAGAAGGTACCTTTAAAGGTGTTGTATTTTTAGAAAGTTTAAAATATGTTTACACAAAACAATAAGGCGTGCATTACGGTAACCATATATAAATGTATTTTTAACCAACTTCAACAGAGAAATTAAAAAAAAAAAGGGTCCGTGTACTTATGTACGCGCGTAAGAAGTTATACTTCTTTGGCAATATTAAAAATAGTTTGGCTTTGTTCCACCTCCAGTTTTTGATGTTTCACAGCGATAAGATGAAAACTCTTTTTTTGTATTCAATTTAGTGCAGTTACACTGATTCATCAATTGTTTTTTGTCTCTTTTCCTTATATTTGCTAGATAAAATCAGAAAAATTACATGTTTTGATTAAACAATGTGGTTAATTTTTTAATCAAAACATTACTCGATAATAATAATAATACATACGGATAGTTAACCTCAATTGTATTGAAGCACTTAGGAAGGTTGATGAGCACAGTTTTTTCACAAATATTAATTAGTATTGGTTTAAATATTCAATTTAAATCACTTCTGATTATAATTCAAAAAGCATCGCTAAATTTCTTTGAAAAAATAATTAAAACTCCTTTATTTGTTTAAAAGGTAAATGACAAATGTCATTATGGTCATTCAAAATTGTTGGCATACGAACTTCACGCATATTCTATTTCTTTTTACTTGTAGATTGTCTTATTCCTATCTCGCTCGCGCACGCTATAATCACACTCCTAATTTTGTGTCACGGGTGCGCGCGCATTGTAAAATTTCACTCTCATAAATTTTTCATAACGCGCCTAAAGAAGTATAACTTCAAAAAACTTTAGTACATACATATATGTAATATGTATAGTAATGTGTTAATAGGCTTGTTTAAGTCCAAGCTTTTCAAGTACTCTCTAAAAGGGCGACTGCGAATATTATTAAAATGCAGTGATATTCAAGGAAATGAATTAATTGACGTTTAGCTAGTACGTATAATACACTTTATTCTGCTGGTTGGTTGGCTGGTTTCATTTCACAGTCAATCCAGGTCATATAGTCCAGATTACATACTAATGTTCAGGAAAACAGGTGCTTAATTTGTTTTAAAAATGCTTTGAAGATGATCTGAAATAAGATTATCTAGATAATTATTACTACTACCACCACTAGAATTAATATACGTGTAACAAACCTTGTCTTACCATTTTTTTCTTCAATGAGACTAATAACAAGCCTCTGAGGAGGTAAAAATATATAGCAAAATCTTAACGCTATATCCCATGAACACACATGACCACAACCGTTAATAAAATTTCAATTTTGTTTGTCTTAAGGCCATAGACGGACCGCATGTTGCAGTCAAGACCAACTTCATAATGCGGTCGTGTTGAAGTCGTACACGAAACTGGTCCGTGCGGTCCGTGTATTGTGGATATGAATTTAGTATGGAAACTGCAGATCGCCGTGCGGCGACCGCTTAGAGCAGTCGGTATCGACTGCAACATGCGGTCCGTCTATGGCCACACTTAGAATGATGTATTAAATCCAGATAAAGCTTATAATTTAAATGTAATTTGTAAGATTTTGTAAGTCTTAGACCATTAGTAGTATGTAGAGAATGTGATATAAAATAATTTTATTGAGAATACGATACGGTTATCGGTGAGAAAACTTTCGAAGTGTTTAACTACTTACTACTGTAGTAGTTGCATTTCTTCTCAAGTCTGAAAACTTTGTTCTTCGTTAATACGAATATTTCTCGATATTTATTTAGTGTGAAATAAAGTCTATTAACTACAAACCAATGTGTAGCAACACCCTTAATTTGAGTTAGGGTCAGATTTCTGTATCTGTTTCGTGATAATTTATTTTTCTTAATAGACAGGTGATAAGCCTTACACCCGCCGTTGTTTTTTAAAAGGTCTAAGGCATGTTTCGTCACAATGTTTACCTTAACCGTACGAGCAAGTTTTGTTCACATAGAAAATTCATTGGTGTTCAGCCGGGGATAGAACCTACGACCTCAGAGATGAGAATCAGACGTTGAAATCACTAGGCCGCGCGCTGCTCTAAATGTAGTATATGTTCAAGATACAATTAATGATGAGAATTTATATATACTAGATAAGAATATAATAGCTATAGAATAGACGTTTTTAGTAAGTACAAATGTGTCACGGCAGGCTCTATGAAAGCCCGGTTAGTATCCAATTATATAAATTAATTGTGTAATATTCTTACGATTTTCTAATTTACACCCTATGTAATCTATGACATGCACTACAGATTGCATTTACCGTGTTATAAAAAAGCTCATTTATGATGTCAACCAATAAAATGAATTCAATGTTTTATTCAAATGAGTTATATTTCAATATTCAAACACACATAGTGCGGGCGTTTTTTATTACAATAAACTTAACAGCACATACGTCTTACAACAAATATATATTTTAGAAATATTATACATTCCAAAAAGTTTTCTTTATTCGTTTTTGTAAGAGAACAACAAAAAGATTAGTATTTATTAGATGCTTAAATTTAGTTTAAGAAGCTTCGTATTAACATCCTATCTTTTCTAGATCGGATAATTCGACATCTATGAACGGGTCTTTGAATGAAAAAGACAGATAAAAAACGAAATTCTTGTGTACCTGCGCACCATGCCACCAATAAAGTTGTAACTTCGTTTTTTTTCTTTCTCGTAGATATAAACTACATTCCTAATAACTTTTTACTTGATAAAACATTTAATTTACTATTAATATGTTTTGTATATTATACTGATTATTATGATGGCCAAGAGTTAGATTCTATTCCTTACGATTATAATAAAAAATAACACCTTTGATAAATATAAATTAAAACTTGGCAAGCGGCCGGATGGAATGTCTTTGATCCCTTGGAAAATGGGACGGGCTTTAGTATGGGATGCTACCTGTGTAGACACCTTTGCCCCTTCTCATCTCCTTCGGACAAGCAAAAAAGCTGGGGCGGCCGCAGAGCAGGCAGAAAATAACAAACGGCACAAATATAAGAGTCTTTCCTCCAACTTCAATTTTGTTCCCTTTGGAGTAGAGACTCTTGGGCCGTGGGGTTCAAGTGCACAGGCGCTTATTAAAGATTTAAGTTGGCGCCTGGTAGATAGTACCGGTGACCGCAGAGCTGGCACTTTCCTGGCTCAAAGAATAAGTTAGAGAGTTAAGCGTTAAAGGTACACTGCCACAGGGACCAAACTTTTTAAATTTGTTTTGATTTTCATTTTATTTATTTTTAATTATTTTTATTATTACTTTATAGGTTAAGAAAATTGTAAATACTGTATTTGTGTAAATATTCAATTTGATTTAAAAGATAATTAATTAAAACATGTGTATTTATAAAAAAAATTAAACAACACGACAATCATTTGTAATTAAAATATTATTTAGCTTATCGTAGCCAAGCTAATGAACTTTATATAGTGCGTTTCTAAAATATACAATTCCTTGGTACTCGTAACTGTGTAAAAAGAATTTTTTTTAGGCAAAGCGGTAAAGTATCAGTTTGGTCTCTCTGACGCGGTGGACCGACCAAGTGAAGGCCCTAATAGGTGTATCATCAAGGCCCTTATCTAATCCAAAGACATGAGGAAGAAGAGGCTATAGAGCATCAACACTAACACGACCTTTAGAGATAAAGAACGTAGAAAATATGTCAATAAAACCATTCTGGGCTTTTTTTTAAGATTTTAATAAATTTAATTATGATTAAATGTGAGCAGTGTTGGCCTAGTGGCTTCAGCGTCCGACTCTCATCCCTGAAGTCGTAGGTTCGATTCCCGGCTGTGCACTAATGGACTTTCTTTCTATGTGCGCATTTAACATTCGCTCGAACGGTGAAGGAAACATTGTGAGGAAACCGACATGTCTTAGACCCAAAAAGTCGACGGCTTGTGTGTGCACTGGAGGCTGATCACCTTGTTGCCTATTAGATTTAAAAATGATCATGAAGCAGCTTCAGAAATCTGAGGCCCAGACCTAAAGAGGTTATAGTGCCACTGATATATATAATCATGATTAGTCGATGGAAGAGCAATGCTCATTGAACATCTCCAATTCATAGTTTGATTATTATTATTAAGCCTGACACCCAGTATAATATATTAAAGCTTATTTAAGTTACATAAACTAACTTAATCGAATACATCATTTGACCCGTTTTTGGTAATCAGCGTGTCCTGTGAAACATAGGCTTCTTCCAGCTGCTTCTATTCTTTTCTGATGTTAGCTCTTCTTGGCCAAGTTGTCCTCCTATTCTCTTTATATCGTCTGCCCATCTCTTGCTCTGTCTTGTTTGATAATAGGCTGTAAAACTACATGACTGATTTGAAAAATTATTTCACCATTAGAGCCTTACGTTGGACATAGGCTATAGAATATTTTCAAATAAATATTGTAAATAAATATCTGTAGAAGGTGCGATACTAATGATTATTTTTCCGACCCAAATATCGACCAATAGAATTGCACCATTCGACGTCACGTGGTACAACCTACATGGTATTATACTGATAATTTTTTGAAAATTTTCTCTGGTAGTTGCTTCAAGAAAAGTATTAAGTAGTTGTTTTATTCATTATGAAATTCTTATTTGTTAACTGTACATTTCGTCTCATGGTGCAATTCTACCGGCCGACATTTGGGTCGGAACAATAATCCCCCGAATACCACACGAGCTTCAAAAAATTTTATAACCTGAAAAACTTGACTCCTTCATTTGTTTGCAACGAACCTATCGGGAAATACCCGATAATTTTGAAGCTCGTGTGGTATTCGGGGGATTATTGTTCCGACCCAAATGTCGGCCAGTAGAATTGTGGTATTATAAGTGAAAATTTCTAAATCGCGTACGCTTCGCAAACTATTGCCTAAAGAGCAAAGTGATGTACTTCAGTCTTATAGAAGACATCAATATTTTCAAAAAAGTCCGCGATACTATGTCTAATAAAAAAAAATATTTGTGCATTAAAAAGTCTGTTTACCGAAAAATGCTTTAGGCATAAAATATCATGCTTCGACCGAATAAATGCGGGGGGAACCGAAAAGACAGCAAGTAGGTACCAAATAAATCACGTAGACTCCCAAAACCGATTTTCAAGTTTTTTGGAGTTGGTTAGAAAAAAGAAGGAATTGCACTTTTTAACAATGACAGCTGAATACAGTAAAAGAAGTGCACAAGCTTTATATATAGCAATTACTTTTTAATTTGAATATCATTAATTTCCACTTACACTGTCAAACTAAAATTGAATAATACACAAACTAGGTTAATATAAATTGTGATAAATAAACATGTTTTAAACTAAATGTATATGGAACTGTTATCAAGAAATTTTGCAATACAACGAGAAAATGCCATGCAGTATTTTGTACTCAGAACTTTAATTTATTAATCAAATATTGTTATCTTCGAGGCTTACTAAAAGTTATTTCTATACTCTCTGTCTATTCCTTTATGTATTCAAACAGTATAAAGAGGAATGTATGTAACTAATAAATTTAGAAAATAGTAATACGATGTCAAAAAAAAAACTTTCTGCTTTAGATTGCTGCAATGCTCTATATTTATTTCCAAAATATTTACAAAGATCCGGCCGGGTCAGGGCCGGCTGATAATTAAATAAGAGTGTATTGACATATTTCTCCATTTCTAAATATCAGCAATCCAGAAGTTTATAAATAAAATATTCTAACTATGCAATCCATATAATTTTCCAGTTAATTACGGTAAATCTGCTGTAATTACAGTCAGTCTGGATGCGTTGATTTCACCATCGTGATTTCAACTTAGCGCGGAGCAGGGTTCACAACCGTACGATAATTATCGTACATTTGCGATAATTTCATAACTACGTACGATGTACGATAGTACATGACTATCGTACGCAGATTGTACGATAATTTCCAGTCTGATAAAAAATTTGATGATTACACAGATAGCCCAATAACAATTACAGTTTTTAGTGTCAGTGCCATCTATTGGCTTATTTTTCTATTAGGAACTTATGCTGTCACAAGGCAACTACAGCAGATGAACAAAGCGTTAATGTACAAACACAAAAACGCATCAGAATGCACAGCCAAAAAATTCACGATTTGTATGGTGACGCAGATTTGGAAGTCTTCGATAACATTTTAATACCTAACGAATTTTAAGTGATAAAAATAATATGCGATGTTTACGGACAATAGGTATATCACTTAGAGCGAACACCATATTGTTCAACGAGAAAATATTGCGTATTTTTGTTCCTCTTTGACGAAAGAGATTGAATTATTATGATTTTTTTCAATTTGAAAAACACAAGTTTACAAGATTTAAACTATAAATCGTTTGCAACATTTTATTTTCACGTTTCATATGATTTTTTAAAGTATTTTTAGCCATTTTCCTGACTGTACGATAATTTATCGTATATGGATCACATATACGATAATTTTACGGCCCTGGTACGATAACTGCCTGGCTTCAGGTTGTGAACACTGGCGCGGAGTCCGTGATATTTGTCAGTCGTGTTTTGAGAAGCGCTTGTGTTGGTTGTGTCATTGTTCGTGTGCGCAATTCGATATCGTTTGCGTATTACGTGTTTACTTTCGATAGTAATTGTGTCCTCTTTGGATATGTGAAGGTAAAATCTTAATTTATAATATTTCCTTTGTTTTTATTAAATATATTGATACATTTAAATTTCTGTGCTTAAGACATTTATAGAATTCACACTTTAACGTTTATGTAGTTTAGTCTTATTATAAAGAAAATATACAGAATTTTATTCTTACCAAGATTATAGAATAGTACTATTGTAACGTATGAAATTATATTCTCAATTTATAAAAATATGAGGGTACCAACGTACAAGCCTTATTAAATTTATTATTTAGGCGATCTTATTAACAACTAATTAAACATAAACCATTATTATTTTGGACTCAGACATATACTTTTACTAAGATCCATATTATCAACAAATTGATTTTAAAATTATTATTATAACCAATCCGATTCTGTTATCATTGATTTGTTTGTATTTTGTATCAGTTGTATGTAAAATACAACGGAGCACTGTTTGTCATCAATTTATTTATCTATATGAGTACTGTTTGTATGACTATCGAGAACAATATTTCCGTTTGTATATTTGAGATAAAAGTATGTCCTCTTCTCTTCTAAATAATTTATAAAGAACAACCTTTTTTGTAAATTCGTGTTGCATGAAATTTTTACTACTTGAATTTTCATTTTTCTTGTTATATATTTAGCTTACGTAATATATACATAGGACAAAAAAATAAATTCTAGTATAATATTTTCGTGACAACGCGTTTTATTCAGTAGGTACATACAAATAAGTTCTCAAAGCGTTTGAGCTATTAATGCGAGCTACGAGCATAGTGTCAAAACATTATTGAACTCTAAGACTGTTAATGAGCATTAGGTACCTTAGTTTAAGCTATTCACTAGTATTGTTGTAAAATAAGGCATCAAAATACTACTTAATAAGTAATTAATTATTAAGCCATAATCATTGTATAGGCTAGATTGTGATTCATGTAAACACTCTTTTGTGAACTTTATTCTAAAAAAAAAAGGACATCATTCTAACAGTGACGTATAAATAAAGCCATTTCGACGTGAGACATAAAATAATTTCTCAATTTTCCCATTTTTGAAAATACTAATGCAATTCGTCTTAAAGAAATAGCGCATAGACTGTAACATTCCTTCAGCATGACTTCGTTGGGCTAGGCTTCCTTTTTATCAAACAAAAATCAAGTCAATGAATTTTTTTTCTTTAAGGTCACAAAGAATTTTGTTTCTGTGGACCAATTAGGTGTAAAAAATGTCATTTTTATATAACCAATAAATCTTTATATATTTCTTTCTAAAGAAAACACTTTTTTACCGGATTGAATTTATGTATGATTATAAACTTATAATTTTTAATTATGTAAAATAATTATAAGTTTATAATAATACATTACTTCAATCCGGTAAAAAAGTGTTTTCTTTAAATGTGCAAAAGTTATGTTAATAAAAGACAATAATATTTATTTCTGTTAAAAGCCCAGTGAAAATATTAGTGATTAATATTTTAGTGACTTTGAGGTTGTATTTTAAAACGGAAATTATTTATGTCTATCACAAAAACAAATACTCCAAAATTATAACAGGAAATATTGATTAATCGGTAATTTATCAATTATTGTTTTCTTATCAACTACGGAAGATGTCTGTAAATACAACAAATATATCATACAAACTTCCGCTATTGATGTGTATGGCGTAATGTGTATATTTTAACTAACTATACAATGGACTATCTGACAAGACTCTAGGCAAGATGGCGTCGCACCAGTCACTATGTCTTACCATGCCTGTACACGTAAACGAAAGTTTATTATATATTAAATATCAGTATAAATTCCACAAATACGCATATGCTATATGAGAATTAGACAGGTGAACACGTTATTAACAAGCAAGCTATGTCATCGTCGATTCGACTAATCTGTGGCCGTTTTGTGTCACGTGACTGACGTGTAAAAATCCATAATTTTTATTTATGGACCCATGTTTCATACAAATTACTCTCAATAACACTTAACACACTGGTTTATCGTCATTAACGACTTTATGAAATATAATAGACCTTTGTATGTAATGTGAGTTTTGAAATGTCAGTGAAAACTTTGTTTTAAAGAAAGTGGTTAAAGATGAAAGGGTCCCGGAAGGAGAAAAGCGTTGGGCGAATAAAGTGCGTATATATTGTAGTAATTATTATCGTATAAACATTTATTATAATTGTTATGAATAAATTACATCGTCTACATATTAAAGTACTTTGTTCCGTCAACATTTAAAAACGATTCTTAGTACTACGATAGCAAAGGTCAATAATTAAAAAAAGTTTATTTTAGGCGTACAATTTTTTACGTCAATAAAAACGCGTGACCCTAAATTGATACGACAAAACATCAATTACGATTAAAAATGGGGTCAAGTGCGTTGAACTATATTAATCGTTTTATATTTACAATAAATGCCGAGGGTTTATTGGTAACAATTATATATGGATTTCTTATGAATTACATATGTTCAATGCATTTATTTTTGACATTTAATATAAACAAGCTGACCCTAGTTGACTCAGACACGCTTTCTTATTAGGGCGATTACAGACTAGCGTATTCTTCTGCGCGTATATGGTCATTTCAGCATACGCGCATACACGCGCGCTACAATACGCGCTTCAAAAAACAGGACGCTGTTCGCTCGAACCGGTTGTGGGATCGTGTCAGTATCAACATGAATTCTGACGAAGAAATATTGTTATTTCCGTTACTCATTCGCCGTCGACTGAGAAGATGAAAAAGATGCTGGGTGTCATCGATGGTTGCATCTAGAGAGAACCGTTCACTTTAATACACTCTACCCAGAACTGCGAACTTATACGCGCTGCGAAGCGCGTCAACACTCGTACGAGTTGCGCGTGTGCTAAAAGGCGCTTCCAAAGACGAGCTTATACGCGCGTAAAGAACGTTATTTTGTAACCGCCCTTAATTATTTCGGCTTAGTTGGAAAGGACAACCTTATGTCGAGGCATTACGCTGGTCATATATTACTGCTTATATAATATATGATATGTTCTTTGTTATTAAGGCTAATAGGTTTCAACATCGCGATACACTTATTCATCATATAATTATTGGGGAACAATAATTGTTTCCTGTTGGAATAATTACCATTAAAATATTTTTTTTTACCTTATTTTTGTATTTTTTTTTATCTCGCTTTAGGGTCTTTACAGCTCAACACAAATCATTTTTATGCTGACGAGTTCATGAAAAATGTGTGTATTCCATGTATTGTAGATATCCTGGATAAGAATTAACTATAAGTTTTGCTATTTTAACGAAACAAATATTAATTAAATAAATGGTTGTAGCGAGAGAATTTTGCAGAGAGCACTAATAGTTTGTTTTTTAATTTTTTTTTGAAAGTTTGAATATCATTTTTTAATTATACCAGCCAGTATCATTGGTAATAGATCTGTAGGTCGAAGGCGGGCGTCAACATAATTATAATTTTAAATGAAGCTTCGACAAATTTGCATACAAATATATTATTTTTCTATAACCATAAATAAACTGTTACAATTTATAGGCAAATGTTATTTTAGCATCAATTATGTATTAGGTTGCGATCCGGTTTCCATTGTAAAACAATAGGATGAACAATTAATTATAAATTCATATTTAACTGTGTGATATGACTGCAAATGAATTAAAATGCATTTCCTGTTTAGATTGCAATTCCAATTATAAAACCGAGTCACAATTTGTAATGCAACTTTGTGTTTAAATCACGACATGTGCAATTAAAAAAAAAGGGTGCGTGTACTTATGTACGCGCGTAAGAAGTTATACTTCTTTGGCATTATTAAAAATAGTTTTTGATTGCATGCAAATAATTAATTACAATTAAATAATCAAAGACTGGAAAAGGAGTCATTAAAGTCAATAAAGTTCAGTTTACATTTGAAAAATTAATTAAATAAATATTTATTATTATTCTCTTACATTAAACAAATAAAACACTATTTATCTTTAAAACATTTTTATTTCATTATACTATTTATTTTTAAGTGACTCTAATGTCTTCATCAGAATTTCGGTTTGTAATTTTAAATTAATCATTACTTGGTTGTGCATCTACGAGGCTTCTCCAAAACTACTTGCTTTCTGCAACAAATAAGAGAATATTAATTTAAGCTCTGTCCATGCAAAACTTAAAATTTTTTATAATTCATATTATACATTTTTTAACACATTTATATTAATATAATTATATAAATGTGTTAATAATATAATTTGTAGCACATGCTACAGACCTGGATAGCAACTTTCTTTTATTCTATTTAGAGATAGAGATAATTTAAATATAATACCGGTGTCTTCCTTGTAGGTTTCTTTGGAGTTGTTTGGGGATTCTTGTTGTTCAGTTCGACATGATTTTCTTTAACCTTTCTTTAATCCTACAAAATAATGAAATTGTTAAGTTATGTTGTCACTGTTGTGCACACCTTTGTTTGGCTTTTTTAGTATTCAAGTTATGTCAAAACTGATTTATTACCTTGTCATTGTTGGCTTTATTTGCTTTTGGGATATCAATTGTTTCCAAAATGATTTTATTTGTAATAACCTGAAATATATAAATAACATCTATTAATTTAAGTATCATGGTGAGTGGTTCGCACTCAGGTATTAAGGTGTATTATACCCACTGTCCATTATAAGTGGGAATGGGCTCACTTCTGGCAGGACAGAGTTTCGGTACTACAAGTGCAACATGGATGTTTTGAGGTATTACAATATCTCTAACTACCCTGTAGGGGAATAAAGTAATGTTGTAAGCATATGCCTATGCTTGAAAGGTTGAACCTTGAACATCACCATACATCATATTTATAATTAACATTCCTACCTCGACACCATCACAATCAAATTCATTGAAATCTACTTCAAACCATTGTGTCTCGAGAAGGTGATGGTGGCTTTGTTCCACCTCCAGTTTTTGATGTTTCACGGCGATAAGATGACAACTCTTTTTTTGTATTCAATTTAGTGCACTTCCACTGATTCATCAATTGTTTTTTGTCTCTTGTCCTTATATTTGCTAGATTAAATCTGATGTTTTGATTAAATAATGTGGTCATTTTTTTGAGATGCAGGTACTTATTAAAATGTTTACTTCTCTGTTATATCGCTCCAAGCCTTCATTTTCTCCTTATTAGTATTCGTGCTTATTAAATCTTTGTTCTCAGTTATTGATATATAGGGTCGTAGAATATTTCTAAAAAGTTGCTGTAACAAACGCAATAAACAAAAGCAATGAATAATGGTTCATGTTTCAGTTTTAATCAACAATAATACTCGATAATACATACGGATAGTTAACCTCAATTGTATTGAAGCACTCAGGAAGGTTAGCACAGTTTTTTCACAAATATTTTATATTATTTCACAAATATTTTGTATAATGAAAATAACTAGGTATATAATTATTAATTTTAAAATTTAAACAATAATTAAAACTCCTATATTTGTTTAAAAGGTAAATGTCATTGTCAGATGTCAATTGTCATGGTCATTCAAAATTCTTGTTAAGCTGCTAAGCTAGAATATGCGTGAAGTTAGCTTCACGCATATTCTATTTCTTTTTACTTGTAGTTTGTCTTATTCCCATCTCGCTCGCGCACGCTATATCACACTGCCAATTTTGTGTCATAGGTGCGCGCGCAATCGTAAAATTTCACTCTCATCAATTTTTCATAACGCGCCTAAAGAAGTACAACTTCAAAAATCTAATGCAACTTTAATATTTACATTTTAGCTGTAAATAATAAAAATACATCAATAATTTGACGGCTCATTGGTCTAGTGGTTAGTACCCCTGACTGCGGATCCATGGGTCCCGGGTTCGATCCCCGGCTGAGACAAACATCGATGTGATAAGCATTTGGTGTTGTGCTTAGGTCTTGGGTGTTTAAATATGTATTTATATGTCTATCTATCTATAATATGTATGTATATCCGTTGCCTAGTACCCATAACACAAGCTTCACCAGCTTAGCATGGGACTAGGTCAATTGGTGTGAATTGTAAAAAAAAAAAAATTAGACGTCAATGTTTAAAACACAAATGTTTTAATTGTGTAAAAAAAATCAGTGGCACTACAACCTCTTTCAGTTTTCTGAAGGGCCTCAGATTTCTGAATCTGTTTCACGATCATTTTAAATCTAATAGGCAAGTGGGTGATCAGCCTCCAGTGCCTGACACGCCGTCGAGCTTTTGGGTCTAAGACATGTCGGTTTCCTCACGATGTTTTCCTTCACCGTTCGAGCGAATGTTAAATGCGCACATAAAAGTAAAGTCCATTAGTGCACAGCTGGGGATCGAACCTACGACCTCAGGGACGAGAGTCGCACACTGAAGCCACTAGGCCAACGTTGCTCTTTAATGTTGTAACTTGAACTAAAAACATTTTTGTTTATCTATCTTTAGTTAGATATAGTCATGTCATCTACCATCTACCATCCATATGGAGCCGATGGGGCTCTTGGGTTTTAGTGTGTACGGGTTCATTGTATTGTATTGGGTTGTTTCGGCCCGAGGTCTTTAAACTAATTTCCCAACAATACCAAAAAGGTATAGTCAGGCAGGTAATCAAAGTTAAATTTCAAACCGTATAAATACCTCTACCCGTTTTCTCTTTCATAGTGCCATGAACACTTTAATATTAGTATTTAGAACCTTGCACCACTCATGCGTTCTCCTTGTATCTTTAAATACATTAAAAACTCAGTTAAGAATGCATTCGTATTTCAAACTGTAGTAACTGAAGTTGCTTAAAGTGAAACTAGTTTGAACTAAACCAGGTCATTAACCAAACGATCCCCCCCCACCTAGCAACACTGAAGATAGAATAAATCGAAAATGGCAGAAACATAATCTAAATTTCAGTTTTGATTATTCCGTAACATCGCGAACGATCTCATCCTACTAATATTATAAACGCGAAAGTTTGTAAGTGTGGCTGGATGTTTTTTACTCTTTCATGTAAAAACTATATTACAATTTATAAAGATATTGTGTTAATTGTCCAAAATATCAAGTAAGTAAGGAAAAAATCTACCATCTTTTTTTGTTACACATATGTATGATGGAAATGTTTTTGTTTTTTTTTTTATAGAACAGGGGGCAAACGGGCAAGAGGCTCACCTGATGTTAAGTGATACCGCCGACCATGGACACTCTCAATGCCAGAGGGCTCGCGAGTGCGTCGAATTTATTCGTACATGAAAATATATACTTTTATCGCTTTTGGATTTAAAAGTAGATAAAATATGTCTTTCACGATACATCATTTGAACAAATATTATTTTAATCCTGCGCAAACGGAGTCGTGGGCACGTTATAAAGTTATTAATTTAATTTAATTAATTGTTTTACAACCTATTTGTGAGTAGACACTAAAATCTATAGTGTGCAGTAGAAGTCGCTTACAGAATATATTGTCATAGTACAGGAACGCATACGCATCGTACCGTCTCAATAACAAGCCTTTGGTTAGTCAAAAAATTCAAAAATCATTTTTCGACATTCGAATCGAATCATTAATATGTATTTCTTTATTGACTCGTCAGTAAAGAAATACATATTAATGCTTCTAATTTTACATTTAGTGCCAGTTCTCAAATCAAGGGCGTAGAACGGAAGAGAAGAACTGGCAATAAACTCTCCGCCACTCTTTTTAATCGCCATGTTTTTTTTTACACAACGTTTTTAAGGATCTGCAACCATTACATCATGTTCCACATGACATTTTAAGTAATTAATAATAATAACATAAATTAAAAACAAAGACTTGTCCTCTATCAGCAGGAGGGATGGTGAAATAGGAGCACGCACTTACATTCTCGTGGGAACAACACGCAAACACATAGTCGAAATAATTAACATCACCGCATACACGAATTCAAGTACGACCAGTCACCACAAGTAGCACCCGTTCACGAGTATGACGCATGGCCAGCCATCGGCCCCCTCGCCATATTTTAGGGAGAGAGACAACCCGACGCATGGACGCCGCCACAAGCAATGACACTTAAGCGAGCATGACGATCCTTGAAATGTGGAATTGGCTACATAAGAAAATATTAAAACTATTCAATCTCGTGTAACACTAATATTCAGTCCTATGCGATGTCTTTTACAGTACTACATACTTTTCTTGGCCGGTAAGAGCGTTGCTGACATGGATATTAGTATTGCCAGTAAATAAAAGTTAACCATTATAAAGGGAATAATTTGAAGTCATGCAGACTAGGCTTTAAATGTCTTAATAAAACAATCTACTAGTATCTAGAAAATACAGTTCTAGGCTTAAATAAATTTGTGATTGTCAGACTCCACACTTACGTCACCGTTTGGTGACATAGTTTAACAAACACTTGCTTAAATAAGGTATGGCACAAAGATTACGAAAGTTCTGATCTTGAAAACGTATACATACATGTTTATTTCATAATACGTATTTACTGTTAGCCCCGTCTGTTGAAATATTTATTTATTAACGTAAGGTAACGCACTATCTTCTAATAAAAATATAGATTTGAAATCCTACATGAGGAAGTTTGATTACTCTTCAATTATCAGATATTAGCCATTTGATAGATACGATCCAAGGAATCGGCAGTTTTCCTTCCTGATTTGTAAATAGATTTCACGTTTTCAACTTTTACCTTAATTTTATCAGATATATTATTTAAACTACTAAATGACACATAGATAATAGATATAATCAACTTAATCGTTAAATAAGTGTTAAAGTCAGCATTTTTTTGAATAAATCTATCTAAATCTCTGATATGAGCACTATAGCAAACTTTTTTATTATTATTAATGAACTTTAAAAAAATTGTTACTCTGGCAGATCGAACATAATATGCATTTCCGATTCTTGGATTGATCCATCGATTTATTAATCATTAATTTATTGTTTACAGGTCACATTGGATAAGAAGTCGAGTAAGGTCGAGGCCCGCAAGACGAGAAAATTCTGTCGTAAACCCGATATCCATAGGACGTATCAGCTGAAAGGAAACTATAAACATAGTGCGCATGCGTGGAACTAATTCAGTGCCGCGTAGTTCAATGACTCATTATACCAACATTTCGCTTGGGAAACGCTAGTTGCGCCCGTTATGCAAATATTTTGGTAAGAACTGATACAGTGATAACAAAATGACGCCGGGCGTAGATGATTCGTGTGTGACACATTGTAATAATAACATCGTACCGCTGTTGCCGAGAAATTCAGTGCGTTTGGAGTTTAAGAATTTATCATGCACGATTTCGATGTTTTCAATGCAGAAGATGGGATTCGGTAAGTTTTTATTTATATTTCTCTTTTCTATGTTATTTGTTTTAAATTCCATTTCGTTGAATTACGTCGACTGCTAATATTCCATGAACAATACGCAATTGAAATGTACTTTACGCGGAAAATGACGCAATGTTGTAAATTATAGATATTTATATCCGATGTAACTGAATCCAAACAAAACAAATCAAACTTTTGAATGTTAGTACATATATCAAGGCGTTGCTTTTATAATTCACAATTTATATATACGTCGCACTTAGTATTTTTTAGTAATATAATTGATATTAGTACTTTTAATTATTACACAAAATCATAAAAAAAAAATATAACATATGTACATACTTTTAAAATCTTTTCAATTGCGACAATTGATGTTCATTTCAAATAATTCGTTAGAAACTGCAAGAAATAAATGATTGATAGGATCTTAGCTTTTACATACGCAAAGACCGAAAATCTTTACGAAGGGTATATATACGTAGGTACAGCTAACACTGAGCTTGGAACAGTAATGTAATGTAGCTATTTACATAGGCTTGTTAACGTACCTAGATTTTTTAAAGTACCAAAAGTAATCTTTTATCTGTATAACAAATGAATTGATACGAAGTAATTAATATGATGACACAATTTTGAGTCTGTTTCAATAAATTTTAATTAATATTTCAATATTTTTAACTAAAAGCTCACAACGTCGGCATAATAATTGCCTTTTTTATTCTTAATTAAGAATGGAATTCTAAAAATAATTAATATTAATAAGGGTGTTCTAATTCATCTTAACTATCCAGTTTCGATAAGGAATGTGTATAGATAACGAAATTTCTCTCTTACACGTGATGTTAAATTTAAATATTAAATAAAATACATGTTATTTTGACATATTTATTACCAGCATACTTAAAAATCTTTCTATAATTTATTTTAATCCTTTAAATGAGATGATATTGGTTTCAATAGGGCGACTCTATATTCTGAACTATTAACACGTATGATTATAAATATAATAATTAATAAATAATATATAATACCGTAAAGTTCAAGCGAATTTCATTGAATGAAAACTACTTAATTCCGAACAACACGATAAGAAAGTTTTCAAATTAAATATAGAGTATTGCCCCAATTTACAACTAATACTAATACGTAATCCAGCGGAGCAACTCTATATGGGTCATGGCTTCAGATTGCCGTTTCTTAAATATTTGTTATTTCATAGACAAGTAGGTGATCCGCCTTTTATCTGACACATGTTATTGATGGATTTAAAAACATGCCGGTTTTCTCACGATTATTGTGCAGTGTTGGCCTATTGGCTTCAGCGCGCTTATACGTACCAACACTGCGGCTCAACTACCGTATGTTTAAAATATTAGTTGGAACTTTCTGTTCCTTCAAGTATTTGACGATTTAAAAAATAATTTTAGCCTTCGTTAATCCTAAAGGTAATATTTTTTTTAAATGCCAATTATTTGATTAATTTATTAACAGCATAACAGGCAAAAACCAAAGATATTATAAAGTTTTTAAAGTAATTATACAATTAAGAATAATTTTACACAGCAGAAAACTTCTTACTATAAATTCGTACATTTTCAAATCACTATTAAAAAACAAGAAACAAAAAATAATAATTTAGAGGTAAAAATAAACATTACGTCCGTCATGTTCATTTTAAAAGACTAATTTGTAAAACAAATTACTTGTTATGAGGTACTTGTGTATTGCATGCATGGATCAGAACGAATTATACAAACCAAATAAATCTCTTAAAAAAGTATACGAAATAAATTCCTTGTATTTATTTTACATATAACAGGGGGCAAACGGGCACATTCGCTAGGTACATTGCCGTTTTTTTAAGAATTGGTACGCTCTTTTCTTGAAGGACCCTAAATCGAATTGATTGCGAAATACTTCAGTGGGCAACTGGTTCCATATAATGGTAGTGTGCGGCAAAAACCGCCTTAAGAAACGCTCTGTTGTGGAACAGTGGACGTCGAGGTGATACGGATGGTGTTTTGTATTCTGCCTTGATGTTCGATGATAAAACTAATGATGAAAATCTTTTGAAAAAGTATAAGTAATCAGTTCTTTAAATACATCGGATACATCGGATGGATGTTTTATTGCAAATGAACAACGCATAAAACGTGCAGAAAATCATCAAACTGCAGTTCATTAAACTATACTGTACAAAAACCGGGACAAAATTACGTTTCGCCACGAGTTATTTATATTATATAATTGAAGATGCAAAGGTGGAACAAACAAAGAGGACATTCCATTTTTAAATTTGAATTATCAACGTTCCGTTTCAAGAACAAAGTCAAATTGTTTATGGTGGAGTCCAATCGCCTTGCATGAAATGATAATTAACAAAAAAAAAGGGAGAACAAAATTTGACGTTTAATTAAGAATCATGAATTGAATATTAAATTTACTGAAATCGTTTAGATACATTCATATAAAATGATGATCTACTTATGTAACATGCAAATGAATTATAACGAAGTTTCTTTAATGTTTACGGTTTTTTCGCATTTGGTTTATATGAGCGATGTTGTGATGGGCTCCAACTCTATATGGGTCCTGTTCGTTTCTTCGATCATTTTTATTTTCCTATTTTTACAAATAATGATTACAAATAGTGGTGAGGCTTCGATCACGATTTTTAACTTCACCGTAAGACCAAGTGTTAATTTCGCACATAGGTAGAAAATTGCATTGTAACGCCGTGATTCGAAGTCGCAGGCTTAAACCACTAGGCCATGCGTTACCATGCATTATTAGGACTCTATTGACAACATATGAATTGCTTGGCTTATTGCCATAACATTGAATAAATTCGCCAGTATTCTACTGACCTCAGCAGTGACCATATTTTGTTCGAATTGAGCATGCGTAACAATATTTTCGAAATATAAATGTTAAGAAGAAATTTACATTTTATTTCACACTTGACATAGTTATCGTGACTGCGAATTTCGTGATGTTCAATATTAGCAAACATTTTCAATAGTTTACAATTCAGCAATTGCTCATTGAAGCGTAGATTGTTAACCGAGTTGTTTGTAATAATTACTCATATCCGAAGAAGCGTCGGGAATCATTTTTTGCGATAAGAGAAATCCTGTTTGTTAATTATACATTAATGATAAGATGGGAGCATTAATTAATTGTTAATATGATTAATGACATTTAGTGTCACGGTTTTGATCGTAGTTGGAATATTTTTGGAGGTTGTTAAGTTGTGTCTGCGAACCACGAGTGACGCGACACGACTCTTATAGATTTATAACCCGTAAGGAAAATATTTTTTTTAGAATTAAATAGAAGCCCGAATCTATCGAATTTATATTAACAATAATTTTCACCTATTGAGAGCTGAATGGCTTGTCACCATTCACACTTTTTGTTCGGATACCTGCAGCTGAGTTTCGTCATCGGACGTTGAGGCATAATGTGTTGAATTTAGTAAAGTATACCAAGGGATCACAAATAAATAAAATATTTTTTTAATAATCGTATTGTACATTCAGAGAGGATAATTAACAACTCATAACAGTTATTTATAGAGAGGACAAAAGGATGGAAAACATTAATCATGTTTCCTATGCGTCTGCGCATGTCGCTGTCTCTTTAAGGTTTTCACGGCTTTAATATTATTGTATGTTAATTACATCCTTCACTTTAGTCGTCAAATGACAATACAATATCTTTACACTTATTTCTTAAAGTAAATATTAATTATTTTTAAATTTAACAGCGCCATATTGTTTCTTTTCTGCTTTTAAATTTTTTGTGAAACTATTACTTACATATTTATGTTACTTTTCTAAATCATAGTTACTTTGTCTGTCATAGCATATTAAAAAATACTAATTTTAAGTAAATATATATTATTTTATGAAAGAGATTGCCCACATTTTCATTTATACACAATTACAAGTCTTATTCAAATGTTGATCTCATTACTCAAGAAAAACTAGAATTAAACCTAGTAGGTACGTATGTCGCAAGATAATATTCATGACACCAACATTCATAATTTATCGGTACATTAGCACTATTCAACGATTTGATATGACAATGTTGCAACAACTTCATACTAAGCGGAATTCTTAAACACGTGCAAAAATAATATAATTATGAAACTATGACAGTTTTTTTAAACATATACCTAGTATTGTCTTTGATTGACATAACCTTTACACATTTAAAGAAAAAACTTTTTAACCGGATTAAAGTTAATATGTATTATTATAAATTTACAATTATTTAACATAATTTTAAATTTATCCGACGTTTCGCGTGCTTTACAGCGTGCGTGGTCACGGTGACTGAAGACAAAAGGTGTTGGATGTCAAAAAGTATCACAGCTGTAGAGAAAGTTGCTTTATCTGTATTTATTTCCCCGGAGTTGGTATCGACTAAAAGATGGAGGGTTTTGACAAAAATGGCTCGCGTTGTCCTCTATTTTCGCGGATTGTTTTTCTTGAGATTTTAATTTGGATATTATTAGATAAATTTAAAATTATGTTAAATAATTGTAAATTTATAATAATACATAACTTTAATCCGCTTAAAAAGTTTTTTCTTTAAACATATTATACCTGTCAACGCAGCACTATCTTGTTAGTACCTTCAAGTCTGTGAGCCAAAACAAAGATACTGATTTAAAAGCTAGACTTATAAGTATTTTAAAAATTACATTTGTACGAGAACTCTTGCTATAATGGCGGACTGATGATGGAGAATTTTTACGCTATAGAACATAAAAT
Organism: Pieris macdunnoughi; assembly: GCA_905332375.1. Classification (NCBI taxonomy): domain Eukaryota; kingdom Metazoa; phylum Arthropoda; class Insecta; order Lepidoptera; family Pieridae; genus Pieris; species Pieris macdunnoughi. The sequence continues at coordinate 5,890,886 of CAJOBZ010000011.1, forward strand.
CTTCTTGCACCTTAGCAGACATTAATAGAACATTATTGAATTGGGTGCCCTTTGCGTGTAGCTAACTAAGAAAAGGAAATTTTAATATGTATCAAACGTTAGCGTAATTTTATATTTTTATAATTACTAATAAAATCATTTTATAACTAGTCTTTGCATTAATGGATCACTTAAAGTAGGAAACGTTATAAAATTCCTTTCTAGCCTGGAATATCTCTTTAACCTTCAACTTCTACTGATACTATTGTTGTTAATAATAATCAGTGGCGCTACAACCTCTTTAGGTCTGGGCCTCAGATTTCTGAATCTGTTTCATGATCATTTTTTCAATTTAATACGCAATCACCTAGATCAGCCTCCAGTGCCTTTTTGGGTCCAAGACATGTCGGTTTCCTCACGATGTTTTACTTCACCGTTCGAGCGAATGTTAAATGCGCACATAGAAAGAAAGTCCATTGGTGCACAGCGGGGGATCGAACCTACGACCTCAGGGATGAGAGTCGCACGCTGAAGCCACTAGGCCAACACTGCACTATTGTTGTTAGCTGGTGTATAATTATGGCCCCCAGCTGTAAACTATTTTTTAAATATAAATTATCTCTGCACAAAGACATCATTTATCTGCCATTGTAAGGAAATCGGCATGATTTTCAAAATTTCGACGGCGTATCACAGAAGGCGGTGATCACTCGTTGCATATTAACTAAAATTTTCAATGAAAATTTATGGCGATGGCCATAAATAGTAGCTATTGATGTACTTAATGGTGGCGCCATATATTTTAAATCGCCAATTGACCTACGAAGTGGATAAAATATATAAGATGAAAACATAAAATTAATAATATATTGATTCCTATTCAAATGAGTCTGATATCACGTGAATAAAGGATAACCTTTTTAGCATAAAACTCGAAATGTATGGTTTGGACACGTGAGATACTTGTCAAGGCCCTATTGCTACAAATAAAATAGGAAATATCAGGTCAAAACCATATTTTCACATATGGGAGCTAGTACGCGCTAAGTATCAACCCGGAATGGAACTTTAGAGTAAGATTAGGGTGTGATAAGACTACGATAACTAATTTATTTATTCATAAAAGCTTGCCAACGCTTGGCACACTGATACATTGGCAGAAGAAAAGTAAAATACAGTTTTTAATTTGTCAAGCGCTTACAGGCAATCATATCATACAAGAAGTAATAAAATTAATTAATCAAAACAATAAATTAAAATATAGTTTAAACAAACTTACTTTTAATAAACTAAATATTTTATTTTATACTTCATCTTAACAATCCTGTTGATATTCGATATCGATAAAAAACTATTAATTTAACAATAGAATTGCAACAATTAATTTTATACTGTAATAGGATTTAAATCAATAATAATTATTAATAGGATGTTAGACATCACTGTAATTGTTGTTTATGTAATCCGTCCGGTTCATTGAGGTATTTTAAATCATCAATTGTATTATTTTTAATTTTATAATAAAGCAAAAATTGTATATATCTTATCACTATTGGCCGCCGTATTGCAGTAATAAAAAGCTTAATTATTTTTGACTGTCATAGGCTATATATTACACTACTAATATACAACAAAACTGCCATTATTGAACTACTTTGTTCGTTTATAGTAAAGTGTATTTAGACAAAAGTATATGGGAGGGCCATCGATACCAGTGCGCAGACGCCAGTTAGAGTTTGCGCGTGAATTTTGTACCTCCCAATAGAAAAGCAAGTACGACCCCGATTTCAATGCTTTTGCTCCGTACGATCCTTAAATTACGACATCAATGCTGAAACAAAACTTCTCGAAACTTCGTTAGCTTCTATATTATCGTTTGTACTGATAATCCAATGAAAGTAGTTGTTTCATTTCTTGCGAGATTTTAGATAAGAAGTTTATGAGTATAGTTAAAAGCCATCTACAATGTTTAAGTCAACATTGTTTTAAAAGCAGGGCATCCCAGGGTTTTTCAAATCAATATTTGAACACAGCCTTCAATATGTTTTCCTTAAGTATAAAATTAAAATTAGGCGACTAAAGTATATATGTTACAGTTAACACCAGTTTTTAGTTAAAACTAGTTTTCCCTAGTTAAAAATAGTTTTTACTAAATGCCTTTGTCAAAACTAGAAATAACAAGTGAAAACTAGAATTTACCACTGATATAATTCATTTTCTGATAAAACTAGTTGTCACTCCGAGCTTTAGTTACAACTAGCACTAGAGAAACTAATTTGAATTTTGGGATTGAAAACAAGATAAAGTTTTAAAAATATTTATTAAAAAGATCTAGGGTATAGAAACATAGTACCGTACCTAGTAAAAAAACTTACACTAAAGGAACATTTTAGGGAACATCAGCATAAAGTAGTTGCCAAGGTGACAACATTAATTAAAAGTAAATAAAATAATCAAACAAATCAACAGAATACAACCATAAAATTTAAAAAGGAACATTATAATAATATTTTTAAGGGATATCGGTAAACATACAATAAAAAAATAATCAAACAACCTTAAAATTAAAAAAGATGACGATCTACTTGTTATTGCAAGACAAACTATCGTGGCATTTTGAATTACAAAGGTAGTAGTGACAAAATTTGTTTTGTTGCGTGCACTGAAAAGTATGAGAGCCGTAGTGGTGGCGTATCAGTTGACTGATATATTTTTAACATTTGGTGCTCCTTGCATCTTACATTCCGATAACGGGAGAGAATTTGTAAACTCTGTTATAAATGAGCTCGTTTCATTTTGGCCCGAGTGTAAATTAGTCCATGGAAAGCCAAGGCACAGCCAAAGCCAAGGATCTGTTGAAAGGGCTAATCAAGACATAGAGAAAATGTTAGCTTCATGGATGCAAGATAACGATACTACAAATTGGTCAAATGGTATTCGGTTTGTACAGTTTATGAAAATCGGGCGCTTCATTCTTGTATTAAACAATCACCATACAAAGCAATGTTTGGTATAGAACCGCGAGTAGGGCTTATGACTTCGACTTTGCCACGAGATGTTATTGAGGATATAAGAGATGAAGATGATCTAGAAAATGCGTTAAATAATAGTACAGATAATGCAGAAACTGAGACTGTAGCTAGTTGCAGTGGAGAGCATCAGATTATAACTGGAGCCAAACAAGACGCAGAAAGTTCATCCAAAACAAGTGGAGAATCGCCAATCGAACTAGAAGCCAGTCAATATGATATTGAAGCTGGAGCATCTACGGCTGTAGAGCCTCTAATAATACCACCAAATGACAAAGACCTCGAAGTTGTAACAAATGTGAATCAACACATAACGGCATCCAGAGAAACTGCACATCAAAACTTAAAAAACAGGCCAAGAGAATGACATTAGCTTCAGATGCAATACACGTTCCTGTAGAAATCGGTGATAATGTAATTATACAAATCCCAGATGTCGACAGAGCAAAAGCAAATCTACATAATATAGTCGGAGTGGTTCTTCAAAAGGATGATCAGGGTTTTCACAAGATTGGAACGAAATATGGAATGCTCGACAAATTATATTGCAGGTATGTACCTACCTATGTGTTGCTTAATTGTTTTATCATATAATTATATTGCCTTTAGGTAAAAGCTAACTATTTAAATATTGCTTTTCAGGTCAGAATTCGACAAGTGCAAAGAAAAATTTTTGCATGAAGAAGACGTTCCGAATACAAATTTACCTTTGAGAATTGTTGCTAAGGAAGCATCCATAGGAACAGGCCAGGGATTTATGCGCTGCGTATGTAAGAAAGGATGTATGTCAAAAAGGTGTCTCTGCAAGAAAAATGGCTACCTTTGTAATTCAAAATGCCACGATAGTTTGTCTTGCAATAACAAGTAGATCGTCATCTTTTTTAATTTTAAGGTTGTTTTTTTTTTTTTTTTTAATGGCTCTGGCACGATTTGTGCATTAGCCAGCGTCAAGTATAGGACTTTTTATAATTCGTGCTCGTCTTTTTTTAGAAATTCGACAGTGCCCTTTATGTACGGTTTAAGCACTCGCCCGGTACCGCACAACCCTCCCAAAGGCCGAGAACAAATTTGAATTAAATTAAAACTTGCCCTCGAACCCGGTACCCCTCACCTAGCTGCCACTTAATAAGACCGCTAGGCTATGAGGCCCCCTTTAAGGTTGTTTGATTATTTTTTTATTGTATGTTTACCAATATCCCTTAAAAATATTATTATAATGTTCCTTTTTTAAATTTTATGGTTGTATTCTGTTGATTTGTTTGATTATTTTATTTACTTTTAATTAATGTTGTCACCTTGGCAACTACTTTATGCTGATGTTCCCTAAAATGTTCCTTTAGTGTAAGTTTTTTTTACTAGGTACGGTACTATGTTTCTATACCCTAGATCTTTTTAATAAATATTTTTAAAACTTTATCTTGTTTTCAATCCCAAAATTCAAATTAGTTTCTCTAGTGCTAGTTGTAACTAAAGCTCGGAGTGACAACTAGTTTTATCAGAAAATGAATTATATCAGTGGTAAATTCTAGTTTTCACTTGTTATTTCTAGTTTTGACAAAGGCATTTAGTAAAAACTATTTTTAACTAGGGAAAACTAGTTTTAACTAAAAACTAGTGTTAACTGTAACATATACAATTAAAAGTATACATTGTCATATTAAACATGCAAAGTTATTATTATCACAATTTATTGATATTTCTGTAGTTTTTAACTATCCGTTTATCGGTTTCCTTGTTTGTTTTATAAGCAAGTAGTTGATCTGCCAGACTCCGACTTTTGGATCTTAAATGAGATATTTGCTTCTCGTTTTTTATCGCGTACATGTATAGAAAAAACTGAATATTTGTGGTTCGAACCGCTAATTCCCGCTAATTTACTATACTATCACTGCCTCACTCCTTTATTTATTGGAGTATAGACTGTTCTAACTTTTTTTTTGTTTTTTTATGGCTCTGGCACGGTTTGTGCATTAGCCAGCGTCAAGTATAAGATTTTTATAATTCGTGCTTGCCTTAGAAATTCGACCGTGTCCTCCATGTACGGTTTAAGCACTCGCCCGGTACCGCACAACCCTCCCAAAGGCCGAGAACAAATTTAAATTAAATTAAAACTTGCCCTCGAACCGGGAATCGAACCTGGTACCCCTCACCTAGCTGCCAATCCAATGCCCTCCAATAGACTGATCTGACTTTTATAAATGATATTAAGAACCTTTTTGGTAACTTTTTATAAACAATAGGTTTCGAATAAAAAACCTTTATGGTGAATTTGGTTTTACATATTCGTTGTCTGTTGTTTCACGCAACAAAAAGACAACCGATTATTAAATAATTTCAATCGCCGTGCAATTGGATATGTCATTTGATACGAAATAACAGACCCGTATGTAATGTTTATTTATGTTAAGGTGTAAATTAAAAAATGATATATTGAACTGCCTTGACACGAGAGAATTATTGGGCGTGTAAGATAATTGCGATGCAGTCTGTAATTGTGTCGCTAACTGTGTAAACTTTTAACCTTTTTAATGTGTGGTTATGGTTTTATAAGATCTAATAGCCGTCGTAGGCTCGGTATTAATATCAAAATTACGTCCCGTAGGTGCAACAGGGCGTTAGTATAAAAAAAATTGTTAGGTTTAAACCAGTTCCCTGGGGCTCCCGCCTCAAAAGGGGGCAATTTCATTGTTAATCGAAAATAGACTCGACCTTTTTCATTATGTTTTGAAAATTTACTTACTGTGTTTCGTTAATAATTTTCTAGTGATTTCTTACTTTATCCAACCATTTAAGTTTCTTACGTGAACAATTCAATTTTTAATATTAAAAATTATGTTGGTATGGCATCAGGATTTTAGAAAAGCTAAGGTGGGGGGGGTATGGCCCATAGCTTTTCTAAGATTTTCAAAAAAAGGTTGGTAAACACGTGTTAGACCTGGTTAGACCTTTGTAAAATCAGCTGCGCTACAACCCATGGCCTTGATTCGTCTTAATTTTTTGTTCTAATAGGCACGTAGATGATCAGCCATCTGTGCCTGACAATATCAGACGACATTATAGATCTATGGCATTCCGGTATCCTGACGATGTTTTCCTTCACTGTACAAGCGAGTGTTAAGACCTTAAGTTTTATAGATTATATTTAAATCAATCAATTAAGCCTCAATAGAATGCATATCGACTATTCCTAATATCACGTCAGTATTTGTCAGTACAACAAATGATTTGATGATACAAAGTAATTGTAAATCAATATTTGTTCAACAATATTATTTTTTACGCATATCTTTTTGCCAACTTCCACTCAACGGCGTACAATACGATATGTTCAACATTATATGACCTCGCGATAGACGGGAGTTATTTTTTTAAATAGAAAATATTGAAACAACTATACCGACAATTTAAAGGTTTTTATAAACGAGCGGAATAGAAATTATGGTATCTCTGACGGTTTTATGAGCTTATAACAAGAGATAAATAAAATAATTGGCGATTAAAAATAGTGGCGGAAAGTTTCTCGCGAGCTTTCATTTCTACGATTTTAATTGTAGAACTGACAGTAAATAGAAATTTGATAATCAATAATTAATTGCTATATTGTGACTTTGTAAAGACACTTAACATTTTTAAAATTTGTCAATAATGATTTAGTACCGATGTCAGAGCGAGACGCTACTGTTAATAAATTCAAATGAATACAATTGATGACGTAACGTGGTCGCTACATACGTCAGCAAGGCGTAGTCAAAACACGTCGCGCCATATGATACAAAGTTATGATCAATAATGATTTACTGTCTATGGAAAATGCCGTGGTTTTATACTGACACGTTTTTTATATAACATGAAACAAACGGGCAGGAGGCTGATGTTACGTGATACCGCCCATAGACACTCACATTGCCAGAAGGCTCGCAAGTTCCGTTGCCGGCCTTTAAAAACATATACTGTGTTCTAAAAAAGCATATAACAAATTGATTTGGCAGCCATTACACAAACTATTTTTAGGTAATCGAAATAACGACCTAATGGTCTGAGAAATGCATTAGTGCATTAACCTTTAAGCTATGTAGGCGGTAAACAAATATCAACCAAAATAAGACTTTCAAATTACATTTTGAGCGAATTTAAAATTATCCTTCCTGGTATTTTGTTGGAAAAAAATTTTGAAAGTTTATTAAAGATTTATCCTCCAATATGGATTTTCTAATTATGGTTTTTCTAAATTTATATTCAAGCATTACGCATAAAATTACCTCAAGCGCCATTAATTTATTATATATATATATCTACGTAATAACAAGACATATGTTCAGCTCAACAATAATATTCGTCAATGCGATTTGCACATGACTTGAGGTACATGAAGGATTTATGTATTATATACAGAATTTAAAAAGAAGTAGAAACCAACTAGGACGTCGAAATTCTTTCATTTTAGATACCCTCAGTGGGATATAGGAAAATAATAGGTATATGACATAAATTGTGGCCTCAGATTGCGTCGTCGAACTCAAACTCAAAATAACTTTATTCATATAGGCATACAAGTACACTTATGAACGTCAGAAAAGAAGTTAAATTAATCCTAAATTTACATTTACTACCAGTTCGCAAGTCAAGGACGTAGAGCGGGCAAGAAGAACTGTCAAGAAACTTTCCGCCACTCTTTTTAATCTCTAAGTTTTGAGTCATACAAATTGTTTGATGTTTGTTGTTGACGTTACGACTGTTCCTCATAATGTTTTTTCCTTACGGCGGACACAGAAAGTCAATTCGTCCAAAGCTGGCGAACCTACGACCACAGGGATGAGATTGTCACGCTGAAGCACCTAGTCCAGCACAGCTTATGTATTAACTAAGCCCATCATAGAAAAATAAAAAATAAATCAGTGGCGCTACAACCTCTTTAGATCTGGGCCTCAGATTTCTGAATCTGTTTCATGATCATTTATAAATCTAATAGGCAAGTAGGTGATCAGCCTCCAGTGCCTGACACATGCCGTTTCCTCACGATGTTTACCTTCACCGTTCGAGCGAATGTTAAATGCGCACATAGAAAGAAAGTCCATTGGTGCACAGCCGGGGATCGAACCTACGACCTCAGTGATGAGAGTCGCACGCTGAAGCCACTAGGCCAACACTGCGCCAAGCCCAACATATACATTTCCTTTTTATATATATATATGCACATAGACACAATACAACATTACGTTCTAGCCTAACTTAACACTAATAAGTAATTTAAAACTAACCTAATTTACTAAAAAGGATATTTAACATGAGAAAATTACCAATAACACTACAGTCTCTGTTAAGGGGAAGACACTCAGTTATCGTGTACATTCTTTATATAACAACAATAAAAGTACAGTGGGCGAACATAGGTGAGCCCTATGTATGTACGGCCCTCTAAAGTTAATAACGTGATTTTATAACAATTATCATGAATTACAAAAGTACTCAACAATTAACTACGGCCTCTTTACGATTTAAATTACAACAAACTTGGCAAATATAATTAACATGTAGTTATTAAACAGCTAAATTAGTTCAAATGTAATAAAATAGATATAATGTTTATTGGATTTTTGACCTGTTTTTTATCAATATAATGCATACACATCTCCGATTTCATTTCCGTAAATTATTTATTTAAGTTTTATTCATTTTAATATACATATTGCTCATAAATTATATTAGAAAAAGTGGATTCTTTTTCTAGATGTTTCTCTCACGGCGTTATAGCTTTTTTATATTTTGAAAGACGTATTTTTAACGTTTCTTTTCGAAGACTTAATTTCTGAAACTTTAAGTAACCATTCTTCGATACTAGGGGTTAGCATATATTTATTTACTCATTATGACACATAAAAGCTTAAACTATACACTTATGAACGTCTATAAACTCCAAGTTTTCAGGTAACTCACCGATACTCTTTTTACTTCAAGTTCTTGTTTTCTGAAACATAGAACAACATGTACGTATTTTTTTCTGATAATACAGATCCATAAATTAATTCTATTATTCCTTGGCATGTTACTAAATCATAATGGATATATTATGACGTTAATTAATATTACAATGAATAACTATTTGTTAAATGAATCACTCAAAACCAGGATAACAACGTTGACTTGCAACGTTATGTACCACAACTAAGTCCTTAAGGAAATACATTGGTTTAATAAAGAAATAATATCCATTTACTTATGATCCAATAAATTAAAATATTATAAATAAATCTTTAGTCTTACGTAGATAAATATTCAAAATCGAATGTTTGACATACGGATGTCACATTTACGCTTAAGTATCGAATCTAATCCTTAATGCATTTAAAAAAACCATAAAACTAACTTTTTCCATGCACTTACGTATGTTCGTCATAAGTCGCATTGGGCGACGGTTTTGGTGGAAGTCCAAAAGAGCTGCAAATATTTCGTAGATTACAAAACAGTGTCTATTTTTAAAGACTGTTTGCTTTGAGATCGAAACAGACCCTAGTAATCTAAACGTAAACATTTCAGCATCGAAACCCGGGTGGGACTGAAAATAAACAATTATGATTTTTCCAGCCAGTCTCAACAAAGATAAGCCGCCGTGGCCGATTCAGAGTGAAACGTTGCACGTAAATTGCTATTAATTCATCAAATGTGTAAGCAGTCGATTATGCATAGTCTAAAGTGAGAACTAAATACGATTTTCAAGTACATATAATGTAGGCTTCGCCGTATATAAACACGTGTATTACAAGGTCTATTCAACAGCCCGTTTACCTTTAAACACTTATTGATCGACCTATGTCGTTAAAAATTGGGTAACACGTAATTTTATATTATGAGTTACATATTTTAATGATCCATCAATGTGCTCTAACTTTTGAAACCTTAAAATACTAATTGTTATAAAATACCAATAAATATGTTACATTAATAAAAATGGCCTCCTGGTCCCAACTTGTGCCAGACTTGTACCGGATTCATATATTTGTGATAAAATATCGGTTTTATTATTTCGAGATTATACGCTGTGCACTTAAATATCTTTGCTAATATTTTACTCACTGTATGAAATGTTATTGAAGGCAAAGAGACTTTAGAGAGACATAATGGAAAATTTTGTGTACAGTAGAGGTCTCTTAATTCTACGAAATATTGGTTATTAAATTGTCAGAAAAAAGGAGAATGCGTTAGTTAATAAACAATGGCATGAACTGTTTAAAATTGTGTAACATTAACTTTAATATTTGTGACAAAAGGACAACCAATAAATATGCATAAGATATGACTGTGAAAACCACAGATTAAATATATAAAGTTAGATTAACAAAGAAAATGGTGACAGACTATGCAGTCCTATTGTTAGCGGTCATTAACCTTTAATGTATATAAAATAAAACTAATTATAATATTCAATATTACCTTAGATATTGTGAAATATTGTATATATTTGAAGCTGTTCTCACAATATAAAAACCAGCCGAGAATATATAATCCAAAAAAATACATTGTATAACTTGACTATGAAAAAAATCATTTATAATTAGATAAATAATTGAAATTCGAACGTTAATGAAGAAGGAGTTGAAAATGTTCTATTTTCTTGAGATTATTTAAACATATTTGTTGTTGTTACAGAAAAAAAGCATATCCTAAAGGGCGTAAATGGATGTTTCACGCCTGGAGAACTGACGGCCATCATGGGTCCTTCAGGCGCTGGAAAAAGTACTCTTCTTAATATATTAGCTGGCTATTCGTAAGTTTTTTCCAAATATATCATTTACATATTAATATAAGAATATACGCCAAATTTAAATCGAGTGAAGTGAAACATTAATATAGAATCACGAATTATAATTCATGATGTAATCAAACTTATTAAAATTATTTTTCTATATTCTACGAACGAACAAAAAAGAATTGATATCAAAGACTGTTATCTTTGTTATCAATCAACGACATCAAATTCTATTCCTCAAATGTTATCAAATTTAACGAATAGTCCATGGAAATGTTACAATTTGAGGGCCAAACTGAACACTTGTTAGAGGACGCAATTTTATTCATGGGACATGTAGATGGGGTCAATACAAGCTTAAACCCAAGTTTGTGGGGTTGGCGCCCTTGTCCCCCGGCCGCCATTTTGGAAAAAGGGATGAAAACACGTTTTTGGCTATATATCTCCTAAACTATTAAGAAAAATTTTGTTCAATTTCAAAAAAAATTCTTATTTATTTATTACTGACTCTTTTCCCCACCACCTATGAGGTAGAGTATGAGTTTTTTTACGTGACATCCTCAGTAGGCCTATTCTACAAACAACTTTCCGATGAGGTAATCTTCGACAGTTATATTATCAATCAGTTACTAGCTACAAAATATGTCTTTACAAATTTTTTGTACGATGGATAGTACAGGAGATATAGTATTCACTACACTATTAGTATTCACTTATAGCTTAATGTTAGTAGTAATATTTTAGTCGCCTGTGGATATGGTGGGTGAAAGCCTCCTTTCCAGATGTCTCTATCATTTCCGATACTCTTTCAGCCTTTTCCGGCACTTTCTATCAAGAATTGCTCAAGTTGTAAAACTAAATTCTTACTACAATAATGTTTTAATCTTCACTGGTAACTTTCGAACAGAACTCAAGGCGCACACGGCGAGATCATAGTGAACGGAACAAGCTCGTGCGCATCGAAGTCAGCAGGCAGAGGCGGCGCGCGATACATTCGCCAACAAGATGACCTCCGGATACATCTAACTGTTTACGAATCCATGTCTCTTGCAGCGGCTCTTAAACTGGCCGACTTCTCATCACACGAACGGAAAGAGAAAGTAAGTTAAAAATAAACAAAATACTGTGAAAGTTGCCCGACATCAATAATACGTTATGTAAAACGTTTACACAGTTATGGTATCGTTTTAGCAATTATTATTTAATTTAAATTTTTACATATTTTGCTGTGTAAATGCTTTGTGGCATTTTGAAATAAAAATCCAAAGGAACCCTGTGTTAACTGTTATTTTAATTAGTGTTAATTAATAAACGCAATAACATATTTAGCACATTTCCCATATAGCTTCTGGCCTCAATTGATATGCCTATCGTATTTTTTCTTATGTACAACATTGAGTTTACACATTAATATTTATTCCTTTATACATTCACGGCTTTTTCTGGAAGGGGTAGGCGGAGACCTCGGATCTCCTATTGCTATGGTCTTGACGTACCTATCTAGCTTAATACACCCTGATGACATTCACCTTACATACTCATAAGTTATGGGTATGTTTGACCGTGACCCGATTTTTGTTCTCTAATACGTTCTGGATTTGGTCCAAGGTCTACCCGATCCAACCTCACCATCCACACTTGCCTTGTATATCCTACTCGTAACCCGCATCATACATCAGACACTTCTATAATTATAACCTGTATTAGTTTTTTTTACATATCTTCTATGTGCGTTGCGTCATTATATCAAACTAAGCATTCCCTTTCGTGTCTCCGTCACTACGTCCTTTTACCACACCACTCAGGATTTTATGACCTCAATTACATATTCAACGGATATAAATGCGAAATAATTAAGTTACTTATATAACTGGGTTTCGAGTGTCTCACAGCATTCGTGGTCAGTGAGACAAGAAATTCACAGATAACACTTCGATATATTTATTTAATTAATGTGTAGCCCTATTGAAATATGTATTATATTTGTGTTTATTCCTCTTACCAATTGTTTGCATTAAATTCAGTATAATGCGAGACTTATACAGGAGAACAGTAGAGATTATAAAAATATCCTAAGAATTAAACGTCTGCCCGGTACGGAACTGTAACTACATATATGCCTACTAGAATTATATTATCATTCCTTTTACAGGTGTACGAGGTCCTTTCGTTGCTAGGCCTAAGTGCGTCGACACAGACAGTATGTCGCGATCTCTCCGGAGGTCAGAAGCGGAGACTTGCCGTAGCTTTAGAACTGTTGTCAGATCCATCATTACTATTCCTCGACGAACCTACTACGTAAGTATAATTTCATGTGTTTATATTTAAAAAATCAGCATAGTTAGAATAATTAAACAATGAGGAGGGCAACGGGCAGGCAACCCCGATAAGACAATTTTTTGAAGTGAAAACTTCTTTAGCGGCGTTGTACACATTTTGGAATGGGTAACAAATTTTAAACTCGCAGGACACGTGACCTGATCGAAAATTCGTAAGACGCATGGAGAGTAGACTGGCTGCGAGCTTGCGTGGCGTATTTAATGTAATATAAATTGTCATGTTTGTGTACGATAGCGCAATAAATAAATATTGTGTTCTACCACATAAATGATAGTACTTTTATACTGATAATTAAAGCAATTCGTGCAAAATTATTCCCTAACCATTCCAAAATAACAAAAATGCACAACGTTAATATTAAGGTTTTCACTTCTGCCAGCACTCCCGTCGTTTTTTTTTAAAAGGCCGAAACTACATAAGACATACTTTACCTTAAAGAAAATAACAAATCAAACAGACAATTAAAACTATACATGAATCACGACAAATACTAAATTGTGTAAGGATTCGATGTGGAGAGGACTAATTGTACAGTAGTTTTAAAGAAAGATAAAGAAGGAGCGAGTCGGAAGTGAATTCCATAGTCTTACTACTATTTAATTCATTCAAGAATCATAAGAAGCCAAAGGCCAAACCAAACTAGACTGTAAAATTGTTAATCGATACAATTTGAGATCCTCCAAAAATATAATAAATTATAGTTAAGTCTGGATTTGATTAAATTAATTTTAGATGGATGAGAAATAATGTTTAATTAAAAGTAATTAAACTAAGATTTTTTTTAGATATCAAAATTCGACTATTTACTCATTTCAAATAAAAATTACATCAATTTGAAACACTTGAAATTGTTGTATTCTGGATCACAAAACAGAAAACTATTCATTTGACTGAATGAGAATACCCTTTAATGAAAAATTAATATGTATAACAGATGTGGTTCATTATCAGTATGTTAGGTGATAAGGCGGAAATTCTCAAAATACACAATGACTAACATTTAAAAATAAAACACCACTTATATTATCAATTAATAATTGTCCGTGTTTTCAAGCATCGCAACAATTTACCACAAAAACATTTTAACAAATGTCTTTGATTGCGTCATGTCATCAATAAGATAGAATAAAATATATTTGACTAATAATTATGTATCCTCAAAGTCAAGGTTATGTTAGTCGTGAGGGTTCTTTATAAGTACACAGTTCTTGCATTATAGGAGCGTGCGGTTCATACATTTTAATGAGATTATAAATATGATTTCTGACAGGATAACTCGGTCTTGACTTATTAAGTATAATCATTATTTATAGCAAGGATTTCGTAGATGTTCTCTAATATCCATAGCAACCCTGGTGATTAAAACTTGGTTTTTAGTTCATTGTTTTTATCAATTACAATTGAAATTGAAATTACTCGTGAACGGGTGCTACTTGTGGTGAATGGTCGGACTTGAATTCGTGTATGCGGTGATATTAGTTATTTCGACTATGTATTTGCATGTTGTTCCCACGAGAATGTAACTGCGTGCTCCTATTTCACCATGCCTACTGCTGATACAGGACAAATCTTGTTTTTTTTTATTTTTTATTATTATACATTAACTATTAATTACTTAAGATGTCATGTGGAACATGGTGTAATGGTTGTAGCTCCTTACAAACATTGTGTTAAACAAAAACTTGGCGATTAAAAAGAGTGGTGGAGAGTTCATGGCCAGTTCTTCTCGTCCGTTCTACACCCTTGATTTGAGACCTAGCAGTAAATGTAAAATTAGTAGCATTTAGCATTTAATATGTATTTCTTTATTGACCTTCATAATATATATTGTGTGAATAAAATATTTTGAATTGGCATTAAGAGTAATAACATTATTTATCATTTTCAATTCAAGTACCTTTATTAATTTTATGATATTGCGCTGCGTTAATGAACTCTTTTTGTTAATTTATTACATAACTATGATACGAGTCCTTTAGCCGGAGTCAATCAAGTATTTCGTGGCATAGGCATAGTTCTTGTTCTTAAACGTATTAGTAATTGTCTTACGCTTATTCTACACATTTAGAAAAAACTTGTATGGGCGAAATGGGAATGTTTCGTTAAAAAAGTTTTATTTAAACTTGACAAGTTCTCAACTTTCCTTTAGACATTTACTATAAGTTTATAATTATTAGCAAATAACTCTTGTAAAGTAGGTAAATAACTTAAACGAACAGAAGATACTGCACAACTAATCAAAACCAGTAATTTCCAGCTTTACAAAAAATTCTTTATTATTCACGACACAAAGTATTTCCTATAATAATTAATATTTATTTATTTATTTATTTGCTCAATGGTATTCCTACAGCTACTTATTAAACAATATTCAATCAAATACACTGTACACAAAGGCCAAATACGGAATACACATTTAAACATACACAAAACACAGTTTCACCTATACAAATACAAAAAATATATTATATATAAGTTTTATATTACAAAATTGCTAATAAAATAAATACTCCGATGTTACGTGTGAAACGAATTGTAACTATGGAGACAAACCCGGCATATCCTTAGTCCAAGTATGTGATAAGGCCGTAGCAATTTAGGGTATTATGAAATGTGATAGGTGAATGAAATATGATGATTTATAAATTATTATTTCACAGGGGATTAGACTCTTCAGCGTCAGCTTCGTTGATCGCATTGCTAAGTGGCTTAGCGCGTGGTGGGAGAACCGTGGTAGCAACCATCCACCAGCCGTCAGCGCTGATCTTTGAGAAAATTGACACAGTCTACTGCCTCTCTGCTGGGAAGACGCTTTATTCGGGATCAAGGTCAAATCTGATACCGGCGCTTGATTCTGCTGATCTACGATGCCCACCTTACCACAATCCCGCTGATTTTCGTAAGTTTAATTAATATTTTTCAACCACATTGCAAGTAACAGTTTTGTTTGGCTATCACGCCTTATATTGGCTAAGACGGTAAGTTTATATAAGTTTTATGAGATCTATAGATTGAAGAGTTTTTAGTGGTGTTGCGACTAAATCATACGCACTAATCACTATAACGAGTGTCATTATTTATAAAAAGTATTTTTAAAACATAAATATATAATTGCATCAATGTTGTTTTGATAGTCATATTTGAGAGATCTCTAAGTGCAAAAGATTATGCCTTAACCCCTCTATTTTTAATATTTGAGGGAAAATGTTATCCCTGACAAAAAAAGGTTTAAACTTCAAAAAAATTTTACTACACGCGAGTTCCAAGTAGGTAAATCAGTCTATGGAACTATCTATTCTAAATTACACTAAAAAAGAGGAAATATTTGATGGTTTGCATAAACACTAGAACAAAGTGATGTACTAAAATTTTATAGAACATCCATTTCTACAAAAAAAATAACATACGTCTAACTATTCCATTTTTAATAAAATAATTATCCAATCGTGCGAAACCGGGACTGAACCCTAGTCAGTCATAACAGATGTCTCAAAAGAAAGTATACATTTCAATTCTTATCTTGGTGCCTGAACTTCAAAACTTTCCTGGCTATAACCAAAGAACATGGTTCCAGCTGGACGGAGCAACGTCACACACGAACGTTCGCCACGAGTTCGTGAAATTTTCTCAGGCAAATTGATCTCCTACTACTGAGGGACTAGGAGAGGTGACATAAATTGGCCTCCACGCGCGCCTATGGATTATTTTTTATTTTTCTTAAACCTAAAGTCTACGCCAATAAGCCGACTTCTCTGGCGCAATTGAAAGAAAATATCCGTCACAAAATGGCAGCCATCACTGAGTCCACCTGCCGAGCCGTCATAATTTTATTGTTCAATTAAATGAGTGCCTCGAACGCGAGGGTCTCCATTGGACGGTATTATATTTTAAGAAATAAATTCCCAAAATGTGTACTTTAATAATGAATAAACACTTTTTTGATACACGACTTACTTTTTTTAATCGATCAACTAAAAATGAACTTTCTCTTGAGACACCCTGTATTATTTTTAAATACGTCGAAAAGCTCGTTTTGTTTGCAACTAAAACACACATTTCGCCCGTGAAATTATATAATACGAATTACGTAAGGCGTGTTGCTCAAAATATCGAGGAGCCATTTATCCTCGTATAAGATAAGTTCAAGTGTGAAATAATATATTATTAAATATTTGTTTCGTATGAGACGAGACTAACGATATATTTTCCCTGTAAATGTGGTTCAGTATTTAACGGTTTGCGCATTAGATTTCCCTTCAAACAAAGTCTGTTCTAAATACATTTATTACTTGCGAAGTAGCGACTGTTAATAAAACATTTGCAATCTGAATATTAGTATAATGGCCCGTATACCAATAGATCTAGAATATTTTTTAGCGATCGGAAATGCCTGATACGCGTTATCGATTTGTGCAATGTAGAAATCGATACTGTACTAGTCTTAAAAGGATGTCATAAGTCCATAGATGGGCTCCGAACGTCCAACCTTAGGATTGATTTTAACCTCCCCTACCTCTAGAATACTGGTCTCGTCTATACATGTAGGGAAATGTTTGGTACTTAATCTATGGCCATATGAATTAATACATGAAACGCCAAAAAAAATGCCTTTATGACCGAAAAATGGTTTGTTTCTTTGTTAAACATAAAGCAAGACAAACAAAGATGCGTACTCATATAATTATATGTCTTCTGTTTATATTTAATTCCAGAGTTACGGCTTAAAATCCTTTTTCCAAAATTTTGTAGTTGTTATGCAATTATTTCATAAGCTAATCGCTTTTATAATGTTATTAGACAAGTCGGTTTCAAGATAAGACAGTAAAAACAATACAAATCACCTTCGATTTTTTAAGTTCCTTAAGAAGAAGCTTTACAAAAACTCTAATAAATTGTATGTTCATAAATCAAAAGTATTTGTATATATCCATGGTTCTAAGGACATCCAGTTTCCGGAAGTAAGTTAACACTTGTAACAGAAATCTATTAATAAATTATCTATTGTTGCTACAGCAAGTATTATAAATTCAAGGAAAATTACAAGGCAAGGTAAAAATTGTTTTATAATAAATTGATTTATTATGTTGTTAACAATGTCACTTTAATGTATAGTCATAAACAAATTTAAGCTTTATCTTAAATTTTTAGACGAGATTAGAAGTATATTAAAAAAAACATTTAACTCCTTGAACAATAAATTTAATCTATGATAAAAGATATTTCAGGCGCATATTTTTATTGAATTTATATTAAAATTTCATACAAAATGAACAAATACATTTCTACATTATGTGCTAACAGTTTATATACTTCTCCATCTACATATGCGAAGCTCTCTCTCTTACTCACAGTTTCGCAGAGCTTTATATCTTGGTTTTTTAGATCACATTTGTTTGTAGAATTTATATTAAAATTTCAGGCAAAATCAATAAATACATTTCTACATTGTATGCTAACTGTTTATGTACTTCTCCATCTACATATGCGAAGCTCTCTCTCTTACTCACAGTTTCGCAGAGCTTTATATCTTGGTTTTTTAGATCACATTTGTTTGTAGAATTTATATTAAAATTTCAGGCAAAATCAATAAATACATTTCTACATGATGTGCTAACTGTTTATGTACTTCTCCATCTACATATGCGAAGCTCTCTCTCTTACTCACAGTTTCGCAGAGCTTTATATCTTGGTTTTTTAGATCACATTTGTTTGTAAAAAATATTTTAGTTAGCAATAGTTATTAAGTATAAAGCATGCTGTGTTTGCCTGTTAAAGTGTGTACAATCAGTTTTTATTATGTTTGCGTGTAGACGAAAGCTTTTGTTGTAATGCCCGTAAACCTTTTTTAAATTAAATAAAATGGGAATTTGTTTTTCATTTATAGTAATGGAACTGGCGTCTAGTGAATATGACGTTGACCTGGAGAAAGCTGCCAAGACAATGGAGAGATTTAAGCCGGAACTTCCAGCCACGCAAAGTGTCGAAGAAAACATACCTGTGATATCTACCCTACATACTCCTCCTATAAGTAAGTTTATAAACAATTTTATCTAATATATAAAATTATCGTGTCACAATGTTCGTTCCCATACTCCTCCGAAACGGCTCGACCGATTCTTATGAGATTTTTTTTGCATATTCAGTAAGTCTGAGAATCGGCTACTATCTATCTTTCAAACCCCTAAATGTTAAGGGTGGACCAGCCCTAAATTTTATTTTTTATTTTTATATAATACAACATACAAAACTTGATTTCCCCGATTAATAAACATTCACAGTGGATTATTGCAAGTTTTGGCAATTTAGATAGCGTTGATGTATGCAATGTATGACAACATTTAAATGGAATTTAACGAAATCAAATAGATTTCCGTCTTCTTTATGTAAAAGACTCCCTGGTCCTTGAAACATCTAATTAATTGAATAATTTAAAAAGATGTCACTAATTACTTATTTATTTGAGATTATATCCATATGTAGTTTCAGTTAGAGTTAGTAACTCCTCCAATCAATCGATTAACAAAGTCATCCGAGACAAAAAGGCCATAATATGCCCATGGCCTTTTTGCTATTTATTTAATGCGTTTAAAGATGTGTGTATCAAAACATGTTTTACATTTCGTTGCCTTATACTACAATTAACTAAAAGCTCTTCCAGATTTATCATTCGAAAGAAAGTGATAATTTGATTTGCTCTATTTATTTGTGATTATGATTAATGCAACAGTTTATTAAACTAATAATTATTACTATTACTTAATTATTTACAATAATAATTAAAATTTATAAATAGGAAACTTTAAAATTTCCTTTAGTAAATCGAAAATTTAGCACTATTTCTTCGCTGTATTGCGATACTTATGTCGTTGAGCGTATAAAGCACTAGATCTTTTATGAGTGCCTGTGCACATGAACAGCGGAACCACGGTATAGTCTCTATTCCAAAGAGAACAAAAATTGGAAGACTTGAAATATTGCCCATTAATGTATTTTGCAATATTACTAGGAAAAACTAATATTTTCATTACTAGCGAAGCAGAAAAGCCTAACCTTTCGTAACACGAAACTTTCGTAACTTACTGGTTGAAAACGCCTTGAAATATAACGCGTTACGAAATCGAATGCCTTAGTAAACACGTAGTACCATAAATCTTCGCTTGAGCTTTTATAAGCTCATCTTAAAAAAGGATACGTGACACGATGCAGGTTCTGCTGAATCGATGAATAATTATAATCCTTCTAAGCTCTCTTGGTCACGTACATGGTGTATCCAAGGCCTTCTCGTTTAGAAAGCACTTAAATAATCAGTTGCGTGGTAAATTATGATTAGTAAAACAAACGTAGAGACGGTGAATTGAGAAGCCCTTACTTTATAAATACTATTAATTGTTATAATCATATTAACATAAACAAAATGTTAAAAAACACTTTTACCTAAGACCTCTCATATGTACACACGAACGGTCATAATGGTACATAGAAAATAAATAAAATATGTTGTCCTCTGTCTTGGTGCAAAACAGTTTATTCGATTACATATTATAAAGTATATTTACGTTTTTAATTATGACAATTTAATAATTCTTTCCAGCTTTAGATACTAAGAAAACTAAAGAAAAATGTCTGAAGAGCAACGCCAAATATCAGCAAAACTGTTCCAAAAACATGTACAGGCCATCAGGTCCATTTAGACAAACATGGATCTTATTATATAGGAATTATTTAATCACTACGAGGAATTATGTAAGTACTGGATAAGTTATGTAATGACCCTTTATACTGTTTCCTGTTTTCATGTCCTGATTAAATGTAATCACTTACATAAAGTTTTATATAAGAACCTTTACTTAGCCCAATATGTAAATCGGTTTAGATTTATTATATAAGCTATATATTGAAATATACGTTTACGTTAAATGTATTTACGAGATTTTTGTATGCAAAACTTGAGCAGCGTTCCGTGGCCGTGTTAATAATAATAATAAATATGTTAGTTAATAAAAATAAATACAATTCTTGTATAATGTTCATAAATATTCAAACATACATAAATCAATCGTCTTTCAAAATTCGATAAAAACCGGTTCATTGTCAAGTGTTATTTTATAAACAGACGTCTTTAAAATAAAAATCATTTTAAATAAAAACTACTTCATAAAATAAAATGACCTCTAGGTAAATTCAAAATATTAAAAAAAAAATTATATACAGAGTATTTAACAACATTAAAATAAGAGTAATATTGATGTCTTTTATATATTTTCTATTATCAATCAAATACGGTCACCGCCTGAGTAAACTGATAAATTAAAAACCACGATTTTTTTCATAAACATCATGTTACGACTATTTTATTTCTTTCTTTTTTAATCAGAGCCTATTTAAATTAATAATAAAAATAAAATAATAATAATAAAGTTTCAACAATTTACAATAAAAACTTTTTGGCTTCAAATTTGTAATGACATTAAATATGAAAATAGCATACTATACATTCTAAAAATAGTACTCCGTGGGTATTACACGTATAATACATATTAGCAAAAATTATGCGAAAATCTATTTAGTATTGTCTGCAACGAATAAGTTAAACTACTGGACCGATTTAAATAAAAATCTTTATTCCTAAATACAGGACATATTTTCAAAATATAAAAATAAATACCTAGCCATATAGACCTGCTATTTTTAAAAAACCTATAGGAAAGGTTGAGTATTTATATATATGTATAATAATTATTATTTATTTTCAGTCTCTGTTTATGTACCGGGTGGCAGCCCACGTGGTAATAGCGCTAATATTTGGATACCTCTACCTTGGAGTTGGAAGCGAAGCAAGCAGTGTCTTAGGAAATTATGTATATTTGTATGGGTCGATGTTGCTCGTCGTCTACACTGGGAAAATGTCCGTGACACTTTCATGTAAGTGAAAGTTATGATTCAGCGTTTAGTACTAACTTGTTATTTTCTTGCACGATACTTTCGTTTTACAAAAATAAACAATAACGAATCCTATAGATTTTGTACAAGAATTATTGTCGCCACTTCTACGACTTTTCAAATGTGCAAAATGTATGAAGTATGATTGACGGAACAAGAGAGTGACGGAGAGTTTATTGCCAGTTCTTCTCGTCCGGTCTACTTTAAGAACTTGCAGTTAATGTAAATTTAGAAACATTTTTTGACGTTCACAAGTGCAATATAATGCCTTGATTGTTAAATCATATTTACTAACTAATTTCTGCAGAAGTCGATCAAACTTGCAGAAATATCCCTTTGATTGCATAAGAGACTATCTCTTTTATTATAAAAACTAAATTATTATTATTACACTGATTTGACTAAAGTATTCGTACGGTATGTTTTTAGAAAATTTAGCTTCTATAAATATGGTGGCTTGTGTTTTATAATAATCTTATTATATATATTTTGCAAATTCAATTGCAAGTTACGGCAATCGTTTTCTTTCCATATCCAAGTTAGTTAGTTTACTTATTTCGTCGATAACAAGTTTAGCGGGTTATCCAGTGTTTTCATATTATCTAGTGACGATTAATTGACAGAACCTTACCCTGACACAAATAAATGTTATTTCCTTGCTAACCCATTTGTGTGTTCACCTTCAAATAAAATATTTTTTTGCATATTATTAAAAATTATAGAATTAGTAGAATAAACTAAAATATACATAGTTTAAAAGGCCAACGCACTCACAAGCCCTCTGACACTGAGAGTATCCATCGGGTGAGCCTTCAGCCTAAATAAATATATATATATGTCAGAAGACATATCATATATATAGACATATGACATATAATCTTGATGAATTATGATAAAAAACATATCATACTTCATCAAGATCAATACGGTTCTACTTGCGTTTACCGGCTATCAATTAAAAGAAGATTTATTATACGACTTTTATTACACAATTATGTGTGAACATATACAATTATGATGTGTTCAATACGTTGATAATTAATTATTTTATGGTTCAAAGGACCTTATAAATAGTTATTTTGTTATGTATGTCCTATACAGCTTATAAGCTATAGAGCTCTATGATTACCGGTCCTATAATTGGGTAAAACCGAATGAACTAATTTTTGTTATATACGAAAAAGCATCCATCAATAATAATCACATGAAAAATCTGAATTATATTTTAGGTAATTTTAGACTAGCGTATGATACTTAGTCAAACGCCTTACAAATGTTATTTATAACTCTTGGAAAAGCTGTATAGCAGTGTAAAGTGTACCAGCCGTTGTAAAATTAGTTGATTTGTTGTATACATATATATACATATGCAGGGAGATTCGAAAATTCTCCGTTTTATCAATATTTTGATTCGAGTATGTTTAAGGAATTGCACCATACAGATCCTTATTTTTTTTACCTATTTTCAGTTCCCCTTGAGATGGCGATACTAAAAGGAGAATACTTCAATCGATGGTACAGCTTAGGTCCATATATATTTTCAATACTTGCTGTGGAGTTACCATTTCAGGTAAATATAAATTCCTATATATTTAGTACTTAAACTCGTCTTTAGAGCACAAGAAATATATTACTCAAACCATAATATTTCTATATATAAATTAATTGTTTAAGTTGAACGCGGCGTATAAATCTCATTAAACTATTGCAGGCGCTTTAATTAAAGTATTTTAAGTATATTAATGACGTGCATGACCAACATAGACTACAGAGAATTAAATATGTATAGTCCTTGGATTCCATAAATTACAAGATTATGAGACGTAACAAAATAAATGAAATGGCAATTTATCATAAATCTATCGTGTGTGCGACACCCACATTGAATTACTATAATCGAATCTCTTGCTGTAATAAACAAGATTCCTTATATATTTATTACAGCTGGTTTCAATTTGATTTTATTTGGATTATTTATTTAAATATATAACAATAACTAGCTAAGCCGGCGAACTTCATGCCCCCTGACGTTAATGAATGTCGTGATAAGCTGAACTAAATTTATGATTGATTTGTTGTATATTTAAGTATAATAAATATTTTGCTTATTGATAGCAAATTTCTGAACGCACGCATGAATATTTGACATCAAATCCCATCCTTTTCCATTTGATTTAAAAATCTAAATTACGCCATTATCCGAATATTGTTGATATATTTTGTCGATTCGAAACCTTTATTTAAATACTAATCATAATATTTCTGTAATTTTGTGGGAGAGCATGTAACTTTAGATGTCATATACAACATGGTGTAATGGGTGCAGCTCCTTACAAACATTGTGTAAAAAAAAACTTGGCGATTAAAAAG
The DNA here is from genome assembly GCA_905332375.1 of Pieris macdunnoughi. Lineage (NCBI taxonomy): Eukaryota > Metazoa > Arthropoda > Insecta > Lepidoptera > Pieridae > Pieris > Pieris macdunnoughi. Next base: position 5,915,288 of record CAJOBZ010000011.1, read on the forward strand.
AGTGGGGGAGAGTTTATTGCCAGTTCTTCTCAAAATTAGAAGCATTTAATATATATTTCTTTTTTGACGTTCATAAGTGTACATTGGTCACCCATACGTTGTCTATAAATAACATCGGAGTAGGTTTTCTAGAGAATTTTGAGTGTGACCGTAACGTCAAATAGCTGTGCTGTCATTTGCATGACGGCCATCATAGCGGTGATAAACAGTAGTTCAACGTTTTTCGCGTGTAGCGGTGCGCATATTTAATTAATACAATGACTTGGAAGAGCGAAAATGATTTGAACAATTAATTGATTTTGTTAAAAATCATGAAGCTATGTACAATATCAAATCCAAAGAGTACAGACAAGCTCAGATGAAGCAAAATTTATGGAACGAAATTGGAATAACCCTTAAAAATACGGTCGCACTACTTTCTAGGAAACCACAGCTTGTCCACCTTAAAGACGGCCGTTATTAACAACCGTAAAATAACGGCCGTTAGTTAACGGCACCGCTTTTCTAGGAAACCGTAGCTGTCTAAGAGACATATAAATATAAACGCGAACTCATCATTCGTAAATATTTTTACATGTCACATGTCATGACATAATCGATTGTACTACTACTACTTCATTACATATGTACCCTACTAATTCATTAATTTATTTTTTCAGATGATATCCTGCGTGTCCTACGTAGTACTATCGTATTGGCTGACTGACAATCCCTTAGAGCCAAATCGAGCTACTCTCTTCCTGGCTACTATAGTCGCGACGTCGCTTTGTGCCCAGGCCTGGGGTTATTTCATTGGATCGACGACACCAACCAAGGTATTTTTTTAAATTTGCAAAGTGCAAAAAATATACGCGTTATTATATGTATAACTAGCCGTTTCGCGCCCGCTTTGCTGGACGAATTAAAATAAATTTTATGTTTCATTATTTTATTTTTTTTCATATTTTTATTATTCTTCTTTTTAACTTCCCGCTAAGAAAATTGAAATATTTCGAAAATCGAGTTTTTAACAGATGTTGATGTTTAGAGGTTCTAGGAAGCCTCCCCGAATGTTTCCGCGGTGAAGTCCGTATGGATAAATTTTCATAAAAGTAAAACAGCAATAAAAAAATGAAGGAACGTTGGAATTTAATGGTGGTAGTTTCATGTCGATACGATCAGTGGTTTAGGCGTGAAAGAGCCTCAAACGAAGACCATTTTTCTTTTATATATATAGATTTAAAGCGCGAAATAACGCCTTTTGACAGGTGTCGGCAATTCATGCAATTTATATTTTCCAAATATTTTTCTCTTATTTAAACAATGGTTTTTTGACATGCAAATATTCTATAAACACTTCCCTAAGAAGTGTTAACTAATTAAACTCGTAAATCGCGCACCGAGCGTCTTCTAGCGTTTTCATGCATAATCTATCATCTCTACATATTGCGATAGCTATTCGAAGTTACGTATTGTTCGTGCTTGTACTTCCTGTCAGTTGCAGTTCATTTTAATGACTAGGTGCAGTTATCCTAGTACTGCCTATCAAACCGAAAGAACTATTGTTTCATTGAAAATCCACTAGCGATAGTGTCACTACCTAGCATTCTAAATAGAATAAACTTCGTTATTTAAAAGAGTGAATTTTTTATAAATATACTAGCTGACCGGGCAAACGTCGTTTTGCCATATATATCATTTATAATAAAAAAATAGGGGTTGATCGTAGAGGGGTGAAAGTTAGGGGTTAGTTGTATGTATTTTTTAATGCTGTATCATAAAAAAATATCTAAAAATAAAAATAAAATATTTAGGGGTGGACTACCCTTAACATTTAGGGGGATGAAAAATAGAAGTTTCCATTCTCAGACATACACAATAAGTACACAAAATTTCATGAGAATCGGTCAAGCCGTTTCGGAGGAGTATGGCAACGAAAACTGTGACACGAGAATTTTATATATTAGATATCGTCAATTATTTTGTCGTGTGAAGTATTAAGTAATGCATATGTATTAGATAATGTATTATAAATAACTAACACTATAATCAGTAGGTCAGTAAACTTATTAGATTTAAATTCGTATAATATTCGTTGTAAATCGTTTATAATATAAGGTATTATTGTAATAAAAATATAATTGGAAAAGCTAATTTTATCATCATAAATTATAAGCTTTAATGATTGGTTCACCAATTTAACCTTTTTATTAGGGTAAGTTAATATTCTCAGAAGGCGGTTTATTAATAAGTTTATAAAAAGAACAAGACATATTTATAAACACAAATTATTTTCAGCATCTACTTTAATCGCAAAATATAATAATTAACCGTAATTATCAAAGTAATGCAATCTATACATTAACGCCTTCTTAAAAGTCTGAGCAATTCTAACAAGCGTTTTTATATCGTGCGCCTGCGATTTTATCGCCTGACAAACTCCATATATAATATAATAAAAATCTACAATGAATATCCTAAAACTATAACTTATAAATCGAGATTTTGTATGTAGGATGTCCTTGAAATAATATTTGAAACCAGCGGTGCTACAACTTTCTTTTATTACAGATTGCTGTTTTCATCGGTCCAGTGCTTGCGTGTCTCTTCTCAGTGTTTGGATTCTGTTTGGCCTTAAGAGATACACCATATGCTTTCCGATGGCTGCATCATATATCTTACTTTAGAGCTGGATTTCACTTAGCAGTTCATTCCGTATACGGCTTCAATAGGACAAAAATGCACTGTTCTAAAAGTAAGTCTATTTAGAGTAAAAGAAATAATTAATGTAACATTATAAGTTTATCAACTATATACATTTAATGTACGAAAATTTCTGAGTCTAAGTAATGCTAGTTTCTCTATGATGATCGCACAAGCAAGATGTGTGATTGGGTAGAAATAAAAATCATTTGGTGTTAGAGAAAATTTGACACGTCCGAAGGCTAAGGGCCGGTTTTTTGATCCGTAATTAACTCAACTATTGGTTAAATATCGTAACTATTAGTTAAATATCAGCAAAATGCATTTTTTTGAGTCGTAGTTAGAGTAACTAATGGTCAAATATCAAACCATTAGTCAAAACAGTTAACTACTCAGTATCGGAGGGTTAAACAAGACGCCGCTGGTTATTTATATAGTAACAGCTGTTTGTCACAGAAATCAAGCTGTGATACGTTTATTACTATCTAGTGATGAATTTAAACATAGTTACATACTTTGATGTCAAAAGTTCTTCCGAAGAAGAAGACGATAATATTATATTAGAATATGTGTAATGAGAAGACTAAAAATATTTAGGCAACGCCATCCGACGTTAGAATCCTGGGATGATGTTGATTTTGCCACCGTTACCGCCTATCGCAGGAAACAGTGTTCGGGATTGTTACCGAAATTGGGAATTACATATCTTAAAACGCGGAAGAGCCGCAAGCTTTACCACACGACTATCACTCTTTCTAAATGGCTATAAAGACTTAAGAAAAATCCCTTGCGAATGAGAAATTAATACAATAATTAAATAATTTAATTAATTATTGTATGTAGGTACGTACGTGCGTGTTGTGTGTAGGTACCTGTAACAACGTGAGGTAATATACTTTAAAAATTAAGGTCGGTAGAAAGAGATTTAACCGGGTTTTGCATTTCCTCATGGTTTTTTTATTTTTTTTACGTGTTGAAACCATAATAAACATTTCCCGAAGTACAATTCCAATTGCATGTTCTTTTATTGTCTTTATCATATTTTTATTGCCCTATGCTATACATAGACTTGGTAACATCCGCTTTATGAATTAAATAAAAAAAGATCCTTTCCTTGTAGAAAACTATCTTGTCAACTAAGGCTGAATTTAGTCTCACGCTCACCGTCAGCGCTCATAGATCAGCGCGTAGTTCGTCAGCGCTGACGCTCAGCGTGGTTCCTTTTAGTATCGTACTGACCGCCTTACTGTACAGACGAACCGAAATGCGGAGTGTATTAGTTATTGCTGCTTTGTACTACCTATCTTAAAAAAATAAAAACCGGCGACGACGAAGACTCCATGTTCATCCATTGATTGAGCAGAGAGCCGTTGCAGGAGACTCTCCTAAAATATTTTCGAACAATGTCCTCCCAGGCTTTGTTTCTTGCATCTTTATTTTTGTTGAGTGGATCGGATGCATCTAAACAAACTAAACAAAATATAAACCGGGTATTCAACAAAGAATTTAAGTGTTTTTAATCGATATTTAGGGGTATTTGAATTTCTTTCAAGTCTACATTCAAAAGGTGCTTGGTTCTGTAGGTAAAACTTTGTTGTAACCATTTTTCTTTCGTTTCAGTTTACTGCCACTACATAACCCCGAGTACCTTCCTCAAAGAAATGGACATGGCTGATATAGATGTAGGTAGTAATATCGCTTTAGTACTTTCCACCACAGTGTTGATGCACATACTCACTTGTACTGCACTTTGGTACAGATTAAACAAAAGATGATTCATTGTATTGTCATTAAGGTTTAACCTTAATTCGGGTTAAAGTTTATATTATATGCTGTATTATGTTTTGTACTTATAACTCCCGGTTTTTTTCTTATGACAGTTTTGTTAATGAACGATGACTTTGACAATTGACAGTTATGTCTAACTCGGTAAAGGCTGTCTATAGTTCAATTGTATCTGAAATTAGAATTTATAATCTATGTAAGTCTAGTGAAATTTAAAATTTGGAGCTTTTCTACTTTTTTGTCTATCATTCTTTCTGTTACGATGCTAATTTTTATGTTTTTAATATTCTATGTTAAGAAATGAGATTAAAATCGTGTTTGTCCAAAGTCTTCGAGATGTGGTTCTTTGAAATTAGTTTGTTCCATTTTTTGTGTTCAATACAAATATTAGTGAATTTTAGTAGCTGATTGCTTATCTACAAATTTCAATACGTATTATATAATCTCTAGATAAGTGAACGCCTTGAAATTATTGTTACCTTAGAGTTTATAGTTAACCGCTCTTGCCTCAAAACGGTGATTGTCATTTTATAATTTAGCTTTTTAAGGTTAGTTATTTAGTAATAATTTAAACAAGTATTAGTACGTTATTTATTATATACTTGCCTTGCGTTTTAGTCATAACATTATTACGTATAGAGAAGTGTGTAACCAAGGATTAGACTAAACTTTTTGTGAAATTCTTGTTTATACATTACTAAATAGTCTCGAATGTATCGCAGAGAATGTAGTTTTAAGCAGAGGATAGACTATACTAAATTGTATGGTCTGTATTTTGTCATAGTGTCTATCAATAAGGTGTAGGTGTAAGCTTTAATTTATATATTATATCAATGCTTTACGATAAGTGATAACAGGAGACTTAGTCAAGCGTACGTAGCAACATTAGAGTATGTAGAAAGTCAAAAACTAAATTTGTATGAAAATTTATCGACACGAACTGTCATTTTCATACAAACTGAGTTTTCGACTTTCTGCGTGTGTACGCAGTAGTGTTACTGTTAAGGCATCTTGACTAAGCCCCCAGGTTATATAAAAAGTAAACTTTGGTTTAAAATAGCTATAGCTTCGTGGAGTTATTTAAGAAATAATAAATAAATAATATATTTATAAATATCAAAATAATTTAGCAAATGAAATGGTAATTTCAGTAATGTCGTTTTACATTAATTTTTTGTCATCAAACCCGAAGAGGTTTAAAACGAAATGTTATTTATTACTAAAAATATGCCATCAAATAATAGAGAAAATATCAAATCAGATTCAAATAAAATCAGTGACAAATGTAAAAAAAATGTAATAATTAAAATTGAATAGTACAAATTATAATTGTATTAATTATATATGATAAACATTTATTTTTTTATAAAAGCTGTCTTGATGTTAATTTATAACCTAATACCAACCCTTGTGATACTATTTGTCTCAACAAGAGAGGTACAATAATTAGACAAAGTGATGACACTTGTTCATACCACATCTGTATTAAGCGAGATACTTAAAATAAAATATTTTATATTTTTAATTCTCTTTCATTTTTACAGTCTAGTACACTTCCAAGACCTGTCGCCGATACTCTTTACTCACTGATTTCTATTTGCTTTACTCCAAGTATTTATTTTTTCTTAATTATGTATTTTACTGAATAATATTATCTAAATCATGATATGGTACATTTGAAAACCACTGTGGTTTGTATTAAGAGCGAGGCAAATGCATATAAAAAAGTTCTTCAACATACTTTTTAAGTTCCTTAAAGTTAAGCTATTTTATATCTGCTATTCTCCCCGCCCATTGTTGATTTGTGAAGATACAACCACCTCATCGCATGTCAAGCGGATAAGGCTCTGCTGTTACCGCATCCCGCCTAAGGGCCGATTTACATTATCTTAGTGTTTAGGAGAGTATTTTAGTACAAGTTGAAAGGCAAGTTCTTTAGTGCTTTAGTGCGTTGCGAGTGAACGTTTACATTTCTTCCAGTAGAGTATCATTACAGCGCCACAATAAACGCGCAACGACGTCAGCAAATACGCTCTATTCTACGCAAAATACTAACTGTAGTTATGGAACAAATAGAAGACGAGATTTTATTAGAAATAAATAAACTAAATATGAATAATAAATAAAATAGCTTCTTTTAAGGCAGTGTATGCCGAATGCCTAGCCTGTTTGTTTTTGTATAAATTGTTTTTGACGTTCCACAAACATTCGTGAACAATATATTCAGACACAAATTTGATAGTTGTATCTTCCGACCATTTAGCCATCTTTAAAAATCAAAAACACGGACGCGTTTCACGGCACTTGTGCACTCTCCTAAAGATTGTACTAAATTACGTGTTTACACACAACGAGGGAAGATCTCGAGAGTTGCGCGGGCGCGGGAGGGGTATCACTTGAAACAGAAATAAAAAGCGATTCTATTTTGATTCAACTTGAAAGTCAAGTAGAACCGTACTAAAGCAAGTAGCGTTTACATGTTTCAACTAAAGTACTATCCTAAAGCACTCTCCTAAACACTAAGATAATGTAAATCGGCCTTTAAGCGATTGTTGGTGGCGCTTTGGGGTTTTAGTGGGTATGCACAATCGCGAGTCCCACATAACCCTCCCGCACTAAGCAGTCGCACCGCGGTAGGGTATGCGCAATGCATTTCCCCAAGTAAAAAAAATAATAATATCTGACCGGGTAGTCCATTTGTTAGCTATGGTAACAAGTACCCCAACATTCTCTCGCCATAGACGTTGTTTGCACTCGATGTATAGAGCCGAACTTGCATTACAACTGGGGTCTGTTCGTCATGCTAGGTTTTTTTATGTCATCTCGAAAAAAAATAAACAAATAACTATCAATTACGCGGATCATATTATGCATAGACTTCCAAATCAACATTATGACCAGTTATGAATTTATATTGCATTTTTCATTAAATATATGCCTTATGAAAACGTTCTAAATTTTTTTTATATCTAAGTATGTATATTCGTAATTTGACTAAAGTCAAATTGAATTGAAATTGGTTTTTGCCATTGTTATGTACTCAGGTTTTTATTGGAATTACCGGTTATTGTTCCCATCTACTTAAATTTATTGATGCTAACAAAAACGATAACATTTGTTAATATGGTTTGCTATCTATTTCCAGTAGATGGCAGACCCCAGAAGAATTTTGCTTGGGCAAAATCGCTAGGAAATTTCTTCTGGTAATTACGTAAATCCCTCCCTACCTCATATAGTTTGTCTACACGATCTAATTGGACTAGGTAGAGCTCTTTAATTTTGTAGGTAAGTAATAGGTAGTTTATTAATTCATTAATATAAACTCACCAGTTTCTAGATTCACCATACGGCATACATACCCATTTTGACCAATCTATGAATATTTCAAAAATATTTTAAATTTTGAAATATCGCCCTATAACTCGTTTAATATATTAAACAACATAAACAACAGGAAAACATAATGATGAAATAACAAGTTTTAAGCAGAATTAAAAATTCTGCCTCGTTTAGAATACTACAGTCGTGGGAGATAAAACGTGTTCATGATAACAACATAATTTTGTTTTAGCAACAGGGTTATCGCAAAAACACCCAGAAATTATTATCATTTTTAAGAATAATATTTTCAGAGCCAGTTTAACACAGTAACAATATCATTAGATATTAGGTCCCCGAAACAACTATCTCGTTCTGCACATCATGACATTATCTAACATTACCCACATATGATTATTATACGTTTTTGTCCAGGACAGGTCAGCTGACAAAGAAATACAGAAATAGCAAGTTAATATTGTTAATGCAGGTAAAAAATTCATGTCTACACTATATTTAGGTCTATATAGCGAATAAACTTAAGTTATTTTTACTATAGCCACCAAAGACTTAGGGTGAGATCTATAGTGCGCACTTAGGGTGAGATCTATAGTGCGCACTTAGACTTTGCTCTGACTTAACTATCGAGCTAAGACACAGTCGGTATTTATAGAGCAAACTGCGAATCTCTCCCTAGTGTTGGCTTAGCTTAATCTCAAGTCCACGAAATCGACGACTTACCAAAAACTTTGACTATAAGCCTAACAAAAATGATGGCCCAAAATTTGCTTTACCATCATATCTTTTACTGGACTTTTTATTTTTGTCGGTTTTTAATGAACGGTGTTGCCATTTTGTATCGGAGTTCCATAGACTTTGGGAAAAATAGAATTTGTATTCAAAGAAATTATAAATGATCTTGATAAATACCTATGAAATGCATGAATTAAAATAATTACACATTATTATGGTATTTATTATTGTTTGTTTATTATTTATGTAATTGTTCAAACCCCATTTTTGAGAAATCTTAAAAATAACTGGTGTGATTTTGTATGTCACCTGGCAGCCCTGGCATATTATAGTGACAACGAAATCAAACTATAACCTAACCGATGTCTCTCGCTTCACATCTGTTATTTTCGTTTCCCTGAATCTTCTACCATTTATTACCTGACTACTCTAAAAAATTTGAGATAGGAGTGGAACATATGAAATTAAAAAATCTGTTGGAAATAGAATTTCTTCAACAAAAATATAAATTAGTATTAGAAATATGTATTACACTTAAAAAAAGAATCAGAAAATAAATGATTAAAATGAAACAAGTTTTGTTTTGATATTCTTTATTACCAAACAAATTACCTAGTTAAATTGTGCAATCACAGATTGCCGGAATGCTAGACCTGTAGGAGATCTTTCATTGTTTCTGTGTTACTCAACTTCTGCTAAAAATACCCTTTTTTATTTCTGTATGCTTCAGAGTGAGTGATACTTTGGGTCTATTAATTTTTATATGGGTGCAGTCAATAGCTCCGATTATACTGTTTAGGCCATGGTGAGTATTAGATCTTCCTAATTCTTCAAACTTCGTTATGGCTGTGTTCATATTTCTTAGAAAATTTACAAATCTAGGAAGTAATTTACTCAACTCTGCAGAGACTTTATTTATAATTAAACAGACTGTAGATTGGCTTATGCTGTTCAGATCACCACACACCATCTGTAATGTCAATAAATTATTATTAGTCACATATATGTTATGTTTCTGAAAGTCAGAAGACAAAAGTCTTCAACATATGTATTTAAAATCATTTGAGAAGAGGTATAATATATCAAATTGAAAAACCATACATATTTATGAACACAATATTACCTGAAAACATCCAGTTGCATTTTTATGCCTTAATGCAATAAGTATTTGCAATTGCGGTAGGTTTGGCGATCCTCTGTTGTTATAAGGTTGCAAATTTGTAATGATCAGCGTCAGGATCACATTTAATACCGTGTGTTTCAAAATACGGTTCCTTCTTTTGAATTCATTCTCACCGTACAGGATGGAAGGATTTTGGTTTTATTAGTTCCGAACATATACTTTAGGCATTCGTGGATTCATATCGGCTGCAGTTCCTACCCTTTCAATGTTTTCTATTGAAGATAGAACTCTCTCTCTCCATCATGTCACTTTCGATATTGATATTTCCAAGCGGTCCATGTAACAAAGCCAAATCACAAAACGTCACAGTGCTTCGGGAATGCGTAGGAGTTAAGTAGGTATACGATCCAGATTGGTCCAGGTCCAAGTCACAAAGCCAGTCGTTGTTTTGAAGAAAGTTAAATTTAATATTTATAAGCTCATACAAACAGAAACAGAAAAGAGAAAAAGTGGTTTAAAATTTTCAATTGTTGATACAAGTGCTCTGTTGCTGTTGTCAAAACATTGCGATCCGTTCTACGTAATAAAATTATTGTCATCTTTAAATAATTAATACATTTTCTAAAGGTTACTCGTAAATTTCTAGTTATTGCAATAATAAAATAAATTAATACATAAATAACAATAAATTGAAGATATATGTGTACCGTTTTAGATGTTTAAATATTTGTTATTGTTTACTTTTTTAAAGGATAATAAACAAAGTATTGCATGAAATGAAACATCAATTTGTATTTTGACATTTTCTGTCTTAGCTTGGGCTTAGCTTAATCTCACCGTTAAAATGTCTATAAATACGAAATCATAGTTTAACCTTAGTGTACACTAAGCAAAGTTTTTCGTAAGGTAAGTCTGAGCAAAGTCCAAGTGCGCACTTAGACTTTGCTCTGACTTAACTATCGAGCTAAGACACAGTCGGTATTTATAGAGCAAACTACGAATCTCTCCCTAGTGTTGGCTTAGCTTAATCTCAAGTCCACGAAATCGACGACTTACCAAAAACTTTGACTATAAGCCTAACAAAAATAATGGCCCAAAATTTGCTTTACCATCATATCTTTTACTGGACTTTTTATTTTTGTCGGTTTTTAATGAACGGTGTTGCCATTTTGTATCGGAGTTCCATAGACTTTGGGAAAAATAGAATTTGAATTCAAAGAAATTATAAATGATCTTGATAAATACCTATGAAATGCATGAAATAAAATAATTACACATTATTATGGTATTTATTGTTGTTTATTTATATTATTTATGTAATTGTTCAAACCCCATTTTTGAGAAATCTTAAAAATAACTGGTGTGATTTTGTATGTCACCTGGCAGCCCTGGCAATTGGCATATTATAGTGACAACGAAATTCAAACTATAACCTAACCAAAACATTGCGATCCGTTCTACGTAATAAAATTATTGTCATCTTTAAATAATTAATACATTTTCTAAAGGTTACTCGTGAATTTCTAGTTATTGCAATAATAAAATAAATGAATACATAAATAACAATAAATTGAAGATATATGTGTACCGTTTTAGATTTTTAAATATTTGTTATTGTTAACTTTTTTTAAAGGATAATAAACAAAGTATTGCATGAAATGAAACATCAATTTGTATTTTGACATTTTCTGTCTTAGCTTGGGCTTAGCTTAATCTCACCGTTAAAATGTCTATAAATACGAAATCATAGTTTAACCTTAGTGTACACTAAGCAAAGTTTTTCGTAAGGTAAGTCTGAGCAAAGTCCAAGTGCGCACTATAGATCTCACCCTTAGAGCTAGAGTTTAAACTTACGAATTATGTCAAACCTCGGGCACTAATGGACATACATGGGCAATAATGGAGCTAGATTCACCAGCCAAACCCACAATCAACCGAACGAACTAATCAAATCACTAATCCGTTGCACAAAAGTTATCATATTTTTTAGTAGATACATGTATTACATAATGTTTTATATATATATTATATGTAACAAAAGAAAATAATTCTACTTCAAATACCTGTCAACTAAATGAAGATTAACGATACTAATACCTAGGTCCAGATGTCCAGAAATTTTGATGAAACTTGGACCGTTCCTCTAATTCAAATATAGCCTCACATCAATTCTGGATCGTCTCGGTATGATGTTTACTTTTTGAGAAATTTGTGGATAAACATACACTTACGAAATATCGTACACGTACTTAGAAACAGATCGTTATACTGAACAGTGGCGGATTTATAGATTTGCCGCCCGTAGGCTTTTCAATTTTTGCCGCCTCTAAATTTTGATATCTTAGTCCACAATCATATCAATTTTCTATCAATAAAATTCCAACTTTATAATTTGTGCTCCATCATCCTCGTTACATCAACTTTTCCCATATAGTTATTATTATTGAGAACTATGGTACCGTGTTAGATTCTTGATTATTTTTACAGCAAAGAATTATCAAAAAACATTATTTTAAGGAAAAAATATCTCAATCGTATACCACTTTTAAAGTAAGGTAAGGTATGTCTTAAAACTATACAATACTTACAAAATATGAATTAAGCTTACGTAAAAAACATACATTTGGCGAACGTTGATTAACATTTATTATTACACTCACAGTTTAAAAACAATACAATAAATATATCTTTTCTTTATTATTTGTTAGCATTATGATTTAAGTAAAATTATAAAAGCATTACAATACTTTTTTTGCGAGACTTTGAATTCGCAAAATCATTTATTATATCGTCGTACGAAATCTTGTTCATTAGCTCTAAATAATTTTTTCACTTCAATTTTTTTTTAATATACTTGTTTAACTGGAGAGAAGCCGTTGAATAAAAAATTGCAGCTGAGTATTGTTTTATCTTATTATAATTAATTCATTCCGATTGGCATTTTCTGAAAAAGTTGGCTTTGCGAAAAAGTTATCAAATCTACTGATGTAAACATTTAATTTAAATAATTCGTGTACGACATGAGCGCTTAAGGCCTGCTCATTTGGATTTTCCAAACTTTTTCTTACTGCAAATAAAATAATTAACTGATAAAATGTATCAATTTTCTAATGAGCAAATTGTCTCACTTCATATTTTGTGGAGGGAATTTTTTTATTGTCAAGTCACAGTCGTTCAACTATCAGTTATTTGATTAATATGATGTCTATAAGATATTGAACTAGTTTTTTATTTAATAAAAATTAGTCAATTTTAGTCAGTATTTTTATTAGACCATCGATATTATATCGATTGAATTGGGTAAGCAGATCTCATAATTATTAGGTACACGGAGAAAAAATTATAGCAGTTATCAGTGAAGAATATATGTAAAAATTACTAAATTTCGATTATAATATCGAATCGCGATATTCTAAAAGTTCATAATCATTAATGTATAATTAGTAAAGCGTTTAGGAATTGTTCATGCAGAGATGTTGAAATATTTATTAATTAGCACTGTATATGAGAATATTTCGATTTTTGTTAAATATTTTAATTTCTCTCCAATTTTCGAAATTCGTATTATGTGTGTGTATAATAATTTTTTTTTTAAATTTGTAAACCGAAATAAAAAATTTATGAACTAAATTTGCCGCCCCTTAAAATTTGCCGCCCTAGGCTCCAGCCTACTCAGCCTGCTGGTAAATCCGCCACTGATACTGAAATATTATCCAATCACATACATACGGGTCAAAGCGATAACCTCCTTTTTTAAGTCGGTTAATTTATATAATTAAATCTAATTAAATTATGTATTTCTATTATCTTAAGGATAAAAGTATTATATTAACAGACATCGTTAATGTATATGCAAATTTAAGAGTTACCCAATTACCCAGTTTACTTTAATTAATAATCGTTTGGTTTAAGATTGAGTAAATTTATACAGCCTAAAGTTCTAACTCAATAACCGGCAAAACTAGGCGCATGAAAAAAACATAACTAAAGACAGACGCAGGGGAACGCCCCATTGGGGAATTTAGTAAAAGGTTGATACTGTCACGCTAGATTGTGTGGGATCTCCCATCACAAGCAATTTTCGCACAACAACTAAAATAACCACTGGCGCTACAAGCTTTTTAGGTCTGGGCCTCAGATTTCTGTATCTCTTTCATGATCATTTGTCAATCTAATTTTCAAGTAATGGATCAGCCTGTGCCTTACACACGCCGTCGACTTTTAGGGTGGCCATGCCGGTTTCCTCACGATGTTTTTCTTCACCGTGCAAGCGAGTGTTAAATGCGCGAAATAGATAGATAGTCCATTGGTGCACAGCAGGGGGCATCGAACCTACGTCTTCAGGGATGAGAGTCGCACGCTAAAGCCACTAGGTCAACACTCTTACAACGACTTATGATATATAAATAATAAACGGCTCAATTATTCTTTGTTTGAGGAGTCTTTCCTCAAATATTGATTTTGTTCCCTTTGGTGTTGACCGTGGGGTTCAAGTGGACAGGCGCTAATCAAAGATTTAAGTAAGCTTAAGGTAGATAGTACCGGGGAAATCAACGGCTTTTCTCGCTGAACGAATAAGTCGCGATACAGCGAGGAAATGCAGAAACGTATATTGCCACAGGAATTAAGATTATTGTAAACTCTATATATTTGTGCGTTGAAAATAAAAATTATAGATGATACATATGTGTCTGTTTTGTGTGTAAGTCTGTTAAAGCACTTAGAGAGTGTTCAAGTATTACGTAACGAATTTTGGGGGGGGGGTCCTTCTGTAAAACGTTACGATGCGGGGCGGGGATTGAATTACGCGTTATTGTTAATATTATTTTCGACTTTCCAGTACTTTACACCACATAATGGTAACTTTTAGGTATAAAGAGTCACTGGGTGGTCACGAAACGTTTTACTAATGGGTACAGAAAAACGTTACGGCGCTTTACATGGGGGGTCAATAATCTCCAAAAATTGCGTGACGTAATGCTTGAACGCTCCCTTAGCGCTAAGTGTAACTCTTGTATGTGAAAAACGTATTGGATTTTGACAAACGGAAGTCATGGGTCCGGCTAAGTCTTGACTCTGAACACTATAAGGGGTTTCCACGATACAAACAGGGCCGCGCCGCCCATGTGTGCGAAGTGTGCGGTGCACACAGGCGCTGATACAATAAGGGCGCCGCCACCGAAATTATTTATACTACACTACAATATTCTTACGTACGTTTGAAGTTTCATTTTACGCTTTAGGTTTTAGTTTACATTAATTACTCAGAGCTTAGCGAATCAAAAGAAAGGCCGCTGGTGACCGCCGTGAGTTTTTTGAGTGTGTTTATGTCTTATGATTTCAATAATATGCCGACATACCTTGATAAAATCCAAAATGAACTATTTTTTATACTCGGTAACCAAATTCAACATTTTATTTTAAATTAATGTCGAATTAATAAATATTTTTCAATAATACTGGATTGTACTACTGACGTTTCACACGAAGAGCAAATTAGTATGATAATAAGATTTGTCAACTTTAACATGTAAACTAGAAAGTTAAGAATAAGAGAGCATTTCCTAGCTTTCCAATTTATAATAGCACTTTCTGCTCAATCGTAGATACAACTGGCGCTGGAGTAACGTCATTTATAATAGAAAAACTAAACGAAATTAATTTGGACATAAAGAACTTAAGGGGGCAAGGCTATGATAATGGCTCAAATATGCGCGGTAAGAATATTGCGGGATGTACGAGTAAATCTCCGCACTTTTTATGTCCGTGCGCCAGCCATAGTTTAAATTTAATAATAAATGACGCTGCACATCTCATACACGACTGCGTTTTTTAATATTGTGCAAGAACTATATAAATATTTTTCGTCCTCTACTAAAAGATGGGATTTATTACAAAGATATGTCATAAATCTGACCTTAAAAACGGTTAGATAAAAATAACATCATAAATAAACTATGTAACAATTTAATTCACGTTTTATTTTTCACGGCAATTGGCCAGCGGACGTTTTACCTATTTAAGTGGATTAAACTAAAGAAAAATTTTCTTTCAGTCAAAATTAAAAAATACATTGAAACTTGAAGATTCTTAAAAAATAGGCCGAAATATAGAAGGAGTTCCCTCAAAGGCCTGCAACACACCCGCTAAAAATGTCTATGAGATTCAATGACTGCCATTTTTTTCCGTCCCTAAGGCTCGTTTGACCCCTATAGAAAAAGGAGGCGCTTCATGGGTTTCGCACACAGGCGCTGCCGGGGGTCGGCGCGGCCCTGGATACAAACCGATTGAGTTATATTTAAACATTCTAATTGTAAATATCAAATCGATAGGAGAAATGCTGTGAGAACACCTCCAGAGTCCATAATATAACAAAACTAGGTTTTTTCGAAGCTAACATATTTTTGTGTTTTCATGTGCAACCAATCCTGTGGAAATTAAATACTATTTTAATATCTTTTTATAATCTAGTGAATATTTTTCTATTGGTTTACGACCAAAATTGGCCAGATATCCGGGGAAACAAGTGTAAAAAAAATCGGCGGCACTTGATATTGATGTGGTGTTAAAAATAGAACTATATTTCTACAACCAAGTCAAAGTATTGAAAGTGCTCTTTTGTCTGTTATGAGAATGAATAAATTCTTCTTCTGGCTTTTTATGTACTAAACAAGGTCTGTAAAAACACTGAGTAGGAATAATCGTAAGTATATAACTAAATAATTCAAATCCAAAAAAATCTAAATCATTTATTCATATAGGTAACACCATGTACACTTATGAACGTCAAAAAATAAATATATATCAAATGCTTCTAATTTTACATTTACTGCCAGTTCTCAAATCAAGGGCGTAGAACGGAAGAGAAGAACTGGCCTTTCCGCCACTATTTTTTTCGCCAAGTTTTTTGTTTTACACAATGTTTGTAAATATGTTATTTGCTATTTGTGAAAATTTACAAATTCAATGTCTTTTGTTCATAAAAACACAAAGCATACACCATTACACCCGAATTAGGTATAGTAAATGGAGGATCTTAAATTAATCAACAATAAAATAAACTTGTGTTTACAATTTTCGTAACGGTATATGTATTTAATCTATTTTTATTGATTATTTCCGTCCTAAGTTTTGTAAATGTTTGAACCTTTTTGTACATGTTATGAGTTTATGACTTCTCAGGATCTTCATTTTAATTTCCTTGTATAGCAATGCTAAACATCATTATTATTTAATAGAAAACCATCAATTAAACTCAAATCTTAAGGAAACTCGTAGTTTTATTTCTTAAACCAATATAATGACAGCTTAAGTGCAAATGCACTTAGTTTGCACCGGCGTGGACTATGAACCAAGACCGTTCACTTTTTATGACGACTTTAACGTGGTTTTTATGTAGCTGCCATGAACAAAAACCACAAATAACATAATCATGCGCAATCCATAAAATGACTTATAAACCGTACTTTCCTAAAAGGACACTTGCATAATTATTCTGTATGTCGTCACTGACCTGTATATACATTCATAGTAGTTAAAACCCGTGTCTGAATTTTATAAAAATATCTTTATATATATAATTCTTCTGTGAGTGTGTATGTCACTGAACTTCTCTCAAACGACTGGACCGATTTTGATGAAATTTTTTGTGTGTGTTCAAGGGGATCTGGGAATGGTTTAGATTCACAAATCAGCCCGGCAGATGGCACTGCAGTCGGTACTTTCATACTTTGCTTAATATCCTAATCGCTTTAAATATCATGCAGAACAACGTCTGTGGGGTCCACTAGTATATGTATATTAAAAATATTAGTTTTCGTATGATAGAAAATGTTGTCCAGTCCAGAGATAAGCCTCTAGGAATCTAAGGTTCCAAATCTTATACATTTTTTGACATACGGATAAATCCCACTTAGGGTGACATTCAGAAACGTGACTTAGTGCTAAGGTCTGCGGATCTCATTCTTACCTTAATTCAGAAACGAGTGACATTGGCATACGGGAGTCACAGGTCGCGTAAAGTTTCTGAATCAAACCCTAAATCTCGTTTGAGGCACCGAGCGGATTTCGAACACTATAATTTACATTAGATGTTTTTAAACTTAGACAGATTTATCCAGAATTGTAACCACGGTAACAAATATAGCCACGAACGGAGGAGACGGAATGAACCCATATACGACTTGTAGTAATTTTGGCTGAAATTTTTCTTAAATTTTATTTAATTAAATGAATAAAAATATCTTCTATAATCTATACCATTACGATAAAAATATAATCTATGCTTTACGCTGTAATCTATAGACCTATTCTTTTATTTAAATAAATTAGAATTATTACGATTTTTCACTTACAGCTTAGTAAACATGTAAGTATTTAATTAATAGACATTTATACCATATTTAATTATATAAATTATAAGAAATACAAAAGGCTGTGCTTATCGAAAGAGATAGATGAGTAGGTACTTTGATTACTAAGCGACTGATTTATTTTTATGAAAGTATTCTATTAATAGTCTATTGGGGAATCGTACATAATTATTACAAAAATAAGTTTCCTATTCCATAAGTTATGTTTTTGTTCCTATTGTAGTTTTCGTCTACAAAAACTTATTTAACTAAAAATTTAAATTTTCTTTGTCTGATATATTTACCAATATAAAAAATCAGTGGCGCTGCATCCCTAGGTCTTGGGCTCAGATTTTTGTATCTCCTGATCATTTGCTTTTTCAAATAGGCAAGTAGGTGGTCAGCCTCGTGCCAGCCACACATCGACTTTTAAGATAGCCATGCCGATTTCCTCAAGATTTTTGTTTCCCGATGTACCGCTGGGACCGACGGATTAGGAGAATCGACGAGGATCTACCTCAGGGGCGAGAGTCGCACGCTGACTACTAGGCCAACATTTACCATTATACCGCTAATAATAAAAGCCTAAAATATGTATCTAGATACTATTGAACTTAAATCATTCACCGAAGAACTGTGTGGGGCTGAGCCGACAGACCAGTGGGCATATCCCAGTTCTTATTTTAACTATTATCACAGTTGTAAAACGTTTAGTCTAATTTATACTATCGTTACGTGAACAAGTTTGTTATTTTTGTGAAAAGTTTCAGCATTTTACTTTTAAAGGTAATCTACTTATATATTATATTAATAGGATAAAATTATATTATTATAAGTATAGTATAATCCTTTTTAGATTCGGCTTTGTTAGAAAACATTCTTTAAGATTTTTGTATATGAATATGTTTATGTTAATTTTGTAAAAAAGGGTGCGTGTACTTATGTACGCGCGTAAGAAGCTATACTTCTTTAACATTATTAAAAATAGTTTTTGATTGCATGCAAATAATTAATTACAATTAAATAATCAAAGACTGGAAAAGGAGTCATTGTAGTTAGTAAAGTTCAGTTTACATTTGAAAAATTAAATAAATAAATATTTTTTATTATTCTCTTACATTAAGTGTAACATAAATTCTATTATTATTCGAATGTTGTTAAATTATGTCCAATGCCGTAGCATCTTCCAGCAACTTCATTCTGTTAATTTTGTGTCTCGGTGCAAGCGCATCGTAAAATTTCACTCTCATAAATTTTTCATAACGCGCCTAAATAAGTATAACTTCAAAAACTACCTACTAAAAACTAACTACTGTCGAGGCAGTAGTTATGTAACTTACTTTAGTTAATTTACAAATATATATTTTAGTTAAAAATTAGAAGCGTAGTCAAAATGTCAAAATCATCGCACACTTGAAGCCAATATGAGCCCTTTAGTTCTTTCCACACTCATAAATTGTAATTTTACATTCGTTTTCGATACTGTCCAAAAAGGACCACTACACTTGTATTGAAGTATCACTTTATACTTAGATTTATGAACCCTTAGGTATTGTGTGAACCCTACTACCCCTAATTTTGAACTCATTAGGCTCATATTTTTAACGAATTAAGTCAGTTGTTACCCAGCTTCAAACAAAGTGTTGAATTTAACATTATATCTGAACGTATCCATACAACAACCGGCATTGAACTTAACTCAGTTCTATATAAAATAAAATCTTCTCTATCATAATAGTCGAGCCAATAAAAAACGTTTTAAGTGATATTGTGAAATTAATAATATATGTGCAATTAAATAGAAACAGAAAATCGAAGCTAAATAAATACGGCATAGTAATTCATATCACAAAAACTCGAATAAGAATATTCCTTATAGAATTAATTTTTCGTACGTAGTCATAAATTTGCTTATTGCTTAAAATTATATATTAGTATATTAAAAACTGTGTTTTTTATTTTTAATAATTAAAAATCACTAATTATCTTTTCGATGTATTGTTTTTATATTTTATTGCACGTTATGCTCACGTCACGTTATTATATGGGCATTTTTATTAATGTCTGGAAATTTAAACAATGAAGGGGCATTTCCAAAATGGAAGTTTATCATTATTAAAAATGATTATTTATTTCTATCTAACCATTCGAGCTGGGAAATAATTTGATATGAAAATGACTACAACGTATATAGGTATAATAAAACACATCACGGTTAGACAATAACGTTGATAAGAGCTATTTATTACAATTAATAAAGTTTTCGTGCCTTAATATTTTAAATAACTCATTTGAATTTATTACTTTATTTCAATCTTTGTTTGTATTGCTTATCGAATTCTTGAATTATTTACACTCAATCGAGTACCATGCCATCGCCACATGATAATAATCAAAAACTCGGCCTATTCATGACCAAAACTCGTCTTGCTGCCGATAACGTTGAGCGACAATCAGCTGGTCGTAACTTGACGGGTGGGGAGAACGGCCGATAACTGGATGGCTAAACCATCCGTGCTACTTGCGACTGGATGCTTGCCAGTTCCCCTCTATTCGCTTTCGCGTTTGGGTGTCTAACAGCTAACGCGTAGCGACTCGTGCTACGAATTACGATTCCTTTGTTTACATGTTACGAGCCTTTGTGTTGTGCGCAATGGAAACTAATCAATGTATTTGTTGTTGTGTTTAGTGTTTGTGTTTCTTCAATATGGTTCCTGACAGCAACTCTGTGAGCACCTCGGCGTCATTGACCGAGGACGTAAATATTAGTTTTGAAAATATCACGCATACTGTACGACATAGCCTTCTTCCTACAGGTGAGAGAAGTATTTGTTTTTCTAACATAAACAATCATTAAACATTATTAGCGTATAAATAAAGTAATTAAATACCTAATTTCCCAGCGCATTATGAGTCTTAAACTTAACCAGTTAAATAATGTTTGATTATAAACAGTCATTATGTCGGTTGGTTAGATACTAACATTGAATACTCAATTGTTGGTTAAAGGTTCAGATATCATCATAATTATTATTGTTATCGTTCCCTTTATCAGAGCAAACATAATACACAATTTACCTACATGAGTTAGTATTTAGTATAGCGTAAAATTAATAGTACGAGTAAAACACATTCTGTAACAATGTACCTATATTAAATTAATAAATAGCTGATACCTTATCTCAATCTAACAAGCTATAGGCTCAAACGCGTCAAACGTATTTTCTTAATATGGTTGCCTGAGTCTGACCAGTATGCCAAGTTTCACAAAAGTATGATATTAATTAAAAATGAATTAATTGTCATAATCCTAATCAGTATTAGATTTAGGTAATTTAATGAATGAGACAATATATTATGTATGATATTTTACCCATTGACATCTTTTGTCAAGTTTTTCTTAGTAAAAGCCCAAACACTTCACAGACCACAGTAGATCAAAAACATTTTAAATAAGCACTTATTGGATAAATTTTGTAATTATTATAAATTTAAGTTTAAATTTCTTATTCTTATTAGGTATAAGACAAGAACATAATAACAATAAATTTCATCATTATCGTAACTTGTAATTTAGTGAAAGGACAAGGTTAATAATGAAAAATAGTTAATGTAGAAATAAATATAAAATCATTATTATGTATTTTCAGTTCTTTAGTATTCTGTCACATATAGGCACATATTATTGTATTGTTTTTTACCGCCTGACGATGTAACGTTATTATTAACATCTTTTGGTAGTCTCAACATTAGGCAGATATAAACTACAAGATTTCTCGGGAAACATCTCATCTTTTAGAACCCATAAAGAAATAGTATTTATTTATTTAGTCAGTATCCTGCCACTGTTTTTATTCAAATTAAGAAAAGGAAAAAGTCAAGACGGGGTGGTATTCTTTGTGGAATCTATCTGCGACATAAAAATAAATAGAAGGATTTATAAAAAAATATAAATCTTCTATGTAACTTATATAACTATATCAGTAGCGTTTAATATAATATATCATATCTATCGCCTTGTCTTACGTATTAATTAATAACTGCTTCATGACTTCGTGTGGAAAAAATATAATGCTATATAAAGCTTCTGAACGCTATGTTAAAAATAATAGATAGTTTATTATTTATAAGAATGTATTGACGTACATCTTCATATGATGTTTTAGATAGATTCTCAATAGTATAACCTACGGATTAAGAGTAAGACCTATCTAATACATTATATATAATTATATATCTAAATCTAATACAGACAGGGGACTGACAAATACAAATGAATCGCGATGCCGCGAGTTAAGTTTGATGACCGTTTATCTTCTTGGACATAATTATTATTCTAATAATATTTAAAGAAAGACAAAACACAATACTGTCACAATATTAGAATTTGATATATAATGTATGTATCTTCTAATTTACCTCGAGACTAACAAAATGTTTTCTGATGGGGAAACCACTGACGCGTTTATTTTTATGTTTTTTAAATATAATTAAAGTGCTTTACTTTTTAAGGAGGCAAGACGATATTGAATGGAGTAAATGGACAATTTAACGCAGGCGAACTTAGTGTGATCATAGGACAATCGGGCGCAGGAAAGAGCACTTTGTTGGATATCCTCGCAGGATACACGTAAGAATATGTACTTATATAATTATTTCTTACAAGATTATATGATATAGATCTCTCCAACAGCCAACTACATATAATCTTTCTAAAAGCTGAAATCAGCTTGACTATAGCCTGTGTACCTACTCTATGGTGTTGGTTGTACTGAAAAAATATTATGCATAACAGTTGCTCATTAGTTTATTATTGCAATTAAACTATTTAATTTTTTTATGCTGTAATTAACTAGATCAGTATTAAAGATAGTTTTATTTATTTTGAGGTTTAGTTGGATTAAATAACAGAGTAACTATTTCTTAAAGGCAAAGTCTGTTTTTTACCTTCAACTAGATTAAAAACCAGAGATTCTTATTACAATTAATAATAAATGTGAACATAGACATGGTACAAAAAAATAAATAATTATCATATTAAATACTCTGCACTTATTTCAAGGTTGTCGACTATTTTAATCTTCTTTTGATTTAAAGTTGTGATAATTGATGCCCAGATAATGCATGATCTATATCATATGTGTGTCCATGGGTGGCGGTATCACTTAACATCAGATGAGCCTCCTGCCCGTTTGCCCCCCGTTCTATATTAAAAAAATAATAATAATAATAATGCAAATTTTAGTTATACATATTTTAATGTTTTGCTTAAGTAATAAAAACACTAAAACAATGTATCATGAGGTTTAAAAATTATGTCTACTTCTGATTTTATTGTCCTTTGCATTCTTATTTTAAATAGAGTACTTTTTATATTGTTATTCCCAATTTGCCAACAAATATAAATAAAAGTTATATTATATAAAGGGTAAAATTAAAGAGCTAAGACCTATCAGTAATGTTTATCCCTAAATAACATTGAATAGTATCCTAAGGGTACTTGAGATATATGTCTTCCCTAAGAAAATAGATCATATTTAAATTGATATCCCATTACAAGATCATATAACAATTGTACTTCTGCACAATTTTTTATCTACACATGCTTTGTTCAACGACCTGCTCCCTCAGCTTTTAAATGCATGACTCATAATATCTACACTTACTTGTATTTTGTGCTCATTAGTCATTAACTTAGTAACAATTAATTTAGTGATTTTTTAAGTATATAGTGATACAGAATAATTAAATATTTATTCATCATTAACAAATTGGTTTCTAATTTATCAATAACAAAACATATCTAACATTAAGGTATATTATTTTTTAATTAAGCTAAATAAAGCAATTTTAAATTTAAATTTCATATGCGAAATGCATAAACATGTTAATTGTATTATCTGCTTAGGCAGGGATAAACAAACCAGTTTGTTTTAGATCTTAATAATGTTTTAGGGCCTAATAGGAAAAATATTCAAAGAGAATAGAATCAAAGTTTTACATTTATGAAACATTGGACCTAATGTGAAGTTTTTATTTACACCTTTGCTTTTCATTTGTTACAAACATTAATATTTGTCTCATGGTTTAATCATGCATCCAAATTCCAGCTGTGTGTGTGTGTGTGTGCCTGGCTGTGTAATTCCAATCGATTTTTCTTTCTATATACACAATAAACACTGTTCTAGACCAAACGGGGATAAAATTATCTATAAAAGAAAACAATAAAATAAACATATGCAACCTAAAACCTAGAGTTAGACCTATGTATGACTATAGCACCACTGTATATTTATTATTTGTAATAATACTAATTTTAATGATAATTATTACTATGTAAAACTTGAGTAACGAACTCGTTACAAATAATAAAACAGTTGTCATCAAACGATGACCTCGGGCCCGTATTCTGAAACGTGAATTTCCTTTAATTTTCTCTTTTAAGATTACTTAATAACCCTATGAGGAAATTAATTCTTTCCCGCTAAAGTGAAATATATACAAAGATGTTCGTTTATTAAAAGTATTTAATCGAATGTTTTTTTTTTAAGAATATCATTTTGCGTTACACTAATATATCAAGATTAGTGGCCTTAGTCAAAAGGGAATGTAGCGTTTTTCCCATACTTGAGATTACGATTATGGAAATCCGTATCCCATATTTGTAACTCCCAATAGGAATGGCGATTGCGATCCTGACTTTTTCGTAAGTTTCTGTAATGCTGCGACATCAGCGCTGCGGATTTTAAGAAAACTTTTTATAATGAAATTGTATACAAAATCGGGGATCGGTTTATCGGTACCACTGTTAGTTACAGAGCACCGGACGTAGGCATAATAAAATATATATTGTAGGAGAAATGTGGTTTGATTATTTATGAGATCGTACCATATTGTTTTAAGTCCATCATAAATGTTTAAATATTATGTTAACAATACCATTAATAATATTATCTTATCTCTCATGTTTTATATTCTAAAGTAATTTTATCTTATCAAGGTGTTTGAGTATCTTTCTCTCATTTAATATGAAATTTAATTACTGCTTAAGATGATTTATAGGATTAATATTTAAGCAATCTCCATATTTTTAAACCAACGGCTCGAGAAATTAACAAAGAATCTGAGTCTTTATGAAAACTTTTATTATTTGAAACTGGCAACCCCATTCTTAATTTTGTTTAAATGTCATGTAAGAGCCACTGGTATTTTCCGGCCCGATATTCTGTAAATCACAGTAGCGATAGCGATCGAGACCTATTGAATATTAATTTGTACAGCGCGACCCCAAGGTTTATATATAAGTTTTAAAAACAATATTCATTCATAAGAAAAATATGGCATCACAATTTTTACACAGAAATATTTATACATTATTGGTTTGCACAGACTACTGATAGTTATACAAAAACTAGATAACAAATAACACACAAATAATCATCGTCAGACAACACACGACTCCAAAAATTTAGGTCGTAGAAAATAAAAAAACAAAAAATTTAAAACTAAATCTAATCAGCATAAACCGACCGAAACAAGACAGTTAAAACATATCGATATTGTCATTAGTATTAATAATTACATTGTATTAAATATGGTAGAACTTTAACGAAATTCCGAAAACCCCTAATGCACTGAGACAAGCTGAGATAGAGCGGTGTGGAGGCAGCAAGTTGACGTATGGGTTAGGTCTTTTTAACAAACGCACAAGTTTCAGTAAGAAGATTACAAAGATACCGGAATTGGGTACAAAATCAGTATCGCTGTTAGATATTCCTATTTCACCGCGCCTTGATAGAGGTGAAACGTTCTTTCTTATTTACTTATGAATTATTTAATTAAAATATGACTTTACCATGTGATGAGGAGCATGATGTAATGGTCGCAGCTGCTTACAAACATTTTGTAACTTTGGTGATTTAAGAGAGTGACGGGGAGTTTATTGCCAGTTCATCCGTTCTACGCCCTTGATTTGAGAACTGGGTGTAAATGTAATTTTTTTACTAATGTTCATAAGTGTACATTAAATTACCTACGTGAATAAATGATATTTTGATTTTATAATTACCTAATTATTATTATGTTCCCGAACACCGGCCGAACAATGTCCCATTCCGCTGGTTCGTTTAATTAAAATATTAACCTCCAACTTCTCAACCGAAACAAATTGATTACACAATGTCTTTCTACATAATTCAAGACTGGCTTGAAGCAAAAACTATTTCAATAATAATTATTCACATAGCTACACAGTTAAAATAGACGCCCCAAAATAAGTTATTTTAAAGATGTTCCGTGGTGTTTTTAAACATTCTCTATCATTCATTGAACTTGAAAATCACGTGACAAGCATCAACACGTGCTGAATAACAATTGAATACGTATTTTTATTGTATTAATTCCAATCCACTGCCGCTACAACATTTTAAGGTCTGGGCTTCAGATTTCTGTATCTGTTTCGTGATCATTTGTTTTTTATCAACTTTCTGTGCCGGACACAGGGCGCCGACTTTTTGGGTCTAAGGCACGCCGTTTGCAGAGATAGTTTTAGTACGAAGATGAGAGACCCACGCTGAAGCCACCTGGCCAAAACACACAATAACTTCTTTCAAAATTAACTTATTTGCCTGTATCATTGACGTCCTTGATAATCCTATGAAAATTAAATTATTATAAGTCCAAGAGCTTATTTCTTTGTATTACGTGGTAAATAAACGTATTAATATTTCCTTAATACAGAAACGTTGAAAACAACTTATATATAAAATTTATAAAGTACAGAGATATAAATTATGCATCAACCTATTTAGTAATAAATATAAATTCGCAAATTGAAGTATCATTACACAAGAATTATTCTTCATTGTTGTTTAATAATTACGAGATAATACAGGTCAAATACGTAATACCAATAACCGAGTTGGTTCTGATAAGATGTTAATATAAAACTCTGTTTTATATTACTCTTTAAAGGTAATTATTGAATTTTGATAACAGTTTTAAATTAATAAAAATAATCTAAAGATATGTTACCATGGTTACTAATTTTCTTATCTATCACGTAGAAAGTACTGGTATAATATTTTTAAAGCAATTGTCTAGAGAATGCAGCACTGTGAAGTTAATATTAAATAAAAATTCATGTCTACTGAATATTTCGGTAACAGATTATAAAATCCAGTGAACTCTTTTAACTCAATTATGAGTCATACGGAACGTTTGGAAGATTTAGTTATTAATATGTTAAATCTAATATCTGTCAAACTACCACTAATGTACTAACTGTCAATTGTATATGGTTTCATTAGCGCCATTCAAATTTAAATGTTCAGTTTCTCTAACACCTTTTAAGAATTTTTTTTTTCTGGCTCTGGCACGATTTGTGCATTAGCCAGCGTCAAATATAGGATTTTTTTAAAATTCGTGCTTGTCTTTAGAAATTCGACCGTGTCCTCCATACGGTTTTAAGCACTCGCCCGGTACCGCACAACCCTCCCAAAGGCCGAGAACAAATTTAAATTAAATTAAAACTTGCCCTCGAACCGGGAATCGAACCCGGTACCCCTCACCTAGCTGCCACTTAATAAGACCGCTAGGCTATGAGGCCCCCATTTTAAGAAATTTAAAAAACAAATTCAAAAATTATTCAACTTCGTAACAGAGTATAACAGACGCTGCGACTAGAATCCCAAGTTATACTTGACAGTCTGTAATCGCTTTTTGTGGTATATAGGACAGATAGAGCAATATTTGTAGTTTTTATCTTTATGAATGTGTAAAGATAGATGTAAGCCAGTTCTTTACAAGGCCCCGTGTTATCACTTATCGAATTCGGGAGAGCCCCGTTGTCAATTTCGGGGAAATTTAGTTTTGTAAACAGTCCTAAACTATTTATCTTGTTTATGATCTCAGTTAGCCCTAATGAAATCTTTATTCTGTTTGGTTAGATAAGGTTAGGTTTTCCAGGACTAACTGTTCTAATAAAACCTGTTTGGTTAAATTTTCAGTTTTATATGCTTCAAATTTAAAATTGAAAATCCGGTTACGTGTATGAGATAAACCACCTAACATCTTTTACCAATAGATAGTGACTGCTGATGCACATTTAGGTGTATAACTCATTATGGTTTTGTGTAAATTCACTGAAATATCATGATTGTTATTGGAGAGCAAACCTAAACGAAATCTAGCTAATCTGAACATATTTTACCAAACTTGTAAGTGCACAATTATTAGGAATTTGTATTGAATGAAATGAATATGTAGAAAGTTCAAACACGTAATCTATTGTTTAAATACAATCCCAACCTTGTTATCATCCTCATTGTTACGCTTCATTGCGATGTTATGCCCTCGTAAGCTAATTTAAACATTTTACATTCAAGGGCGTTGAATGGCAGTTTATAATTAGGTCGGCGACCTACCAGCAAGTGCAACCGAATCCTACTATACTAAAATAAGAGAAACATATGGTTTGAGCACTGTTGTCCTAGTGGCTTCAGCGTGCGACTCTCATCCTAGAGGTCGTAGATTCGATGTCTGGCTGTGTACCAATGGACCTTCTATCTATGTACACATTTAACGTTCGCTCGAACGATGAAGGAAATAGTTTTTTTATGCGAGCTTGAAACCTGGTAACTCTCCATTAATCTGGGACTGTTCATTGTTCTGAAAAATTTCCTAAAATCAAATCTAAGACGAATGCAGCGTTAGCCACGGTACCGATTATATGCTTTCAAATTACCACAGTATTGAGATTTAAGATCCACGTTACTAGACAAAAGTAGTTCTCTAAATTAAAAAAAATATTATACATTAGAGAACGCAAATCTGGGTCTAAAACTCAAGGAAGCGTTCATTTACCGACCTCGCGGGTTTCCTTTCAATTTAAACTGACGGCAGTTTACATATTACTTATATAAATTATAATTAATTGCGTACAAATTTAATAAATTAAACTTCATAAGCCGTTTTTTGTACATTGGGTCATGTGTCATAATAATTATTGTAATTTGACGGACGGGAGTTATAGTTCGTGTTAAGTTTCGTTTCTGAATATCACATAAACTGTTACAGAAGCTTATTCGCTAGAAAGTTTAAAAATAACTACTGAACATATACTCAAAGATTAGTGTGTAGTACATTTATGCGCTACATTTTTATCGTCATACCAGTGGTGCTACAATGTTTTAAGGACTCAGATTTCTGTATCTGTGTTCATTTGTTTTTTTCTAATAGGCAATTCTATGCCTGACACACGCCGTTGAGTCTTGTTTATTATCTACACCGTACGAGCGAGTTTTAACTCGCACGTAGAAAGTCCATTGGTGCGCAGCTGGGGCTCGTACCGACGACCTGAGTGATTAGAGTCGCACGCTAGAGCCCCTGGGCCAACACTGTACTACATTATGTATTTAAACACATGTTATGGGCTCTGGCAGAATGACAAGCGCTGTGGAAAACGTATGATCAACAGCATATTGCTGAGACAGGGCCAGTTACAACCACAACACATTACACTTAAAATGTATCTTATTCCTTAAAAAACTCTTTTTTTATTATTATTATTATTGTGTCTGTTTCGTTAGTAATAAAGTTTATGTCTCTGTCTAAATACGTTTTTTGTAAAAAATTATTTATAGTCCCACTGACTTATAAAATTAAATTCTGCTCACTATTATGTTGTACCTATTTTTAGTCAGGGTAATTAATATAAAACGCAATATATTTTATTCCTTTCAGTGATGCAACTGGTGGCAATATTTTTGTGAATGGACGATTGCGAAACGTTAAATTGTTTCGGCGTCGCTCATGCTATATACTACAAGATGACAGGGTCCAAGACATGCTCACGATACACGAGTCCCTCCACTTTGCAGCAGAACTCAAATTGGGCAACCATATTAGCACGGAACAGAAGAACGAAAGGGTAACTATATTCTCTTATTTAATAAATTGTTTAAGGCAATTCTTTCTAATTATATTATCCTAAAATAGCTTTGTGTTTTAAAAGGGAAAGCGAAATGTCAAACACGAGTGTTTAATATTTCGAATTTATCTCTTTAATTCTTATTGAAACGAATAAAATATATTCTTCAATAAATTGCTGTGAACTAAAAATTGCGCGCAATAAATCAAATCTTGTTATACAAAGTTGTAGTATCGTAATGAACGTTACATTGTTTCCTATGAGTAACGATTTTTCCTGATAAAATTTATATATTCTGTGTAAGAAGATATAGGATCGTTTTGTAAACTGATGAATGAAGCTGTATTAAGTATTTAAACAAAGGTTATAAAAACACACTTCTTGTAATAAAGGCCCTTTATCGTATTGGTTCCAATTTCTTAAACAAAATGGTGGCGAGACATACACTATGACTACATTCCTTTAATAATAATTGTTTGATTTATTCCAAAATTGTTGGTTGTTAATTGTTGAAAAATAAATTTGAAGAAATTTAAGTTGCATAGATCTTTAATTTAGTAAATTTGCTTGTTTTTAAACTTTTTTTGAAACATTAATTCTGTTTTTACATTTTTATCTTTATTCTTTCAACCAACCAATCTATACTCTGTGGCTATTCAACCGACTGTCCTATACTCTGTAGCTAATCATGCTATAGTGTACATAAACCGATTTATATTATTTGACTGTGACCATCCAGAGTAATAAGAAAATAAACAAAGATTTTCATTCATTTTATTACATGCTCCATATATTTTTGAACAAAAATTATATCATCTCAATCTTCTTAATATGACGTGGTATATATAATATATTTTTATATTTATAATTCATAATAACAGTTTTGAAAAAAAAATTGAATAAATTAATTTCGCTAACCTGAGTAATTATGACAAACAATAACTCAAATCAAAAGCCACAAACGCTTTAAATGGGCGGGATTATTGCTAATAGCAGTTTCCTTCCCAACCCGGACAAAAAGAAACAAAAAAGGTTTATTGGAACAATAGCCGTAGGTACTCTAAAGAGTACAGTACAGGATACTCTATATGTAATCTGTTGCAGATAAAGGAAATCGTCGAATCGCTTGGTGTCAAAGCAGCTATCAGGACGAGAGCAGCCAACTTGTCCGGGGGACAGAGGAAGAGGTTGGCTATCGGCCTGGAACTAGTCAATGATCCACCTGTTATGTTCTTGGATGAACCTATCAGGTAATACATATGCCATAATAAAAATATATTTTCCTGTTAAGTTTCCTGAACATACTTTTGTATAATCATAAGATCATTTGAAAAGTTATACTTACATGATTAATTAAGATTAAACCGTTTTTCATTTTCTAAAAATTTTCAGTGTTACCTACCTAGGTAAAAAGAAAATTAAAAACGGATTAATGTAGATTTGCCGCCAATTCGCAAAAACAAATGATAAATGAATGCAATATGCAAAATATATTAGGTTACCAAAGAGTTCTAAAATTGAAATTCAAAAAGTTTTCATAAGCAATGTTTCTAACTGGCCAATTCTAAATTTTCAGTGTTACCCACGTATAATGAGTATTATTAATCGTTTTACTATTATAATTAGGGTTTTTCGTGATGACAATTTACATAAAATACATAGCGGAATCAAAATTAACGAAACAGCCAGAACGACGGTCAAATTTAGCTATTAATGTTTGATGAAATTTTAATATAAACGATAGACGACACATGCTACTTTTAAAAAAGTAAATTTGCAAACTCGTGGATGGTAACGGCACTTGGTACTGTGCCAAATTGTCACGATTTTATTTCTACTTTTAATGGCACTTTTTAAACTAAATTTGATTAAAATAATTGGAGATCGAAAACAAAGCTTTCGTTGCTCGAAAGGGCTTTTAGACAAAAAGTCAAACTGCCTTATTTAACTGAAAGGTAGGAATAAGATATTGCATGGCAGAAAGTCTTCAATCAACACGATTTTAATAATTTATGTATGGTAAACGAAATGCAAAAGCCGTTCTCTGTGAAGATCTCGGTTCTCGCCGACCTTCACCTAAAACCAGTATAATTTTTCTAAGCGTATTAATTTACTAGATCATAATTAAACGGTCTCCGTTCATTTGTCACGCCATCCGTCCATTTAGTTTTAAAATTAAAAAGTAGATTGCAACAAAATATGATAGGTCGCTACACGGCCCACAATGAGATTCATTTAAATATTCCCACGGCATTTCTGAACATCTAAAACGTAAACAATCGTATCCTATTAATCTAACTTTGTTATGATTTGAACACGAGTGAACTTAGCGATATTATTTACGTCCCGGTCGTAGGTAGGTAGGTATTCTGTTAATTCTACCGAACTAGCATGTTGCCGTTTTTGACTGTCGTCTTACGTCTAGTATGAATGCAATGCAATGGTGTTAAATTTTAATAAAAAAAACTTCTGTGTTCGTACCCGCGTTAGAAGTTATACTTTTTTGCGTAATCATTTTCTTCGAGCACTGTAGAGGGATGTTTCCCTCTTCGAATTCCATTTTTCTTGCCCATTTTAATGGTCACTTCCATTCGAAACGATATATTATGTGTATCTAATCATGATATATTATAGCGCCAACTAGAGGCCTAGATTATTTTACCGACGTTTGAACAGATATTCAGGGTGTCGGATTTTTGTGACGGTGTGCGCGCACATCGTAAAAATTTAATCTCATCATTTTTCCCTAACGCGCCAAAAGAAGTATAACTTCAAAAATTATTTGTATGAAAAAAAGGGTTTCTTAATTATTTTCCTTGTATTTTTACGTCAATATGCACATTGCACCGATACTCTTCAACTTTTAGTTCTTTCATGAGTTTAAGCAAGTAATCAATAGTAACGCTTGCGTGAAATAATTTGTATAATAAAAACCTTAGTTCTACGCTTAACCGGTAGACGCTGTAAGATTAATTGTTAGTTTACAACTGTCACGAACTTGCACCTAAGTGAGTGAGTGAACTGTATCAAATATTAATGATAAGTTAAAAAGTTTGAGAATGTGAACAGCGCCATCTCGTTTCAATATAACTCAATCGAATCAAGAATGGTGGAGTGTTTCCCATTATGAAGCCCACAATGAGACAATTTGATTGCTATGGGGGTTTGATTGTTAAATTTTCCTAGAAATTTCTTCCTAGAACCTATCATTGAAATTCCTTAGGCTGCATAAGAATTTATTGCTAAACAAACTCCTACTAATCAATATAGATTCTTATCGTGACCACAGAGACTTTATCTTTTTCTATTCTTTGTCGACAAAAAGTTGCGATATCTCAAGTATTATTAGACAAGCAAAATTGCTTTATCGTCGATAACATCTTAATCCGCGACACCTGCATTTGAAAGTAGCTTATCAGTGAAATTATCTTCCTTCTTTGTCTGCACTAGTAATACAAAATTGTGATAAAGTTAAAAAATTATCTCTAGCAATAAACTGTTGCTAAAAATGTTGCTCGTAACATTTACATTACCCATAAGCCAAGATTATCTTAAGAAATCCCTGAATTTGTTTCACTGATAAGAGTTAGAGAAGTTATTACACAATTTGTTATAAAGTCCATTTCTTCATCCTTGGAATTACATTTACTTATAAGTAAGTTTATATAATCCTCCTCAGTACACCTGTCCCGACTTTGTATATTACCCTAAATCATTAAACTGCGCGTGCTTCGGTCAAGCAAGAACAAACACTTGTATAACTATTACTATTTTATATAAGCAACTGTTTATATTACATAATATTTTAGACTTACTGTAATTAGTACTCAAGTCGAGTTTTTGTTATTAGAATTGCATCTTCGTAGCTTAGTTACTTACCTTATAATCCCGAGAGTTCGTTTTAATGTGAAACAATAATTTTCTTGTCGTACGCGCAAGCACCTTAAAAATTATCAATAAAACAAAATCATAAAAGTCATCTCCGTGTCTATGGCGAGAGCAATTTTTCTTCATGCTATACGTAACATTTTCAGTGGCCTAGATGTGTCAACGGCATACAGACTGATCTTGCTTTTGCGAGGCTTGGCTCGTCAGGGAAGAACAATCATCATATCAATGCATCAGCCATCAGCCACATTACTGAATAAGGTGGACAGGTTATACGCCCTGGTGGAGGGGAGGTGTGGCTATATGGGATCTGTCTCGCTACTTGTACCATTCCTTGCTGAAAATGGCTTGACATGCCCAGCTTACCATAATCCAGTAGATTTTTGTAAGTACATTTCATAATTATTAAAAAAATCGTTTAGGTATTTACGAGATCACTTTTACTAACCAATGTAATTTTTTATATTTTTATTAAAAATATAACAAAACAAACAACTTACTAGCCCTATAGATTCTAATTTCTATTACTAGCGAAGCAAACTTTAAAAACTTAAAATCTTTGCAAATGTAAATTTGGAACATAAATACGTTTATAATACTGATTAGTGATTAGCAAGAGAGATTAAAAAATTAAATTGTTTTATTCTTTATTGTCTGTAGGCGGCCAGTTAACCTTTTGATCTGTCAGAGACGTACAACACAAACCTTAGATACTGAGGCTACATTTGGCGGGAATTTTTTTTTTTAATATATATTTTTGACACTATCTGTCAATTGTCAATAGCACAAACTTTTGATAATTTTTGCAACAATAATTTAACAGTTTTTTCCATACATATACAAAACTTTGTTAACTATTTTAAGTATACATTTATGCATATACATTTTAAGTATCCTAAAGGTGCGACAACGTATACTCTACTTAATAAAGTTATATTTATTCAATATTCATATTAGAAGTAGGATATTGATTAACCCTTATCGAAGCCCAAAAAGTATAAAAGCGCCTACAATGAACGCTTAATTCATATCGTCTTGACTACAAAGTACAGGAAATCCACTTTAGGATGTGACAATTGACGTCTCTACCATAATTGGCAACGTCCATCACGACAAAGGAAGTGACCGAGAAAATTCCTAAGAAATAAGGATTAATTCTCTTATAAGTTCTATACTAATACTATCCTTTGAAATAGCTCTGTTTTTATTGCATCTACTATAAAACACGAGTATATAGACAGAAACGTCATCATTATTTACCTAAGTACCTATAGTATACATACCTTTTTCAGATCCTAATTTAAATCGAAAAGAATCATCTCGATATGACTTAGTTTTTGAGAAATTCATGGACAAACTTACGAAAGCACACGTGCCGTAATCGATGATACTTGACTATTATCCAATTATCCAAAGATATCTCATGGGCCTCCTCCTTTATTTTAAATCGGTTAATAAACTTTAAAACTATTTTACAAACTTGTTAAGTTTATGAAATAATTTGCTTAAATGGAAATAAATATATTCTGATTGAAGATTTTCTATTACATAGAAGTCTCACGAGTAGGTACGTTGACGGTATTTTAGGTATAAGTACGCTATTGAAGGAGCTTAGTTGGGTCCGTACGAAAACGTTGCTCATTAACTTATATCTGTCTGTTCCAGTTATAGAAATATCAGATCCCAATGATAAGAACAACGTCGTTGTCAAACAGATGCTCGTTCAACAATCGGATAATGGCAGAAATATTTCATACTTACAAAATACTGTAATAGTCAATGATAAGGGTAAGTACTTACCACGTGTTAAAATGTAGACTCTAAATGTAAATCGCTAAGGGTCTTAGAAACGACAATTAGCTATGAGTCCGTCTCCGGTACTTCAAAAATCTAATGGATTTCTGGGCGCAAAGCAAGAGCTAATTGCGACGTTTAATTTGAGATAAGGTAAAGTCAAACAGTAAGATTTACAAACGAGACTTAGTGATGTCGAAAATGAGTCAAGTTCGACTCTCGTACGTCAAAAAACAATTGGCTTTCGTCATACGGGAGGCATGCTCGCGATAAGTCTCTCTTCTAAATCTCACCTTAAGTCTCCTGTTACATTAGATTTACCTCAAATTCTTACGCTAAACATAGGCGAGTTCTAGGTCTCTTCGAATATACCACTTGGACTACGAATCTACTGAGTGCTAAGCAAGGGTTGATACAAATTCGTACAACGTTTAATCTATATAAACAAAAATAAATCGCAAAATATGTTGCTGGAGCAATTTGTGTATTTCTTTAATTTATTCTTTGAACTCTGAGGAAGGTTTTTATGGAGAGAAAAAAATTCAAAAATATTAAAAAAATGAAAAATTTTGCTTCATAGTACCTACTTTAGTATATTAGTTCTTACGTTTATTCCGGAAAAGCGAACAATCTGTATAGGGAAAATGATAGTTCGGTATGATAATTGATATGTTGGTATATAGCTACTAAAGAGGTAGTCTAAGTAAAATAAACATATTAACGAAGTACGTGGGGACAGCTTGTTTAAGATTTAATTCAAAAACGAAATTCAGTCGCAGACGTCAAAAACGCTAATTGGAATATTTTCTTAAAGTGAAAATTAATTATTTCAGATGATGAACTTGTGTGTTTGTCAACATTACCTTCGCCGAAAGAAGACCCAACGAACAAAATATTACTGGCACTGAAAAGTACATATCCAACAACTTCATTAAAACAATTCGCAATACTCACGAGACGAACGCTATTGGTACAAATATTTTTTACTATGATTAATATATAATACGTATTAATTATTCTTTGCTTTATAAATACATAATTATCAATGAATAAATTATTAAATATTATTATAATAATATATAAAACATCTATCTATCTGTATATTTATTATTTACAATCAAGTATACAGTATTTACAATTTTCTTAATCTACAAAGTAATAATTAAACTAATTAAAAAATATTAAAAAGAAAATCAAAACAAATTTAAAAAGTTTTGTCCCTGTGGCAGTGTTGAGTGTACCTTTAACGCTGGCAGCATTTCCTCGCTATATTGCGATACTTATTCGTTGAGCCAGGAAAGTACCAGCTCTGGAGTCACCGGTACTATCTACTAGGCGCCAACTTAAATAAAGCGCCTATGATTAATTAAATATATTCGCAAAACAATTGGTAGATTTGGGGGCGTTTTCTTCCATAACTTAACACACTTAAGTCTTAACAAATTTTATCGAAATACATCTTTTTATAACCTTTACAATTTTTTTTGCAAATTTTTACAAGTGACTATTAAATTAATTGATTATTTATAAGTATAAATAAGATCCTCAGATTCCTGAATCTGTATAGCCTGTTTCGTTGAAATTTATTTTTACTATGGGGTAGGTGACCAGCCTTCTATGCGTAATATAATAATGATGTACAGAATTTAAACAGAATTAGAACTTATTAGCTCTGGGATGTTTGATATTATGACTGTTTGCAACCCAGTTGAATATTGTTCAATATATAATTTTATACAATTTTGACACGTCTAAAATTAAAAAAAAAAACTAAGATGACGTCATTAAAGTAACGTTTAACTAAGACTCAATATATGTTGAAAGTTATAAACTTTTAACGATTTCATAATATTACAATAAATTTTGCCTCCATTTTTTGAAATATTAATATGAGAAAAAATAATTTCAGACAATATGGCGCGACCCATCCTTCGTACTAATGAATGTGAGCATCCACATAATGATGGGGTTGTTCGTG
The DNA here is from genome assembly GCA_905332375.1 of Pieris macdunnoughi. NCBI lineage: Eukaryota > Metazoa > Arthropoda > Insecta > Lepidoptera > Pieridae > Pieris > Pieris macdunnoughi. The sequence continues at coordinate 5,952,889 of CAJOBZ010000011.1, forward strand.
GGCTCTCTCTTCTTCAAAGTGGGAGGAGATGCCAAGTACATGAGAGACAACTTCAACTTTCTCTACTTCAGTCTCATGTTTCTCATGTTCACTGCGTTTAGCAGCGCCACTGTACGATGTAAGTATATTTAAATTTTAATTAAATTATTTATAAACCAATGTTATGGATACATAATAAATTTTATTCATAACAAAATATGGTTGTGATAAAATTGTCTTGAATACACTTGGGAGCCCCTGTATTGTGGGTAACTAGATTACAGTTATTCCGTAGTACATGCACATTTAAAACAAAAGGAATATCAATTATGTATTTAACTATTCAAGAAAACGTAATGTTAAATCTAATTAAACTAAAAATCCCTTAAGTATGCGTATATATGAGAGTGTGTGCGCGAGAGTGTATTTGAGAGTGTGGCTGTGCGTGTGTGCGCTGTGTCTGGGTTAGTTTGTGCAACCTGAGAGTTACGACGTCATATGGTAAGGCTTCTGAATCGAAATCCAAATCGGAAATTTTTATGTTTTAATTAATTAGTTAGCTATAATGCTGGCAGCATTATTTAATGTGTATAATGTGTTGTGTAATGAATTATAAATCACTTGATTTCCTAAATACATAACTTATCATGTACTAATATTATAAAGAGGAAAGATTTGTAGTGAAGTCGTGTGAAGCCAAGACTAGTTGCAAATGAATGACTTCAATGAAGATACCGGAAATCGCTTAATATTAAATCACATTTTTTTTTAATTTTACGAGTAATACACCTAAGATTAAACTTAGCGGATATAAACGGGATTTATTAACATAACTCGATTTCGAGTGCTTTTCTCTCTCGAACTCAGCGAGAGACGATCTATAAATCTTCTTTGCGTGTGTTTGTAATAAAACTCTTCGTAAAATTTACTTCTATAACCTCACGTTGAGTTTGTACCCTTATATAGTTGAAAGCCATAAAGACCTCGGACTTTAATCGCATATCTCCTAATTCAGAAAATAAATCATTCTAATTGGACCGCTTTCACTTTCTCCATCTCTCTTTTCATCCCAACGTAAACACCATATGACGGAAAGAGACGAAAAAGTACTTTCGTATTTGATATTTTCTAAGACAGATTCAGTTATCCTACAGTGAAATTAGTCTCGAGAAATTTTTGCATATGTAGTGGTGTGTATATTACTCAGATCTTAGAGCGCGTTTCCACTATATCGTTCTGGCCTATACAAAAATGTTTCGATATCCTAACATTACTATTTAATATTATACTTATCCCTAGCAACACTCTGATTTTTGTTATCAATAAAAACAAGTTTTTATTTAAAAAAAAGGTTTTGACTTTATAAAAAAAGGTGTGTGCGCGATTCACACACGATAGAAGTGAAACTTCAAAGAGGAGAGACCGATATATATTTTTTTTCCTTTCATCTAGGTTTTTAAAACTCCGGGGGTCTACGGGGGGTCAAAATTTATTTTTGGCCTAGGACGCACCGTTTCCGAGATATTTCAATCTAAAGCAAAAAATCGTCACTTGATAGTGGAAAGTGGAAACACGCACAAAACCAGAATAAACCAGTTTACGCTGTCCGCAGGTGCCACGTGCAGTCCGGCGTCAGTCGCTTGGTACTGTTAGAACATAAAGCACACATTTCATTCAAAAATTATAATTATTACGTTAATTGTTAAATTTTGTATTTGTTGATTGTTGTTATTGTTTGTTATTATTGTTATAATATTTGTTGAAGTGTTTAATTTGTGTGTAAGTGTTGCAACTTTATATTGTTAATTAAAAATGGCTCCAGTGTTAAAACATGGTCGAGGCAAGCCTTTGACTTCTCAAACTAAAGAAGTTTTGTACTGTTTGTACAAATATTTCGAAAATGAGTGTAATAACAACCCGAGCAGTATTATGACTCCCACTCAATTAGTTGCTAAATCAACGGGAATTTCAATAGCATCCGTCAGAAAGGTAGTATCAGAAAGCAAATGTCGACCTTCAGATCAGGAAGTAACATTTAAATCTCCTAAAAAGAAACCGAATCGTAAACCTACAATAGTAATCGATAACTTTGATCAGCAAGTTATCAGAAGAACAATTCATGACTTCCACATCACAAATAAAGAAATTCCCACTTTGAAAACTTTGCACGCAAAATTAAAAGAAGATATCGATTATAAAGGTTGTGTCAGCACGTTACGAAAACACGTCATGTCATTAGGTTTTAATTGGAAGCAAACAGAAGATAACCGGAAACTTCTTATGGAAAAACACGAAATTAGATACTTGCGAATTAATTATTTGATGAAAATTGCTGAATATCGTGAACAACGCCGACCAATTGTTTACACCGACGAAACATATATACATACATCACATACCCTCTCGAAATCTTGGTCAGATGGAAGCACTTCAGGTTTGAAGCAACATATATCGAAAGGCAACCGCTTAATCATTGTTCATGCCGGTGGTATGGATGGCTTTATACCAAATGCATTGCTTATGTTTAAAGCCAACCAAAAAAGTGGAGATTACCACGACAATATGAACTATGACAACTATTCAAGGTGGATTCAAACTCAATTAATACCCAACTTACAACCAAATAGTGTTGTTGTTGTTGACAACGCACCATATCATAACTCAATACAAAATCCTGCACCGAATAGTAATTCTAGAAAACAGCAAATGATTGACTGGCTGACATTGCGAAACATTGAGCATTCATCCACGTTGCTTAAGCCTCAATTATATGAACTGATTCTGCAAAACAAGGCGAGATTTGTAGAGTACAAGATAGACGAAATATTACGACAGCACGGTCATACTGTGCTGCGTTTACCACCATACCATCCGGAGTTTAATCCTATAGAAAATATATGGGGGATAGTGAAAACATATGTCGCAAAAAAGAATGTCGCAATGAATATGAAGGTTATAATGTCATTAGCTGAAGAAAAAATGAACGCCATAACTGTAGAGGAATGGAGAAAAGTTTGTCTGCATGCTATTGAGGAGGAAAACAAATATCAGGGTAGAGACGCAGCTTTAGACACAATATCAGAACGAATCATAATTAATTTAAATAATTCATCTGATGAAAGCGAGGATGGGGATGATTGTGATATGCCTGGGGTTGATGAATTATTAGAATAAAACATTTATGGCCGGAGAACACCTAATTCATACACGTCTTCACTGAAGTGAAAACCGGCATTCACTGCTTGTAATATTTGGAACTGGCTTATCTGCCTCATACAGTTCCATAGATTACAATGCAGTGGATACACATTTTCACGTCCGTATTAGTACGTAGTGCGTATGCGTAGACGTGTACGCATTTGGTGTGCTCCAGCCACAAACGTATATTACCTTTAAAAAAATAAAAACTAAAAATAAAATGTTGTTTTTTTTTTTATTTGCTGACCATACACTACTACAAACGCAAAAATTTCTCCAAGCTAATTTACCTGTAGTATTTAGTCATTTTAGTAAACCTGAATTTTGTCTCTTTTCTTTTATTTTTTTTATGTTTGTATTTGAATGTGTATGTCTTCTAACTAAATGTATTAATATTTAAAAAAATATATATGATGAATGAAACTCTGTGTTGCTGAAATATGTATTTATGTAAAAAAACATTTAGTATTTGATATTTCTTATTTTACTTGAAAACAATTACTTTAATCGAATACCTTTAAAATCCGAAATAACCCAACAAAAACAGCTTCGAACAAAAATTTAAATGACAATCCAAAACTAGCGTCTTTTCCACAGACTAACAAACAAATTAAATGAAACGTCAATGAACACATAATAGATAATTGTTTATAACAGTTCCAGATCAAGTGCCAATCGCACGCCGGGAACATTTCAATCGGTGGTACAACACAGGTGCCTATTTGGGCTCCACTTTGGCCTCAATACTGCCTATGCAGACTATCAGCACTTTGTCCTTTTGCCTCATCACCTACCTGCTGACTGGACAACCGCTGGAAAGTCTGCGAATAGCTCAGTACTGTTTCACACTTATTCTGGTTTCGTATGTGGCTGTTTGTGTGGGACTGTTCAACGGCTCTCTGTTTACTGTTAAGGTAGGGCTTTAACCTTTAATATTTTAAATTTGAGCAATGTTGGCCTAAGGGCTTGCGACTCTCATCTCTGAGGTAGTAGGTTCGATCCCCAGCTGTGCACTAATCGACTTTCTGTCTTGGTGCGCATTTAACATCGCGCTCGAACGGTGAAGGAAAACGTCGTGAGGAAACCGGCTTGCCTTTGATCGAAAAAGTCGACGGCGTGTGTCAGGCACATGAGGCTGATCATATACTTGCCTATTAGATTGATAAATTATCACGAAACAGATAAAGAAATTTGAGGCCCAGAACTAAAAAGGTTGAAGAGCCCACTGGTTTACTTAAAGAAATCACTCGGTTTTTTAATTATAAATATGAGTTATATTCTAAAATCATTCAAATTTATTTTATTTTTAAATTGCATTTTCTGTAGTACATATTTTTAGCACCCAAGCAATACCATTTTTCCCTAACACAGGCCACCTGAAGTCGGTGTGAGCCGGCTTGGCAAGGTTTGAGCTCGCCTTTTGCCACCTTTTGGTCCTTTCCATGATGAAGTCTTCCATCCTGATTATCCTCATTACCGTAGATAATTTAAATCGAATAAAACTTTAAAAAATATATATATTTATCATCAATCTACTAAATACAAATTTCTTTGTGCAGAACAATTGGGTTGGCCTATGCCGGAAGGCAAGACAATCTGGGGCAATGTATGGGATGTATGTCAAATATTCTAAGACATATTCTAATCTCACTACTAGGTATACTGTGCTGTTACTGAACAGTACTTTAATTAATTTCAATTATAGTGATTATTTTTTTTATAATAAGTGAGATAGTGTTTATAAAATCCTCACGCTTAGTCCTCAAGATGTTTTCCTTTACGAGCGAGTGTATTCTGAGCGTAGAAAAAGTCCTTAAGGAATTAATATTTATCTTATTAATAAGATTTATCTATTTTTCAGAACGCTGTGATCTTCGGACCATTCCTGATAATGCCCTTCACAGTATTTTCTGGATTTTTCCTGAAATTCGATGACGCACCAGCCTTTTTCCAATGGATATTCCATATATCCTTTTTGAAGCACGGTTTGGTTGGTTTAGTGCTCTCCATTATGGGAATGGAGCGGCCGAAACTCGCGTGCACGGACACATACTGCCATTATGCGAAGCCTCGACAGTTTTTGAAAGATTATGGTATGTTACACGAGACATTTTTAGTTGCATTTGGAGCTTTAGCCATTATTGGCGCGGTAGTTATTAGTTTGACGTACTTTATACTGAAAATACGGTTAAAATTTAAATGGTAAATTAGTGACAGCATTCCAAAGATCAATTATTTATACGGGTTTCTGGTTCATTTGAAACGTGATTAAGATCTACGACTCGTAGCGATAACGAGTGGTTTAAATGTATTGGATAGAAGTTATGAGCCTAAGAAGACTAAATTTGTGATGAACGTTTGAATCTTAAGAAAGTTCTTGCCATGTTAGTGTCGGAATAAGTATTTTGTATGCAATATTTAAAGTAATTTAATTTTATAAAGCCTTCTTGCCTCTCCAATTAATAAAAATTGACAGTGATTCTACGAAATCAAACAATTGTTCTAAACAAATTTTTCTGACTTCACCCTCGTCCACCATCGGATATTCTGTAGCCATTTTGTGTCTACCAGTTTTCCGTTTATCCGCAATTTTGCTCATATTTATGGTCCGCACGTTCCGCACGCATTAAAAAAACAGTTGTACTGTAAACCAAACTAAATCATTATAATTGGAACTCATTCGTCTCTTTCTTTCAAATTGTGTTTAGGCTGTGTTGAAAGGATACAAGAGTATTGTAATTTAAGTCAAAATTCGATATTTTAAATTCTGCATACAAATTGATTTGTCGTCAAAGAAATGATATTAATTTACTACAAAAGTTAACTATAGATATTTAGAACAAAAATTAAACTACATTTGAATACAAATGGGACTTAGTAAACGCTATTACAGATTTAACGAAATATAATTATTATGGGCATGTTATAATGAGATATTATAGTTAAATAAACGGAACTAAAACAGATTTGTAAATCATGTGATGTCTGTGATTAGAAACGCTAATTTGAATGATGATATTGGCTAAGATTACAAGAAGAAATAGAAGGGTGACTGAGCGCAAACTATGACTCCCGTATGTCAAAATATAATACATTTTTGACGTTTGGGAGTCAGACTTAGCGCTAAGTTTCGATTCTAATACCTAAATCGTGTAAATTATTTAAATAAAAAGGGGTCCATCAGTTATAATAATGAAACTTCCTAAAATTTTAACCACTTTTATCCAGTCATGGCTTGTACAAACTTATTCAAATGGGCAATCGAATGTTATTTATAAGTTATATTAAGTATAAATATTGAATAAGTGCGAGGTTGTTTTAGAATTGTAGGTGCCATGGAGTTCTTATTTTATATGCTCTCAAATATCAGAATCAAAAGCTGAGAAGTTACGAATCATATGCGACAAATATATTAATACCATTATTATGTACACAAACTAGTTAGGTTGGACTCTGTTGAAAATTAAAACAATATATAAAGCTAGAATTGTGATGTATTTCTTAAAATATCTGCTCCCAGTAGACGGCAGATACGAATAATTATTTTTATATGCATTTGTCGCGCTCCTGACAGTACTATGTTACATTAAAACAAACCACAGTGGTGTACAAATGTAATATGATTATGTAATACTATAATTTATATTGTATTATTCAGTAAAATAAGTAAAAGATAAAAAGGTTGTTAAATAAAGAGCTCTAAAGAATCTTAAACATCAACTAGCTACTCGAGAATTCAGTATAGTTCGAGTCCAGTGACTCGGACACAAAAGTAGAGAAAGATAAAAAATAGATAGATTAAATCGAATTTGTATCGACCCGACTCTTTAATCTGTGATTTACACATACATAGGTTGTCATTAACTTAACAATGAACACGTATAGACCTGAACTATAACTTTTGCCAAATATTTTCAAATGTGTGAATATGAAAACCTTTGTAAAGAGAATGCAAATGTTGCCTTGTGCTCATATGTACAGATTCAGAAACTAGACTTAAGCCCGTTCTCTAGAACGTCAAACTTAAATCAAGTTTCATGAGCTGTCAAATCATTTTTTATGTATGAAGTCTGATATATTTGACAGCGCTCCAGACGAGATTGTGACTTGTCATATAGGGACTTTAGTACAAACTATATAACCATAATGTTCTGAATATTACTTTGTTCTGAATATTTACTAATGTGTAAAGATATTCATAAAAATAGCTCGATGTTGTTGCTATCTCTATTTGATGTATATTAATAAAAGAGACAGCTATATTTATATTTTAATTACGAATCTATTAATACAAATTATACATAATTGTAACATTTGTAACGTTTATACTGTACATACAATGTTTAATGAAAAAGCGGGGTTTAGGATTATCTAGTAAATGGTATGATTGTATGATGCCTTATATTATGGGTCTATCTGAAATACTGCATTGCTCAAATATTGGGTGGTAAATTGTGTTCATTTTATACGGATGATTTAAGTGTAAATAAATAAAGAATTTATTGCATAATGTTTTATTAAACCTATATACCTCCTCTTCCTTATATAACATTACTAGCTGGTGTCCTCGACTTCGTCTGCGCAGGATTTAAATAATATTTGTCCAAATAATGTCTAATTATGCCTGAAAGTCGTATTTTATCTAATTGAAATACCAGAAGCGATAAGAGTATCTATTTTCATTTAGGAATCAATTAATTGCTACCATAAGTGCATTTGAAATCAATTATCAAAATTTTATTGTAATTATTGGTCACTATTTTGGTTATAATGGCTTACACATAAGACATAGATATATACTGTGGTGGGCTATTTTGTAGGACTATTAAGGATAAACATTTCCATCATACGTTACATTTGTGTAACTCTAGCGGTTTTGGCAGCGCACGCCAGAATAGCTCGCAGATGGTAGATATTTTCCTACTTGATATTTTGGACAATTCATATCTCTATAAACTGTACCCTATGTATGTCTTATTCTGATGTACAAGCTATATTATTATAAAGTTTCATTAAAATCTATTCAGTAGTTTTTACGTGAAAGAGTAACAAACATACATCCATACGAACAAACTCGCGTTTCTTATATTAGTAGGATTGTTTTGCTACCACATGGTTTGTAATAAGAACACATCTGAAGTCACGTAACACATAACTATACTAATAAGTAGATATTATAAAGAATACTGGACCGAATTGGAAAGTTGTATATTTTAAAAATATTTAAATAAAATAAATATTCAACGGTGCGAAGCCCAGACTTATCGCTCTGATATAAAGAGAAAGTTAGAAAATGGTTTTAACTAATTACTAAATATTTAAAAAGGTGATATATTTGATTTAGTCCAATCGCAAAGTTTACATGCAATAGCAATCCCGAATATACCGAATCAATGTGGTTCTTTTAATAACGAATAGCGCTGTAGCAAAGCTGGAATTACTTGGAATCAAAATAATGGAGTCGAACATTAATAATAGTTTCAGTCTTATAATTTACTTAAAAGGTAGATAAATGCTACGAATACAGAAATTTTTATGACAAAAATGTGATTAGCCATTAGCACCGCAACCCTATTATTCCGACGGGAATGAAATCGAGAAACTACTAATTAATAGTCCATAGGTCATATGATTTATGAATGTAATTAAATCCACTAAGTTATCAGCTATCGGATTTGAATAATTAATGTTATCAGATATTTAAAGATATGCAGAATATTACATACTCTTTTGAGTAACTCAAAGCACGTATAATCATTCAATTCTGCGCATCTTGACGATTGTACAGAATTAAAGCTTCCGTTTGTTGCGTCAGTTCGAAAATGGACTTGGAAATAGGGCGAGTCTCTATATGCCTGGACGATGGGCAATATATGGCGTTTTCGGATATTGTGTACGAGATTAAACCCCGTTTGGGTGAGTATCTTTAGAGTATTACAAAAAAATTCCGTAGGGACTTGTTTCGGCAGTTTTTTTTTTTAATTTTTTATTTTATCATTTTGCTTATAAATATTTAAATTATACCGGTACTCAATGACAGAAAAAATATATTTCCTAATCGTAAGTACTAATAATAAACGCTAATTACCAATGTTATATCCATAATATTTTCAAATATGCTTAATTTCTATTAACTTATAAATTAGGTTCCAAAGTCCATTAATTGTGGTAATTTTTACACCTCTGAACCAGTTTACTTGGTAGGTAATCCAATATAATAAAAATGACCTTGTCATTTAGCACCAACATTTATGGAAAAAAATCTTAAAAAAATGTTTCAACTTTCAAGTTGTAACCTTAGCTGACAAAATATAATTATTTACACTTATAGACTATTTATTTTTAGGTCTTTATTATTATTATTAAAAAACCTTTTAGTGATTGAGAGACCTAGTTTTACTGATTAGTTTATTTATTGAAATTTAGGACGACATACTTGTCTGTCGTAGTCAATATTAGATATTCAAATACTACCAGTTCCCAAACCCAGGGCATCGAGCGGGGACGAAGTAGCAAGAAACTTCACCACTCTTTTTAATTTAGTTTTTAAAAAGGGTGACTACTACATCCTTAAAGGCGAGCAACACACCAGCTTCCCGGTGTTGAATGTGTCCATGGGTAGAAGTTAGAACTTTAAGTGACCCGCTTGGTCATTGGCCTCCTGTCCCAAAAAAAAGTTCTGAACAAGCACCATCCCACCAAAATTTCCTACGTTTTCAATAAAAAATACTCTCTGCTTCATGTGCAAGTTGCCATTCCGCAAGCGGTAGTGAAGGGAGCTCGATGCATTTCGAATTCCAACTTTAATATTAAATAAATAAATAAGAACGTTAATCTGTTATTTGTGTTTACAACTTCAACGCGTTTTAGTTATACGACAATTGACGCGTAAATCACACGTGTGTGTAAAATAATAATGAATACAGAAATCGTCGTTAATGAATTTAAAGCATTGAATAATGTTACTGCTTTTACGGACATTTCCTATGAAATTAAAAGGTATGTACTTTATACCGATACTAACAAAGACGTCATAAAAGTTAGTGAAAGTTGTTGCACTGGATTTGTATTGGTGTCAGTGATATAGTTTTTATCATATGAAATTTTTTTTGACTATTAAATACAATACAAAATTAGTTAGGATATCCAAGAGAAGTATATCCAACATATTAACATAATCACGTACCTTATATTTTAAGATTTATAATAGGTATAATTAAAATATTATATAAAATAGAATTTGTGTATATTATCATATCAATATCCTGTAAAAACTATAATATAATAGTTTTAAATGTAGTTGTACTACATACGACATGCATGAGTCGGAAACATTGGTTAATTTTCATAGAATAAAAAAATTTGAATATAGAATGGAATAAATACAGGCTCAATTCCTAACAATATATTATATTAGATGTTAACTCAACATATATATTTTTAAGACTGGCCTCAGAGCCAATTTACCACAAATAACATAATACAATTTATAACTTATTTTTACAATTTTCTTAACCTACAAAGTAATCATTAAAATAATAACCAATAATAATTTAAAAAAATAATTAATTATTTTTTTCATAATTTATTTGTTAAGAAAATTTTAAATATTGTTTATTTGTATAATACATAAATAAATTATATCATATTCTAAACTTATTTTTTGCAGTTTCTTTTATGATACTATCAACCTCTTGACCCAATAATTCAACTGGTCGTATTAATTTACGTCAGATTATATTAGCGGCTTTATAATTACATAATTTAATTCATTTAAAAATAGTTGAAAAATTATCTTTTTGATAAAAATTGAGGTCCGCTTGTAGGTTGAGATAATAGATGTGACCTTTGTCACTCTTATCACAATCATTACTATTGTACTTTTGACTTTATAAATTAATATAATATTAGGAAATTAACATAAAGTATATACAATATTTATTCTTGTTCTAATGTTATAATATCCAGCACCTCCTCATGCGCTTGCCAAGTGGCTTAGGACTCTCTTTTCCATTCGCTTTCAATGCGCCTTATGTGGCAGTCCTCGCATCGTCCTACCACGCATTCCGTAATATTCCGTATATTCCGTAATATTAGGTCCAGTAATTTGACACCATTCTGTCAAATTACTGGACCTTTCATTCTTCTTAATACCTCTTAGAACTTGTCCAGTCCAGTTCCACTTCAGCTTCTTAATAGTAATTGCAATGTCACTTACTCTTGTATAGTCTCTAAGATCCTGATTTTCCATCTAACAGCTTTTCTTATTCCCACCATGCTCCTTTCCATTGGGTGTTGGCATGTTATAAGTTTGTTGATCTCGGATACTATTAGTGCAATCCATTCGTTGGAACAGGTAGTATGCATGAATTTAATAGATTTTATTGAAATATATTTCATAAGTTCCTTCAAAGCACAATATTAATAATAGCCTCATTTTATTAAACCAAGTTAGAACTGTGATTTAATTAATAAACAATAACAGGACTACTATCAATGAAGTGTTATTTACATTCGAAATACATATGTACCGGTAACTGGTAAGTATTATAACCGGTTCCGTCTCACAGTCATCCTTTCTTCAAACATCGTCAACTATGCCAAACGAATACATTCTTGATATAATAATATTCTTTGTTGGCAGCACAACATTGGATTTTCCATAAATTTAAAACGTAATTTTAAATGCCATCAAGCGCCTGAGCGCTGAGGTCATGTCTTTGAACTCCGCTTGTGCAAAAGATTTCTATGTGCGCAATTGATACTTGTATAATGATGAAAAACATCGCGAGGAACATGTTAGACCCAATGACCGAGGTGTGACTCGGAAGGCTGATAACCTAGTTGTCCATTAAGAAAAATTATCAATGAGATGGACGCTAAATGGTTTATGACCCACTATGGGTTCTAGCATCACCCCTTCATTTTCTACTATCCTAAGAGACAAAAGTTGAGAGCCTTGTCTTACCAGACGCGGTCTTTGATTGGTTTGTAGTTTCTATAAAAGATCTTTTATAAGTATGTATTATGCACAATCGTGTTAATGATTTAGAATTTACGTTATAAAGACTAATAATAGCTTTGTAAGATAACCTTAATAACGCCTGTGCAACTAGTAATTTAGAGAAATATAAATTAGAATAATTGCATTGTAGTAATCACTTCTATATTACAAATATCAACGTCAAGTAAGGGAGGGATATAACAGGTTTGTTTGTTTTGTTACGTTTTATGCGGTTAATAAGCCCTTCCCCCCAAGGGCAAGTGGCAAGTTTAACTCCTACGTTAAGGCGTAGATACATTACACATTACGAGGCGTAGTTACGACTCTAAAGAGTAGCATTCACTCTCGCAATAAAGAATCATTTGGGCGATCACCAACGTTCATCCCGTAATGCATAATTCTCAATTCATCAAATTTAACAATTTAAAAGCATAAATACTAGTGGCGCTACATCCTATAAGGTTTGTTATCATTTGTTTTTGAAGTGAAAACTTCTTTAGCGGCGTTGTACACTTTTTTGGAATGGGTAAAAAATGTTAAACTCGCGTCAGAAATTCGTAAGACGGATGTTTTTTAAAGTATTATGAACCTTCGTAATATATAGTTACGGTTTTAATGTAATATAAATTGTCATGTTTGTATACGATAGCGCAATAAGTAAATATTGTATTCTACCACATAAATGATAGTAGGTACTTTTATATTGATAATTAAAGCAATTCGTACAAAATTATTCCCTAACCATTCCAATATATCAAAAATGCACAACGTTAATATTCAAGTTTTCACTTCTGCCGGCACTCCCAGAGTGCAACCCGTCGTTTATTTTTCTATTAGGCGAGCTGGTGATCAGTCTTTTGTGCCTGACACTCGACTTTTTGTGTCTTCCTTCGCCGTATGAGCGAGTCTTAAATGCGGAGGATAGAGAGTCCTTCCTACGACCTCAGGGCTAAATCGCACGCTGAAGTCGCTATGCAAACGCTGCACTTGCCTATACAAACTGGTTCTTACTTTCCATTCAGGCACGTTCCGCGATATCAGGCTTTCTGTCAGTTTTATGTTCTATAGAATAAACTTCAATGAACACCATAGAACGCGCCCATAAAATATTACTTTTGTTAAATCACTAAGATTTTCCCTCTCGCCGTTTAATTTATATAGTATATATCCAAAGAAGTTTTTTGCGCCTGTTTTATTGTACTATAAAGGCAAGAAGGTGGATCTAGATTCAGTTGATCCTTACAATGTCTTTCAATTCAGTATGAGTTCGCGTGACTTACGCTTAATAATAATAGATTTTGATTAATGATCGGATATCAGATTATTATTATTTTACAATTGTATCTACGTAACAAGAATATCATTGAATTCATTCCATTTGTTCAGATTTTAATACATTTACAATTACAATTTAATCACACATTTCACAGTCTACTATCAACATTGGTTTTATAAAAATTAAGTAGGTACTTTAGGAATTTATAATTAAAATATATTTTATCCGTACTTCACATTATTTAAAGTTTTTGTCCGTTAATTTAAGACTTTTATTCGCGTGATTGTCATTTAAAACTACACTTAAAGGTTAATTTTAAAATAAAATATTTTTAATTTTAGACCGTTTTCGTATATTTAATACGTATTATTTTGCTTAAACTCTAAATTTAACAAACAAACATTTTAAGCAGCGGAAAATCCAATTTAAAATGTATGGGCACATCTAGAGCTCGTGATATTCTTTTGAACATTCTCCTTAAATTAATGATACTATTTTTTCTTACTCGACTAGTCAATATATATCTAGAAGATAACAACAGATGTAAGTACTTTAGATATTTATTCTGATAAATAATGTTTGGTATCAGATTAACATGATTTATCGATGCTACCTACGTTATTAAACAACATTAATCTCATGTCTTTGATTGCTTTTATTAAACAAAAATAATTTTATCTTTTGTAAGCGTTTGCAATAAAAACATTACTTAAATACAAAATAAACACATCATACAAAAACAACTCAATTTATATGGATTACATTTAAATGTATAAATCGCGTTCGTAAATAATAATCTCAATTTTGCAATCAATTATTCTTAATCCGTGAAAACATAGTTTATTTCCAAATTATATTACTATTTTTAATAATTCTAAACTTTATTCATAACAAAATGAGTTTCTGACAAAAATGACCTGACCGGAAGGGAGCCCCTGTGTTATGGGTAACTAGACAGTGGTACATGTTTAAAACAAAAATAATACTAGGACGCCGCAGTGCTCGCAATTCTGCTGCTTCGCTTCAGCACAAATTTGAGCGGAGCGAGTGTTCAACTCAATTTTTAATGATGAGTAAAAATACATAGATTCAAAACATTTAATTTAAAGATTTGATTTTATTGAAAGGACTTTCGTCAGTTGCTAAATTTTCCACCGATTTGAAACTTCGAGAAAAGCCGTCAAAAATTTTATTGTCTTGCTCACCATAAGTTAAATTGGCAAAATCTGATTTTAAACATTTTTTTCCCATAGACATTAGTTTTTCCGCTTATTTTGTGATTTATTCGTAAATATTATTGAGTTTTTATAGCCTATAGCACGGGAAATTTTTCCATCTTTAATTTAAAAAAAGAATTTTCAAAATCGGTTAAGCCGTTCAAAAGCCTTAGTGTTTGTACAGAGTGTCATAAGAGTGGGCGCATGGGAGCTTCGCTCGCTCTGCTCAATAAGAATTTATTTAAAAAAAAAGCTGTCAATGCTAATAATCTTTTTACGATTAATTAATAATAATAAATAATCTTTATTTCTTCTCTCACATATACATACAAGGTTATTATGATTAAACTAAGATGATAACATTTGGAAGTGTATGTGAGAGATTGGTCTCTGTAACAGGAGACCTGAGTGACAGATAGCCAGCCTCTCCACCACCGGACCGGAACACGTACAATCAGGTCATTGTCATAAGATACAATAGAAGAAAATAAGTAAGTGGTAAAAGAAAGCATTGCAAACGGAGTCATAAAAATAAATTTGGTGTGTGTTTGTGTGTGTGTGTGTATGTGTGGGCGACAATTGTTTGTTCCGTTTAGAGTAGAGACTCTTAGGCCGTGGGGTTCAAGTGCAAAGGCGCTAATTAAAGATTTCAGTTGACACCTGGTAGATAATACCGTTGACCCGAGAGCTGGTGCTATCCTCGCTCAACGAATAAGCATCACAATAGAGCGAGGAAATGTTGCCAGCATTAAAATAACTCAGAACAACAGGCAAACTTTTTAAATTTGTTATAATTCTCTACCTACACTGTATTCATTTTCTTAACCTACATTGTAGGTTAAGTATATGTATTGCAAATAAACAGTATTTGTGTATTAAATACGAATGAGAATGCGTGTGTTAACACATTACAGTGAAAAAGTAAACGCTACGCTTCTTAATTTTTCTATACAAAAATCTATCATGTTATTCGAATTTTACGTGTTGTTGTCATAAAATTCATAAAGTTCCTGCTTACACACACTTATTTAGTTTTGTCAAGTATTGCTATACTTCGAAACGATTAACTCATCACGAACGCACAACGCTTCCATGTCCATGGGCGGCGGCAAACACTGAACTTTTAGTGCTTACTCGTTGGACTCCTTTCCCATAAAAAATATTCTAAACGTTTATCATTCGCATTCTCATAAATGTAAAACATGCCCACTGAGCACTCCTCCTAATGAACCTTGTACAAATTAAAATTAAATCAAAATTAATTATAATTTGTTTTAATTCTATATTATGGTCATTTTATGTGGTTATTACAAATCATAGTTAACGCCCTAATGCGATGCGAACATGAATATAATTCATTTTTCATGATTATCGTTACAACAATTTGATTACTTCTTATTAATTCATATAAAATCCGCCTTTTGGCTCTTTATTTGTCAACAGCAATACTTAAAGCCGAGGTTAACAGCCTGTGGGGTGCCTTTGGCAAAACAACAATGAACGTTTGATTGTGCATTTGTCCGGTTTATTTGTAAAGCCAACAAGCCAGATCTAGAGGTATCTCACCCAGCATAATATCTTTTGTTGTTTAAGTTTGTAAAATAGTAACTATACTATGTGACGCACCATGATACAGCGCACATACTATAGTAGTTATAATAATTATTACATAGCGATATACAACATAAAATCATTCAGATAATCTAAATTAATCATAATTCTTCATATCAATGTTATAGCAGATAATTTGTTATTAAAATTATTAATGTGCAATTATAACATTCTTACGACACAACGTATCGTCTAACATATTTATTTTATAGTGTCATACTTAACATATAGAAATCAGTGAAACCGCGAACAAAAGCTAGTAACAAATTATGCATTTGTAAGCTTGTATATAGTAATTTGTTTAGTTATGAAGTGCAGGATATGTGCATTGCACTACCTTGACACTAATGTACTGTATTTACAAGAATTTATATTTATTACTTTATAATGATGGATTCGTAATAAATTTGTACATATGTAATCTATAAAACGCGACTTTAAAATCAATTATTCGCGTTCGAAACACCCGAAGGAGGTCGCCATATCGACGCGTATGTATATTATTTTCGTAGCCAATCAAAATGTTTGAATAAAATTGTGTTAATTAAACCTGTAATCCAGTAATTTATTGTATGTGTAATATTCACACAAACGAAATATTCTATTGCGGATTGCCTTCATTTCACTTAAATTTATATTAATAATTGTAATATTAAAAAAAATTAAAAAACAAATGCTAGCCACTTTTAATTATATAACATTTATCCCGAAAACTTTGAGTGCATTTCCTCGTAGAAGTAGGTAATCGTAATAGATTAAAACATAACATCATAACGTCAAAATAATTTAAACATTCTTATATTATATGATTAATCTAGTTATTTTATATTATATAATTTTTAAATATTCTAGTTATAAAAACTCATTCATAGTTTGAAATTTTCGGCGTCCATACTAATCAAATTAAATGTTAAAGTATAATGTAAATTTAAATGACATTATACCTATACACTCTATATATATTGCAGCCTATGTAATAATGATTGTTTATTCTCACTAGATTTACCTCCACTATATAAGACCTTCTGTCGATCCGAAGTGGTGGAGGCCTGATGACCTGTAACACAGGTACTCTTACCTTTAGCAGGCAGCAGTCTCCCACAAACTAGCATTTTCCCTTAACAGAAGTAAGACAATTATTTATTTAATATAGTATATAACTGTCACTTATTTGTGTACTAAGTTTTTGTGAGAAATGAATAAAGATTATTATTATTATTACTTTAAAGAATACTAAAACTTCTGGCCTTGACGGTATCGTCTTAATATGTATTATAAAAAATATTACAACTGCTTTAATCGCGCAACTAATCAACTTACTGGAAAAAATTAACATCATTTCATAAAATCAATATATGAAGGAATAATAAATATCTAATGCTATTTGTACTGTGTATTTGTGCTCTTTGTAGTATCACACATTACTGGCGGCCTAGAGTGGAAGTGTGTTGGAGTATTCCTCGCAAAAGCGTTCGTTACTGTCTCAATACCCTTTACTCTCGACAATCAATTGGTATTCGAGGTATTGCAATAGATTTGATGATCTATCTATCTGACGGAAAGATCTCAAGTTGTAAAAATAGGCGATTAAACATAATCGACCGAAACATGTATATTTTGGTGTTCCGGGTGGATCTGTGTTTGGTTCAACACTTTTCCTAATCTATATAAATACATTATGCAAAAATTATAACTTTTGCGGACGATATCTTTATAGTTTTTAATGGACGAAATCAGCTGAAGTTGCCGCTGAAAGTGGCATGAAATTGCAAATGGCAAGGCAAAGGCAAATTTATTCCTATTTATAAACATCTTAGAATATTTACAAACCCGTAAAACCAGTAAATAATAAAAAACAGTAACACTAGTATTTTTTTTAAACCAGTTGAATGGACCGTCACCTTAGAACCAGTTATAATTGTATTTATTGTATTATATTGTAAAATTAAGCTTACTATTATGTGAGCAATAAAATAAACGTTAAAAATATATTATCATATGAAAACTCATAAATACTATAAAAATAAAGTAGGACTTGGTAAAACGTCCATTGTAAGATACTTCCTCATATACAGGATGGTCCAACTAGTGACGTCAATAAAACATTTTTAGATTCCTCACACCTGGGGGTATACAAAAATACCCCCTTATGTTCCGCGATTTTTTGTAGTTTTCGAGATATAATTTTTTTGTGTTTTTTGAATGATTTCTGCCAGCGGTTCGTCGTAAAGTTTCATTTGCCATAAGAAAAATAAAAGTTAAAAAAAAAACATTTTTAATGCTTCAATGATTTTTTGCCTATCCCCATTATTTATCCATTTCTTAAAACAACTTTGTTTTATATTAATTATTAAACTTATTTTGTGCTGTGGCTCTTCACAAAAAAATGCTGATAAATGGCCATACAACAAACGGTAAATCATAACTAAAAAATTACTTACCTTAAATCTCTTTTCCAAGGTAGATCATGGTTTAAGAAAAATCTACAAAAACAAACGATACTCAATGGCGCAGTTGGTGCGATTCGACCAGGGCGATTGACATACATCCTGGGTCCTTCAGGAGCCGGCAAGACATCTCTTCTCAAAATATTGGCAGGAAGGAAGTACGTATAAGTCAAAACTATTTTTAAGTGCACATAAGACTAAAACATTTAAATAAATCAAAGTATCCCAAAAATTTAAAATTTAATATTTATGAATGTAGTTTTCACAAATATTTAGAATGATTCATTAAACAGGTTTAGGTAAGTATATAAAAACGTTTATATGGCCTGCAATAATATTTATACGATATTCACAGATGTCTGTGCGAATCCGGTAGCTAGTCTTTCTATGTAAACCGAGAAAATCTATAAAAAGGCATTTTTGATGTGCCATTAGGATGCTACAGTATCCCTTTGCTATAATTATTTTCCATATTATTAAAAACAAACGTCCAGCTGTGTGGCTCCCTGTTCCGGCTTCGCACCTTAACTAGCAAGAAAACAAATAAAAATGTACATTAGAAGTAATAGATAATTATTAAACATATCCATTATGTCAATCAAAATATAACCGACTGATCGCAAACACCACTGACAAATAATTTGCATAAAATAATAAATTCTTGTGTAGAATATACAAGTTATTGGATGCACAAATTTTTATTTCTTTATATTATTAGTGAATTGTAACAAAACATTAAATAAAATTAATTCACTTAAAATGGTGGTTAATGTATCTAACCCATACTTGCATTTCACTAAACATTATCGTGTCGTATAATATTATTACAAAGTCACACAGATAATATAGTAACCAGGACTAATCAAACACAATGAACCATAGCAAAAAATATTATTTTTATAACTTGTAGTTTGTTTTTATCATAAAACTGGTGGTTGGGTCGCGTAGGGCGGGCAAGAAGAACTGGCAAGAAACTTTCCGCCACACTTTTTAATCGCTAAGTTTTGAGTCATACAATTTGTTTGAACTGGAGCAAATCAATCGCAAGGATTAAGATCATTTTAATATTCGTCAAATTTATAAAAAGTTATTTTTTATTAATTTACGTTTAACGAGAGCTTTGAATTTATTTAGTGATAATTCTCTAATTTCGCTTGAGAGTTTGTTGTAAAAAACGAATACTATTTCCATATAATGAGTGGTTTATCTTCTGTAGCCTGTTTGGTCGTACGCTTAAATTAGTTCTGTTTCGAGTATTATACTGGTGAAAGCCATTTGTTTTATAATCGTTTATATTATTTGTACATACAACAAGGCTTCAAGAATATATTTATGCAGATAGTGTCATACCCATAATACCCTGAACAGCCAGCTTCTAAAGCTAGATTGTCTTATGTCTTACCTAATAGTAGATAAACATGATTTATAGTCAATCCGCTCACTAATTTATCTATAATATAGCTAGCCAAAAATTGTTCAGTAAAATCAGTCATGTAATTGAGAATTGTATCCGAATGTAAGATATTTATTTAAAAAAAGTATTCGAGAATTGCTGCAACTTGAAAGATAATTTAAGTAATATACGTTTATTACTTACATTAAAACCCCCTTAAGAAGTTTAATTAAGATGTTTATTACAGGAAAACTGGTGTATCCGGAACAGTCGTCGGAGCAGGAAGTGATATTGTATTAGTCCAACAACATGCTACCCTCATCGGTACATTGACGGCAAAGGAAACCCTTTTATTCGCGGCTGCTTTAAAATTACCCAACGCCACTCGTTATGAACGGAACTATATTGTAGGTATACTATATCTATTGCGAGAGAGAAAAAATTGAGAGCTTTGTTTGCATTTGTTATGGGTCAAGCGATACCAGCGCTACTAGTGGCAAAGTTTGGCAGTTTTCTCCTCCATTGACGTTTACCTTAAAATTTAAACTCTGTTTGAACTAAGTATTTACGAACCACTTGAACATTTTATCTTACTTAAGAAATAATAGTCAATAGTAACTTAAGAATAATATTAATTTATATATTCTAGAAAGAGATATAAAGGAAACACAACATCGGCTAAATATATCTTATTTTCTCGTGTCTATATTTAACTATGTTACGAATCTTTGCAGATAGAAACAGTAACAAAACAACTGGGCATCAATGACATTTTTAATACAAGAGCAGGCAAACTTTCTGGTGGTGAGCGAAAGCGACTAACTATAGCTTGCGAGCTGCTTACAAATCCACATATAATGTTACTGGACGAACCTACAAGGTACTCCTAAATTGTTCTACGTACTGTCCCGTATAAGTTAGCAAAGCAGGGGGTTATATACCATTCAATTTTTGGGTTTTATTGCCGAAGATACTAAACACAGTAGCTATAAGGATATTCAAACATAACACATAACCTTATCTAACTAAAATCACTGCGATTCTTTTAAGTCATCTTTACTTTGCTTAAAAAAACCAAGTTTTCAGCCTTTTCATCAAATAAAACATCGACTACGTATCACTAGTTCGTTTTACTTTTGCCTCTCATATCTCTGAGCGGCTAAGCGCAGAATCGCGACTTTTTGATTTTATTTCCATGTCCGCAATTAAGCCTTGTTTACCATGTAAGAGAACTTGAGGAAACCGGCATATCTTAGATCCAAAAATTTACGACGTGTGTCATGCACAGAAATACCTATAAGGGAAATATGATCAAGAAAATATACATATATAGTAATCTAAGGCCAGTTTAAAGCATTTTTTATTCTACTTAACTTGCATTCAATAAGTATGTTATTTGTTGTCAAAATATTCCATCAGTATTTACAGTGGTTCTTCTATTTTCAGTGGTCTGGACTCAGTATCTTCAATGTCAGTGGCTCAATCCTTACGTGCAGTAACAAACGGTGGGCATACAGTCGCCTGTGTTATTCATCAGCCATCCTCCCAACTGTTCGCATCCGGTGATGATGTCATCCTCTTAGCAGCTGGAAGGACGTTGTATGCCGGCGCCATATCTGATCTACCTGATAGCTTGAATAGAGCCGGTTTCCTGTGTCCGCATTATTATAATTTAGCCGATTTTAGTAAGTTTAATAACGAACATATAAGAAAAAAAAACTATATATTATATTACTAACTAACGATATATATATTTTACTAACGAGCGTTTAAGAACAAAAACAGCCGTTAATCTCAAAGGAAGGTTTTATAATTAAAATATTTATGCGCAGAATTTAATATGAACCTACTCGTATAACTATTCGTCATGTGTTTTAACCATGTAGAAACATGACTTCGGCTGTTTGTATGTTTCATTGGTCATATTTAAAATTAGCCTAAACCTAAAACATATTGGCATAAACGTATTTTTGGTCAAACGCAACATGTTTTGGTAATAACACATTATTATTACAGTACTAGAAATAGCAAGTGGAGAGCATAGTGGCAACATAGATACTTTGGAGATGGAAGCAAAAGTATATGCATTGGAGATGAAAAAAATTGCCGAAGGGAGTGTTCAACAAACGAATGGGAAAGGTTTGTTTTATCCATATTTTACATATATTTGATTTTACACTTAAATTGATTTCAATATTGTCGATCTAAACTGTAGAGGGTTAATATAAAAACATACATATAAAATAGATTTCTTATCTGATATTATAAAAGAATTATTTTAATATAAATATTTTATCTTAGGTATAACTAAATAATATTGGCCTAAGTAGATACGATGCGTAATATTTTACGCCGTATATAGGTACTACAGCTACCTTAGGCCTTTGTTCGAAGACAAACATCAAGGCTATATATTTGTAAAAATTTAATAACTATGACAAAATATCTATGAAACAGACTCAGGAATGTGTCTGCATATGTCTTGAGGGACTTCACACACGTAATTAATATTTATAAATGTATCTTAATTAATATTTATAAATGTATCTTAACTAATATTTATAAATGTATCTTAATTAATATTTTTAAATTCATCAAAATGTACCCCTGTCATGTTCAATTTTATCATATACATAATATAATCATTATAAACTATCCAGATAAGTCACCAGAAACAGTGGCACTGTTAAATACGAATTCGTCGTTTGAGAGCAAAGGATATTTAGCTGGGTTTAGTCAGCAAATGAGGGCATTGCTGTGGCGAGGTTACCTTGGAGCATTACGTGATGTGCATTTAACTCAGGTATTCTACTGTTTTAATATTAACATTTATATCATTGTACGTGCATTTAATTATAAATATTTATCATCATTTACATATGTAAGTGTTGTGTAAATTGTCGCACTGTATGTATAAAATACCATAACTGGACTTGGTTTCTGTTCAGCCTTGCGATTCTGTAACTCACTTTTCGAACTCACACAGCGGTTTTCGCATCGGCGGTCGCTCTCAAATCAGTCGTGAAGCAGTCATTTTATGATTTGGCATTCTGAAAAGGTGGGAGCTAGTAGTTTATTGTTTATCAGAATGCCAAATCATAAAATGACTGCTTCACGACTGATTTGAGAGCGACCGCCGATGCAAAAACCGCTGTATGAGTTCGAAAAGTGAGTTACAGAATCGCAGGGCTGATTTTAAATAGGATAATAAGACAAATATGTCTAACCAGCTGGTGCCCGCGACTTCGTCTGCGCATGATTAATATTTCGAGTAGCTTATATTATCGTGGCGTAGAAAATAACTAACATTATAATATTTTAATTGCACGACACTTTTTTGTTCGGTATGGGTTATTTTGTAACTGGGGTTGTCCTTTTCAAAAAAAAATCGGGAGCATCTTAAAATCTATGAGTGTCCGGAACTCTGGTGAGCCGGCCATCGTGCGCCTGAATAACAATGTCCGAGACGCAGTTTCTTCACTAACTAATACAGCAGCTATTTCGTTTGTGGTCGGGGCAAATCGTCGTTCGTGTTCACCACGTGGTACATGATCTGAGTGTATCTCTGCCTTGTAATTATCGCTGCTCTCTCTATCTTTAGCCATTTTAAATTCATGCACTAAAACGTTTTGATCATGTAGAACTTTTTGTATTTTTTTAACTGTGTTTCTTTCCAAACCTGGTACGTACTCAGAACGCCTATCAACTTGTGCTTCCTCATCACCCATGAAATAAACATGCAAAAATTTGGTGGCGTATTAGTAGCAGGAAGCAAAGAGCCAATTGTGTAGTATATTTGCCCTTGGATTGTAAAACTCAGAAAAAATCCTGGCATCGACACAATGTTATCAGCTTCGAAAGATATAAAAAACGGCGAGACTATCTGTTTCATTTGAAAAAAGTTCTTTAAAAGGTTCAACAGGATCGTCTGTTGAAGAAAGAGCCTGCAGCTTCCTCTTTCCATTTAAGAGCGCAGCAAAATCTTTATTCATCGTTTCTATTTTATAAGCTTGTGGCTTTCGTAATCAAGAGCCTCGTCGTACTCAAATGCAGCTTTATCGAATACCGCCCACGCGTTTCTTGCCCTTTCAGCAACAGCGCGTCTACGAGCTTGAGCAGCTTCAACGGTTTCTGTAGCTCATGTAAGTCGCGTGCTAATGACGCCGAGCTTGAGACTTTTTTTTTTATATGTTAAGTGATACCGCCGCCCATGGACACTCTCAATGCCAGAGGGCTCGCGAGTGCGTCGAATTGGTTCGGAAATACTTCAGTGGGCAGCTGGTTCCTTAAAGTGATGGTGCGCGGCAAAAACTGCCTTGAAAAACGCTCAGTTGTGGAACGGCGGACGTCGAGGAACGGGTGGAATTTCGTATTCTGCCTCGACGTCCGATGATGAAACTCAGCTGCAGGTATTAATCCGAACAACTTCTCTGAACACTCTGAGACTATTTGGATGTCTCTGGAGCCCGTTGAGATGCCAGATATTCAGCGTTCTGTTGACGTCGAGCTGGATACTATTCGGGTGTCTCCTGTTCTGCCCTGTCTGCCTGTTCAAGCCTTCGCAGTTCGAGCTTTATTAGAGTTTTGAGAAAGATTCGACTTACGCTTTCGCGGCATAATTCTTAGGACGTGCTTTTTCTACACTTGCAAAAAATACACTACGGTAGTTTATTATGTTTATGCTTTAAAATGCAATACCTATTTAATTAAAATTATAGCTAAATATTATAGTAATTAATAGGCAAAAAACAATTCTAATTTGCTAATTTTAAATGAAAATCACGCTTCCGTGAGTATATTAATATTCTTTTATTATAAATTTTATATTATTATTGTAAAGTCAAAATCCTTTATGCATATAGGTAACACAATGTACACTTATGAACGTCAAGAAATAAAAAACATATTAAACGCTTCTAATTTTACAATTACTGCCAGTTCCCAAATCAAGGGCGTAGAACGGAAGAGAAGAACTGGCAATAAACTCTCCGCCACTCTTTTTAATCGCCAAGTTTTTTGTTTTACACAATGTTTGTAAGGAGCTGCTACCATTGCATGGTGCACATGACCACATGACTTCTTAAGTAATTAATAGTTAATACTTTTTACAATGCCAAATCGTAAAATTACTGCTGGTCGCGCACTCAGCGATGAGCGACTCCTTCCCCCACCTCACCCGCCGTGCGTCGGACCCGGGACCTTAGTTCGTTTAGAACGTACTTACTTAGATAATATTTTAGACAATTCACACAATATCTTTATAAATTGTAGCCTTTGTGATATTCTGATGTATAAGCTATATTATTGTAAAGTTTGATTAAAATCCGTTCAGTAGTTTTTGCGTGAAAGAGTGAAAAACATCCATCCTTACAAACTTTCGCATTATAATATTAATAGGATGGTATGAAAGTTGCATATATTTTTTATTATTATATATTAATCATATTTTAAAATATTTATACCTACTAAGATATACCTATATTCTAATTGTCGGTTCATTTAAATTTTACTCCTTTTTGAATTTTCTCCTAAACCATTCCATATCAATCCAATGCCACCTATTAAATGTAAATTGGAACAGATTAATCAATTTTAAATTTGTTTTCATTTATGGGTATATAATTATTCTTTACGTGCATATTTCACATGAAATTCTGTGACGATTGCCCGTTTTTGTGTGTGACCCGCTAGTTTTGGATAGAATATAGTTTTTGTTTTCTTTGCAATATATTATTTGGAAAACCAACTTCTTCATGAACTAAACATAATTATTAAGCTGTCAGGAAGACTTGTGTTTTAATGAGATGGTTTTATTTTTTCAGATTCGATTAGTAACACATTTCCTAGTAGCGATTCTATTGGGTGCGCTCTACAATGGTGCAGGACAAGATGGCGGACGAACGGTTTCAAATACGGGCTGTCTCTTTTTCTTTCTTCTTTTCCTGTATTTCTCCAATGCAATGCCTACAATACATAGATGTAAGTAATTTTTTTTATTTAAGTGAAAATTTAAATGGAAATTGTGTAAAACGTGAGCAAAGACCCGTTAGTGCCATAAAATTGTATATCTTATTAATTTGTGCTATGACGCTATAAACTTAGTCGATTGAGAATTTTTAAATACTTATCACATATCATTGAATTCTTATCTCCT
This sequence comes from Pieris macdunnoughi, assembly GCA_905332375.1. Classification (NCBI taxonomy): domain Eukaryota; kingdom Metazoa; phylum Arthropoda; class Insecta; order Lepidoptera; family Pieridae; genus Pieris; species Pieris macdunnoughi. The sequence goes on from CAJOBZ010000011.1 coordinate 5,979,168, forward strand.
TATTCTTAAACCTACTATAGAACTCAAATAGCTGTAAAATGTTTGGTAGTTAAAACACACTTTAGGAACAAATAAATGAGGCAAAATATTGTTTAACTATATAAGGTTTGTCGGGTTTAAAGTGGAAAAAACAGAGAAATATTTCTTACCAAAATAAAATTTAACAAGTATCGAATATTTACAAATTTTTATATTTATATTAAAAATGTGATTACAGTTCCAGTGGAAGCATCGGTAATCCTACAAGAACATTTGAACAAGTGGTATTGTCTATCGACGTACTGTGCGACTAAGATCATAGTCGATTTTCCTATTCAGGTAATATTACTGATAACATAACAGGCATGTTTTTTTTTAATTCAAATAAAATTATCAAATAACGGAACTCAGGTGATGATACCAAGCATTAGTCTATTATTTTCGTAAAATTCACGATTCGATATTGAGTGTCTGACAAGCCATAATACTTAAGATCAGAAAGTTCCTACAAATGTGACAATTACGTCGATCGTTTTGAATTATAATCCTTCATTCCCACCATAGAATCTCTGGCTTTACGTGCCGAGAGCTAGGGTGTCTGCGTGATATTCAGATTCAGTAAGCTCTAAGCTATGTCTAAATCCAATACGTTTTTGATATACGAGAAAAGGAAGAAAGAAACTTAGCTGTATCTTTAAACTTTTTTCAGGCACTTGCAAGATAAAAACAATTGTTTTGCTTTGGAACGAAATAATTTTGTGAACAATACAGTTCAAATGCTAAGTTAATATTAATTTCTTACATTTTAGTTGAAAATAGACTTAGGTATATAAAAAGTATTTTCCAGTTGTTATGTGCAACGGTGTTCGTATTTCCGGCTTGGTACCTCACGTCTCAGCCCTTGGAAGTCGATCGTTTGGGCCTTGCGTGGTTAATATGCGTACTGGTTACCATATTGGCGCAAACATTCGGCCTCGTGATTGGCGCAGCGTGTGATGTTGAGGTAGAAATTTTCACTTTTATTCACAATATAGTTTACTTTAACTTAATATAGTGTACTTTTTAAAAATCAGTTTTCAAAATCAATAAACTTTCTCCTGTTAATAGCATTAAATCAATAAAATCGCTAAGTACTTAAATCGCATTTGACACGCACAATATTTGTTATACTATATAATCCTATACAGAATAGAATGATAGGGCGGACAATGATTATAAGCAAAATTTAAAAGATATACATCAGCTCCAATAACATTGCCGCCTACGCTCTAGACCTAGATTAGGCTCGACTTTCGGCATAATTATATTTTATTAGGCTTAATCTACTGCTTTACCTAGGACACGAACGTTAAAAGATTTAATCTTATACACTATAACATTAACTTTCAGTTGGGCCTCTTCGTGATACCAGCAGCGAACATTCCTATGCTGATGTTTTCTGAATTCTTCATCCCATACAAAGAAATGCCATCATATCTCCAACCGTTCGCACTAATTTCCTATTTCCGTTACGCGTTCGACGCTTTTATGCAGACCGTATACGGTTTCGGTCGGTCGAAATTACCCTGTTATAAAATAATCTGTTTATTCCGTGACCCGAAATATTATCTCGATTATTTGGGTTTGACCGGAAATTTTGTTAATGACGTCTTAGCACTTGTTATTTGGACATTGTTACTACAGTGCACTTTAATATGCGTTTTGAAATACCGAGTGTATAAAGCATGTAAATAGATGTCAATAACTATTTGTACCATGTATTTAGCTTATCAATAATGACTTATTTCTATAGATATTATTATATAGAGGCTTAAGATGTTATAAATAATAAACTATTTTAGCTATTAAAGATACAGTAAGCTGTGAGTTTGTAAATAAATACAAGAATATAAATTCATGAACGCTTAACTAGTTTACGTTTTTAACTCTGTAAGTATTAGATCATACAAAACTAAGGCAGAGGAAATGAATGAAAATAGGAAAAACATCTGCGCAATGTTCAAGGACATATTTCTGCAAATGAATTAAAAATTCAGAAAAAGATAGGTACTGCAGTAGTACTATTTTATCTAATCTCTTATCGTTATATTTTAGTAACGAACGTCAATGACTCTAACTTTAGAAACCTATTGAATATCGATATTTAACAAAAACAACTGCCAATGGAAACAATAGAAGCATACTATTAATACTAATTATTGATTCCAATACAAAAGTCTCCAAGGAGTTGCCATTGTTATTTAATATCCCAATGTATGACATAAGTAAGTACTAAGTTGGAGGACTAGGGTGTAGGTATTAAAACCTCGTTTCTGAATTACAAACGCTCACGTTTGTTAATAATCCTCAATTTGCAGCAGTTGCATAAACTTTTATTATGCGGTGGTAGTTTTTAATATGGAATAGTAGAAAAAAGCCTCGAGTTAAATATAAAAAATACGATTTTACCAGATCAAAGCATAATGCCCGTTATTGATAATTTTAGTTACATAAATTGTATGCGTGATTGTTAAAATTGTTTATGATAATTTTTTGTGAAAACAATGGAGTCGGTTAGTGTGGGTGGAGTCAAAGATATTTGTATTACAAGCTGAATGGCTTTTTATACACTTAAGTAGGATTTGGAGAACCTCGGTTCGATTTGCGAAAAAAAAAATTGTTTCTGGTTGGGGAGCGTTCAAGTATTACGTAACGAATTTTGGGGGAAATCTTTCGTAAAACGTTAATATTATTTTCAACTTTCCAGTACTTTACACCACGTAATGGTAACTTTTAGGTATAAAGAGACACTTTGGTGGTTACGAAACGTTTTACTATTGGATACAGAAAAAAGTTACGGCGCGCTACATGGGGGGGGGTTAATAATCTCCAAAAAATGCGTGACGTAATACTTGAACGCTATTCAACTTTTTAAAATACGTAATTAAATATTAATCTTATTGTTAATCTGTGATATTAATAGAATACTGATTTTTGGTTATGGAAATAAGGATAATTACTAAGGTTATCTTCTGTTTGTAATACTTAAAACGAAATACAGGTCACAGTAGTGTTATTTCAGATAACCTGTTCTTTAATAAATTTTATGACAAAAGAATCTCTTTTAAAACATTTATTTTATTTCTTCTTTACACTTAATTGTTGTGTAAGTTTTTTTTTTAATATTATGGCAATAGTTTTAACTTTATGACAGTTTCAAGTTTGTGTATGTTTATGAATAAGTAAAACAACAGACAACCGATAAGTACATTTATATTTACATCAATATTTTATACAAAAAATATCATTAGTATACACATTTACGCAGCTTTTCCATTGAAACACATAATTGTGAGTGTCAGACTTCGAGAAGAAATTATACTTATTCCAAACGTTAGTCGCATTTGTTTAATAGTTTTGTAACGAAATGTTAAATGAGTTTAGCTAATTATAATTCCGATATGGAAACTTCAGTCTCCCTAGCAGTTCGTCCTCTGCGTCGGTCTTAGCGATATTCGTCTTGTATGATATGGTATTGCTGTTTTGAGAAATTTAAATATTTTAACTTGGGAATTTAAAAAAACTTTTAAGACTAATTGAAAAAAAAAGAATGCGCGAATGCCGCACAAGCATTTTTATTTATTAAGCACATAAGTTTAAGGCCAATAACCATGTGTATGTTTATAAACCATCAAGCATATTAGTATCTAAAACATTTATATTTTTTAAATTTAAGTTGAGGTGTACTTATTGTCGCGAGTAAAATTCGTCGCAACGAAAAGTAAAGGCCCATTTTAAAATACACAAATTTATTGTTTGCCATAGTTCTGCTCGAAAGTTTATTGAAGCCCCCGAGTTGACAAAAATACATTTTTAAAAACATTAAATGTTTTTTATCTCTAGATGTTCTGAAGGAAAAACGTTTTTTTCGATCTCTCCTATTGCATTATATACAAATAAGAATTTCATAATATAATAAAAGTTATATTATGCTCATTATGTATTAGCACAATAACGTATTGCACTGATAACTGTTATAACAATTATTGTAATGGGCAGATAATTAAATCATAGTAAATCACTTTTTTAGCTTTTGTCAAATAATTCTATAGTCAAATAATAATAAAACTCTTGTAAGAGACAACGAACCGTAATTGTAATTATGTGCAACAGCGAAATATAAGGCGAGGCGGTTAATCGTAGCACTATTCACACATATGAAACGCGGACGGTTTGTGCATGTATGATTTAAATGTATGACAAGCCTGAAAATATACCATTATATTGATACATTCCTAATGAATAAATGACTATATTAGAAATACTGTATGTTTACATAAATATTAGTTTTGGTATATTAGACATAGACATAATAGGACAATGTTTCAAGTGCATAAAAATAATATCTTTGGTGTAAATAAAAATACATGACTATTTTACACAGCCTTGATAATATGTACAGCCTTCGGTGTCTACGGCGGAGTTTCGTTCAGCTTTTGGAGGCGTCTAAAAATAAAATATTTTTTTAAAATATAATTATATACGACTACGAGTTATTGTGGACAACTGGAACTTTAAAACACCATGAAGCATAGACAATTATCGCGACCATATTTTACTATCAAAGAAGGTGTTAACAAAAATGGATACCAATTAAATACAAATTAAACAAAAAAAAATCTTCTTTGATGTGTTTCTATTTTTGTACATATTTAGCGTACTTTCCCAATCAATTACTTTCCTGACTTACTAGTTCCGTGGAGATTGCGGTCAAACTTTCCTCTAAATTCTACTCTTAATAAAAAATCGACAGCAAGTACTACTTTAAGGTGGCAATAGAAGTTACTTTACATACCTGCAATAATCAGGTGGCAATGTTAAGGTCTTGTACCACAATAATGTACTTAAACCAACACTCCAAGTCCTTAGAGGACTAGTAAGAAATGATAGAGTTCCATATTCCAACCAAAAGAAGTACGCAAGCAGTAGTTGTATTGTCAGTAGAAATATAAAGGGCAAATTCCGGATGACTCGCTTTATTCCTTGGGCATTGTGATTCGTCAAACGTAAGTCTAAACAATATGCCAACACAAATATCAGTGGGATTTGCACAAACATTAACTGCACACTTCCGTACATATACGTAAATGGTTCAGGCAGAAATGTGCCCTTTATAACAATACCCCATGCAAAAATGGTGCCAATGTACCCATCAATAAGTTCCCCTATCGCCCATGGGCCAAGTGGTAAATACAATGCATATAGTATAATCGGATAAAATATCCGATCCACTTTGCTCAAAAGCCAGACTTTTCGTAAAATCTGACGGCCACATCTTCGTCTGTATTTTGGCGGGCTCTTTTGTAATCTCAAAATGCTTAGCGGTGTGACATTTATTACCAAAAGTGTTCCGAATACCGCCTGAAACTATAAATTGATTATTAGCAGAAATCTATTATGTAAATATTACCTGTTTATCATTAAACCTACCACAGATCCTGCGTCAAGCATTAACAAAATTCTGGGTATTACTTCAAAATTCACTGATGTCCCATCTAGAGTAAACGGATGAGTTACATTTGTCTCTTTTCCTAGTTCATCAACAGCTCTTACATACAAGTTATGAATACCTGTTACAAACAAATGGGGAAGCCAATCACAGACATAGAGTGGTCTTTCCTTAGATTTACAATTTAACCAACTTAATTTATCAAAAGATATCTTTACACTCTCGATTTGAACATCACTAAACGCTAAAATCCTTATATGGGTTGAGTCAGGTATCAAACTCAATGGTTCTCGTCCAGGTATAGCATATTTTGCATGTTTGGGATTTGTCACAAGAATAACTGGCCATGTATTGTGTCTTTGGTCTACAAAAGAGAACATTCCATGATCTATGGCTGCCAAACGATACATTCTGTTATCTTTCCAATCCCCTAACTCTAGCTCTAAATAGCCTTTTTTGTGCTTTGTATACATTTTAGGTACTAATCCACCCATGGAATGTAAATGACCACAAACATAAACCTGTGAACCACTTGCGCTGGCAATCAACTGTCTTACATCTATCCTTTGCTGATCATGTTCTAGAGATAACAAACATGAAGTAGGATAGTGCCCAAACCAAACTATATGATCTGCCTTATTTTCGGCATCTTGTTTTAACTTTTGTATATATTGTTGTTCTTGAGCATCTAGTATGCCAATAAAGTTAAATGGCCGTCTCAATCCAGGCTCAGGACAGGCATCAATTCCTATAAAAGCTGTACTGACTCCATTAATATTCATATAATGGACATATGATTTTGGATTATTTATTCCTTGTACAGAATAATTTCGAAAATAGTTTTCTTGAGAATTTAATGTCCTAATATTAAAGTTATCTGAAATTATAATGAATTAAAAATAAACTTATATGTAATTTTCTTTCCTTAATTTAATTACAGCAATGTGATAATTATTCAAATTACAAAGCTGATGTAAGTTGATGAAAAATTGCAAAATCAGATAACCATGTTGATAATAAATCAATTGATAAACTGGCAATCAAAATCTACAAAATAAAACTCTGAATATTTATCAAAAATTATTCTTACGTCAGAAAATATTACTTAGAGGAACAAATTGCACTTACCATGATTTCCTCTTATATCTAACCAAGTAGTATGTTCTGTTACTCCTGATTCCTTTATAATGTTATAATAATACACCCATTCTGACTTAACTTGTGAGCTTCCAAGATTATCTTTAGCCTTAGCATCAGTTAGGTCACCAGTTGCCAAAACTAGGAATGGTTTGATTTTTTTAACAGTACTATCACAAAACTGCTGAAATTGAGATATTCTACCGGGGTCCCGAAATATACTAATATGTATGTCAGATATCTGTAATAAATGTTATAGATAAAATTTAGTTAATATATAATGTAAAATAAATAAATTAAGCATTCTTGTTGTTCATCTTAATATTTATCATGAAATCCATATGTAAAAATATTTAAGACTCACCTGTAGGAACCAAATAAGATTATTAGGTGAATCACTTATTGGACCATATTTTTTTGCTAAATATTTTGTAAAATTTTCACCTTCGTCTTTGTTCTCATTAGTAAAATTGTGATCTGTAGCTATTGTGTTCAGAATGCTAGCCACAAACATTGACAATAACAAAAGAATGCATACTACTGAAAACACTGCTTTTGAAAAAATCATTTTTACAGACACTTATTTTTCTTTCTGCCACTGGTAATCACTTTCTTACTCATAATATTCTTCAGGAAAATCTTTACATTAAACACCACATAAAAATTTGAGGAGTATATATGGCAAAAAACTCATTTGCTAAAAAATCCCAAGGAAATTCAGACTAAACAAAGTATTTCAAACCACACTTCAATTACAAAGGTAACAAAATAAAGACGACTTTCCTCTCTAGGCTCCCCGTTTCATTTTACAAATTGAAAAATCAACTACATATTTGAATTTCAATTAGAAAGAATCCTATCAGTGATTTCAGATTTGTCAATTAAAATTTGGCAGACTATTTACATCTGATTGGCACTAGGCAGCTGGTCCCATAGAGGAAAGAAATCTATGGAGAAGTCTTTGTCAACATATACAATATTTATGGTTTATAGCAGCAAAAATAAGTTGATCTCTTTCTTTCTACGGTGCAATTGCTTTTAACGAAAGAGATAATTATGTTTTACGCTCAGTTCTCGGCTTAAATTACAAGTCTTCGTGGCATAAACTCCTCCATATACATAATGCGACTCTTTATTCTACGGGTAAGAAAATATTATGCAACAATTCAAAAATGAAAATAAAATTATTTACAAATCTAAAGGTATGGATACAAATGTAAAAGAATACTGTATGTAAATATATCAAAAAAAGAACTTTCCATGGTATAGTAGTGCCAATCCTCGGCAGCCTTTCTTTATCTATGTTTTTGTAGTAATTTCAAGTCCTTTATTTTCTTTGGTCCTCGTCTTCATCTATGAAATTAAGATCGTAAATTTAAAAAAAAAAAAAAAACTATGAAATTAAGTGGGCCTGTGACAGATGTCAGTTGTTAAACATCACAATTTGATTTAATAATAAAATCATAAAATGTAAACTTTTGTTTTATTGATATGAATAGTCAGTTAATTTTTAAATTAAAAGAAATGAGTCTTAAACTACTATATATTGTCAGGCAAGGAAGGCTGATCACGTTCTTGTTACTATAAAATAACTACATATTATAATCAAAATATCAAATAAACAGATGCAATCCAAAGCCGTAGAACAACTGAATTATTATTATGTTTACATGTTGCCTTGCATAATTAAAATATTGAATTATATACCTATAGCATAGCCATTCTTTGTTATTATGTACAGTCAATGATTAACTGTTCAGTTCTTGAAGGTACAAATAATCAAACGTAATTGAGATTTAGTACCTTTTATACTTTATAGATATAATAGCTTCCCAATATATTCACTTCACTTTACCTGTACGGCATATCATAATACGTATTTCTTAAAATCGCATTAGTTCTTAAATATAAAATATAATACCTATATGTATTAATATAATTCCATTCTAATCATTAATTTACCCAAAAATATTAAAGCGCATCAAAGAATTTGATACATGTCAATAGGATGAAACTCAAAATTGGCTGTCGTTAAATGTGTAACAAAATTTTTCAATTTGTGCCAGCCAAAAAATTTGCTCACTCAGGTTTTCTAAGTTTTATAAGCACGGCGATTACTTAAATCATCGGAGTCACGCCGTGAGAGTATACATATAATTTATCGGTAAATTTATATAAGTAAAGCATTTGTCAACAAAAGACATATTTAAAAAAAATCCTAGTAGGTAGTCCAAAATAAATTGATTGTTCACGTATATCGTAACATTACGTGAGAATACATCTACAGTCTACTACTACTATAGTATATATTATATGTTTTTCAAAATTTGAAATAGTTCGCATTTATCTTCGTAATATGCGACACTGCGTAACCGGGATCATTAGTAATAATTATTTAAAAGTAATAAATTTGTTATAAGAGTTTGGGCGCATTCCGCGCAGTTAATCTACAGATGCGTGGTGGAGGTATCATAAAGTGCGGAGGCTCCTACAGCGAGCCTCGGCCGGTCTCCGCGCCACTATCTTGCCGCATTCCACCAAGCCGAAGCCAAGGCGCGCCCCGCGCGTGCCTTCATGCCTTCGCCGACCCACGCGCCCGCGCCTGCTTCGCTTCACTCAGTCGCTTCTACGCGCTTATAGAGATTATGCGCATTGCCACTGCGCTCCTATGTTACCGGTTGTGAGAACGCGCGAAGTGTAGTGAAGTGTCTATGGATGCGGTTACCACATTTTAAGTGCCATAGCGACTTACAACATTGGATTTGTTTATTGATGGTAAGTGTGGATGTCGACTTCTTCTAGGTCTACTGTGGATGCGCGCGCTTTCACGATGCGGCCACTTTCATTTCATACACATAGCTCGCATTCCAAGCCTGCGCCGGGGCCGCTGACCCTGCGCTCGCGCGCCCTTCTTCTTTTATCCGAACTTCTATTTCAACTATCTTATAAGACTAAATTACCACTTAATAATGAATCAATCTACGATACTGCTATACACAACTTGATCTGGACTTGAAAGCAACGAAATTTCGAAAGTAAATACGAAGTTATGTTTGCACATAGAACGTACGTAACATTACTATGATTTCTTAATTATTACTAGTCAGTTACATCTTTCTTTAAACTTTGATTTTATCAGGGATGATGAGTATGAACTATTCAGCAGGTTTGTTGGTCTAAACTCTAAAGAAAACATAACAGCTGGTCTAATGAATACCAATAATTTAAAAAAACCGTTGTAAATCAATCATTAAAAACGTGTCAATTATAGTTGAACTGAAACAATACCACTTTATGTAAACATAATAATATAATATTGAGTTAACAAATTAAACTAGCAACTAGTTGAAGATAATACGAGAGACCTTACTAAGACTTAATGCTTAATATGTTAAAAAAAAACACAAGAGACTTCGTTACTTTTATTCCCTGATATTGTTGAAAATACAAAGTCAATCACAATTTATATTGTGTTATTTCATGAAAGAACCGGCTATATTATTGAATGTTATTTATATGCCTTTAACTATTCTGACAAAGATGAGTATAAATACTTAATGCGTTTTAAAAACTCTGCCCCGTTGCGATACTTTGGTTCAGTGATTGATAAAGAAAAATATGATTCATTAGCTCATAAACAGGCTACGAACGACTGCGACCGCATTCCTTCGATAGCGCGGCGAGTAAATACACCTAACGATTGACTTCACCCACCTAGTTAGGCACTGATTCTTGCGTAAACACGCATAAAAACCTACGCAGTGTTAAAACAATATATTTTTACCAATTATTTAAGAGTTACAGCACTTCATTACTACTTATAGAATGAGTCGTCCGCTGAAACGTACTTACTACAATCAAATTGAGTGTCAGTCAACCATTTTTTATTGCTGTCCAATCGTAAATCAAAATTTAAATATGAACCTTTATGAATACCAGTACCTTAGAGAACTGTACATTATTTTATTTATAAGGCACACTAACAATACGGACACAACTGACTAGAAAACAAAAACATAATAATTAACAAGTTATTTTATTCCGTCGTTAATTATTAAAAGTAAGTCAAGAATAGTAAAACTTTCGTGATAATTGAAAATAAGAATTTCACAATTTCTATACCGAAGGGGCATTATTTCTCTTAATATAAATATTAGAGCATTGAAAATATAGTAACAAAAGGATAATTCCTTTACCTGACATCTAATCTTGATAGAATGGCGAACGCTATATTATATAACATAAAATGCTCTTCATATATTATAACGTAACGGTTCATTGTAAACGTTGGATTCCAAGATACACAAATTAGACTTAAATTAATCTAAAATGCCGTCCGAAAAGCTTTTATATCGAGTGAATGCCTGACGCTTGCTTTAAAGCGTCTACGTCCACACGGCCCTAAAATCAGAGACAATATCGGGGTAGTGGTAGAGAGCACCCTAGATCGTTCGTGTGTAAGCAAATCGTACCCTAATTTGAGAATGCTACTGCCGATTCGAACTACGATCCGATTTCATCCACCATTGTCCCGATATCGCCACTGATTTAAGGGCAGTGTGTAGTCGCTTTTAGCCATAAAGAGAAGTTAATTCCTGTCAATAACTTAATTGTCTGCATAATACTTAATATATATATAGTAGAAAGAAAATAACTGTTTTTAGGTTTTTTAATTAGAATTAGTAGGTACCATTGTAACATTTTATATGATAATTATTCAATTTCGGAAATAGACGAGTGAAATACGTATAAGTACGTTCTTTAATCGTTAACAGAAGAATGTTAATTGACTCGGTGATTAAAAATTGATCTTTACGAATGTTTGAAATATTTCAATAACTACACTACAGAATGTTACTTAAGTGCTATTAAGTAAATTAGTCATAATAGGTACAATGTGCAATGTTCTAGTCAATGGGGAAATTGTATTCACGTCTTCCTTGATATAGTAAGGATACGGTATGAGGGATATAACTATAATAAGACTCTCTTCTAAGGGTAAAAATGTAAATGAACGAAACGATAGCGTTCCATTTGGGAGTGAGTGGAGAATAGCTTCTCTAATGCAACGCGTCCAGGGGCCTTAGTCAAGATGCCTTAACAGTAGTGTATGTAGAACGTCAAAAACTAAATTTGTATGAAAACTTTTCGACACGAACTGTCATTTCCATACAAATTTAGTTTTCGACTTTCTACATACACTACTGTTAAGCCATCTTGGCTAGACCCCCAGATACGCGACATGCGTATCCTAATCAAACGCACGGTTATATCCTTAGTTTTATATACTCGTCAGTCCCTGAAAAACTTTGATTCGCTCAATTCCTAATAATATTCATCAGATGCGTGTGGAAAAAAGGCAGAGGTTAGCGGAGTTCCAGGTTTTGCTATCGTCATTTAAAGGTTTAAAACTGGAGCTTGTTAAAGCCTACTATTATATCTAGATACGTCTTTACATGATCAATATATATACAATATGCACAAAGGCTTTGTCCAAATAAAATTCGTGTAGTTAATCTTTATCCGAGAGGTACAGGATACAAATTGCAGTAGTATAAGCTCTTAATTTTAATTCATATCTGAAGCCAAGAGTGCCTTGAGCACTGTCAAATATGTCAAACTTCATACAGAAAAACTGTTTGACATTTCAAAAATTTATGTTTGATTGACGTTCTAAAATACTGCCTTAAGTATTCAAAACAATAGTGATGGGTAGGACAAACGAAATTGAAGTGTTTGTATGTCCCACCTCATTTTATAAAATGAGTTAATACATTGTACCACTTCATTTGAGGATTCTGTTCTGTACTGTTAGTCCCTTTATGTACGAATCCATTGACTCTATGGCGCAGGTCTTTCGACCATAAAAAAAAAATAAAAAAGGGTGCGTGTACGCGCGTAAGAAGTTATACTTCTTTGGCATTATTAAAAATAGTTTTTGATTGCATGCAAATAATTAATTACAATCAAAGACTGGAAAAGGAGTCATTATAGTCAATAAAGTTCAGTTTACATTTGAAAAATTAAATATTTATTATTATTCTCTTACATTAAGTGTAACATAAATTCTATTATTATTCGAATGTTGTTTTTAAATTATGTCCAATGCCGTAGCATCTTCCGTGGGCAACTTCATTCTGTTAATTTTGTGTAACGGTGCGCGCGCTACGTAAAATTTCACTCTCATCAATTTTTCATAACGCGCCTAAAGAAGTATAACTTCAAAAAGTCAAGTTATTTATGGAAACAAAAACCAATTACAATAATATGTCACAGTGAACAGTCACTGTCACTCATTCAATAATATCGATTTAATCAGTTGCTCATCAGACACGATTTTTAACTATTGTCATTGTCCTACTTGGGATGGGAGAATAAGACAAAACAATTCATCTCAACTCATTCATGACATACGACTCACCGCCTCAATCACATTCAGCGCCTAGCCCGCGTTTGAAATACCTCAACGAGTTTGAAGCGGTACAAAATGTGTGTTTGAGGTGATGCGACATTTGACAACTTTGAGTGTGACATTTGAGGTGCCTCATGTATGAGGTGCGCAACACTACAAAACAAGCCCAGTAGGCACAAATGAGAGCCATTAAAAAAAGTAATCAAAATCGATGCATTCAAAAATGCTAAAACTATTAAAACTTGTGTTCAGAGACGCTCGGAGTCATAATCAGGTTTGTAGTCTACGTTTATGGCAAGTGATGGAACGATTGCAAAGCGAAACTAAACTGCAATAATAAACACATTACATAAATACTCGTAACGAAATAAATTTATATTATCACGCCTTTTTCCCGAAAGAGTAGGCTGAGACCACGGATCTCCACTTGCTAGTTGCTACGGTCCTGACATACCCGTCTCGCTTCATCCACCACGGTTATGGGTACTTTTAACTTGTCCCTTCTGGATTCGGTCCAGGTGTGTACGATAAGGCCTGCTAAACCTGATTTCACCATCCACGGTTGCCTTGTATATATCCTACTTGTTAATATGGCCAAACCACCTAAGCATTCCCTTTCGTATTTTCATAACGTCCTCAAACCACACTGCTCACGGTTCTCAATATTACTTATCCTTTCCCGCAATGTTACATCACACATACTTAACGCTCTCGTTTCCACGGCATTTATTCTACTCTCATTCTTTCTCTGAAACAGCCAATATTCACTCCCGTATGTTAACGTCGGGATAAGCACTTCCCTGAAACGGCCGGTCGAGCCTCGTTTGAGATTTGTTGGCTACACATAAAGGAATGCAACGCTCCATTTACTATTTTCCCACTATACACTAACCTTTCTATATCATCGTCATCGGAAGTAAACATAGAGCCTAACGAACTTATCGACATGTTCCACTTTTTATCAAAATATCGCTATTGACACATCTTTCAAATCCAAATAAAGAAATACACAAATAAAAGCCTACCTACCTATACATTAATATTATAATATCGTGTCATCAAATCTGTACACAAAAACAAATTTAGTTACAATAATCTATATTAAAAATAAATCTTATTCTCCGAGACTTTCGTTCGAAAGATTTTCTCAGACTGATATAAATTAAGATGAAAGATAAGCAAAAGAGTTTACAAGATAATTAGGTTTTATTTAAGTGAAAATTAACTGGTTCTAGACTTTCATTAATTAATATGCACGTACCTTCAATATGAATCATGATGTACCTATTGAAAAATAAGGTTTCTGTAGAAAATCATGTTTTCGTATCAGATAGAAACAATAGTTCGCCATACCTTGATGCCAGAACAATTGTAAAATCTAAATTTATAGCCGTGCGTATAATGAAGAAAGTGATAAGGCAAGTCGTGTTTACTGACGTAGGTCTTTATGACGTTTATTAGGCGTAAATAGCAAGAACATAAAATCTTTTTTTAAACATCGAACAAGAAAACAATCTCTTGTTACTTTGTTTATAATTAACATAACTATACAAACGCAAGAATACATACCATACATAAAAATAGTACCTTGACCTCGTCATCTTATTGTCATTTAACATTGACAACGAATCGCAATGATGAACTAGGTACATAGATGGAACTACTTAAAACTAGGTGATATCGTCGAAAGGTATACTGCGCTAGGGCGTATAGAAACTGCGCAACAAGAGACGAGTCTGTTAGAAGAAAATATTTAATTTGAATTTTGCATCAAGCAAGTTTTCTTGCATTTTACGTATATTTTACTCCACAATGCAGGGCACATAAAAATAATTAACAACTTGCATAGATAGGAATAGTGCATAACTAGAGTTAGATATTGAAGAGGAGTACTTAAATGTTTTTATTGTATGAAAAGTATGTCGGGTATGCATTGCGCATCAATGCGTCTATGTTATATGTTAACATAATAAAATAGGCAAGAAACTGTTAATTTTGTAATATTTATAAATAAAAATATATGTAGACAGGAAAATAAGCCAATCGAAGAGACTGAGCAATATACCCCTTCAATATTGTTAGCCCATAGTTTGCATTGCATAAACATACTATGTAGTACACGTAAGCAAAGCACGTACGACAATCCTTAAAATTCCGTCCATTATATCATAACAAAGTGCGAGTGTCAAAAGTGGTGGCGAGATGTCGAAAAGTAGAGGCAACGTCGTCCGGAGGTATGCGAGGACGCAAGATGCGGCCGGCGCGGGGGAGGGGCGCTCGGCATCTGAAGGTCGCCCGCATTCCTCGCGTCGCCGTCCGCTGCTACCGCGCTTACGTAGCGCCTCCGGCCCCGCACCCCTCACCTCACAACCGGTCTCCCGCGCCATCACAAACTATCGCGCATTTACTAAAACAAAAAACATGTTCTTATGGCTATCAAGTGCTGAGGAGCCGCAGAGGTACCGGATGCGATGAAATTTATTCGCGTCTAGTTTTTTCGAACCGATCTCGTGGTGCTACATTCCAAGAAACGTTTTATAATACATAAGTATACAGGTTCAAGATAGCGCAACGTTTGTAATTTTGCCTTTGCTCGATTCGTTTCTAGATTCCATCTAAATTATAGAAGGCTTTCCTAGAACTTTGCACATAAACTTAAGAATGTTGTGTAATGTAATATCTGTAGCTAGCACATTATTTTCCATATGACGGGAAAATTATCTTTTAAATATATATTTTATTGTGAATTTATCAATGGCATAGTATTACGATTTACGTATATATAGACCGTAGTAAAAGATAAAGAATGTAAACAAAATAATCTCCTTACTTGGAATACGTTGCAAATCAAGTTTTAAATAAATTTACCATATTAAAAAAACCAGATCCGTTAGTTTTGGAATAAATAAATTCGTAGGCATTCTATTTATATTCCAAATCGCATAGATTAGATTCAATGTATACATTTTAAAATATAGGAAACAATGCGAACACCAAAAGCTGCAGGTAGCAAAAAGATGGTTCTACAAAAAAAGTATGCAATGGAATGCACAGATGTTACAAGATCCGGACATTCGTAACACATGGATATTCTGTTGAATAAAAGTTCATCTAGAAATTCTTGGAACTAGGTGCGTAGGAAGCAGGAAAATAATCTTATTACACATATTTTACGAACCTACTTTTCGTAGAATGTATTTATTATAGGTGCTTGAAAATTTTACTCGGTGTCTCTAATTAGATATCTTTTTAGGAGACATTTATATGATTTTTCATTATAAAAACTTGACATTAATTGAACGGAATTCTTAATTTTACGGGAATTTTTACCAGAATCTGTTTGGAGATTCATTGTAACGACTAAAATTGCTTGACAAATTTAAAAACATGATTCTCCCTTATTAAAAGAATGCAGAATGAGCCTATTTACATTATATTTCGTATGTATTGATGCAATATATGCTGACATTGTTTCAGAGAGTGTAATAGGAGTATCGAGATGCGACATGCGTGCTCTATGTTCGGTTCGCGGGCCGTTGGGCGGGGAGAGCCGCGCGCTCGGCGCAGGCGCACGGCTCCTGTCTCTTCGGCTGCCGGGCCAGCCGCAGCCTATACACTTCGTGGTAGAAGCCAAGGCGAAAGTCAAAGATCTAAAATCTTTAGCGAACACTCACCCACAGCTGCAAGGCATGAACGATACAGAGCTGTTCGGATTGGCGATTTTACAAAGTAAGTCATCTTAAAGAAAATAAAAACCAGTGACGCTACAACTCTATATAGCCTCAGATTGCATCCATTCCTTCGATCATTTTCATTTTATAGACAAGTAGGTGATCAGCCTTTTGTGTCTGACACATATCATCGATTTTTGAGTATGGACATGACGGGTTCCTCACGCTGTTTGCCTTCACCGTAGGAGCAAGTGCTAATTGCGCATATACATAAAATTTTCACATACGTGATTCGAACGCACGACCTCTGAGATGAGGGTGGCACGCTTAAGCCATTAGGCCAATACTGCTGGTTTAATTATTATCATTGTTTAATTAGAAGTCAATATTTTTTAAAGTTTGTAAAACGTACCTAGTTATATAATTTCACTAAACCGTAACCTATTAATAACAATTAAATTCGGTTTAAATTAAATTATGATGCATATAATATATATTTCCCTAATTTATAGACTTTTACTATAGAATTATGTTGGAATTTATACTTCGCCCCACCGCATTTACTTTCTTATAAGGCTTAAGCAAACATCACATTATTATTCACGTTATGTCTCCATGTTATGAATATCCAAGTATGACTTGTTGAGTAATAAACATTGCTATATTTGTTGGTACGTTAATCATAGCACTTAACATAGCATAATTACTCACTATTTATATGATGATACACTATTCTGTAATGTCGCTGGTATATACTACTAGCTGATCCGGCAAACGTCGTTTTGCCATGTATGTATATCATTTATAATAAAAAATAGGGGTTGATCGTAGAGGGGTGAAAATTAGGGGTTGTATGTATTTTTTAATGATGTATCATAAAAAAAAATTAAAATTTATCTAAAGATTTAAAAAAAATTAGGGGTGGACTACCCTTAACATTTAGGGAGATCAAAATAGATGTTGTCCAATTCTCAGACATACCCAGTATGCACACAAAATTTCATGAGAATCGGTCTAGCCGTTTCGGAGGAGTTTAACTACAAACACCGCTACACGAGAATTTTACATATTAGATATGTCACGCGTATTTTCTTTCAGTATATAATGGTATTTTTATTTTCAGACGGGGAGTACTTATTTGTTGATTTGGAAAGCAAACTATCTAAATACGCACCAAAGAGCTGGAGATCTTCTCATACTCATGTAAGTAATCCATGCATGCATTCTTTATCATCTATTATTTATTACCAAACCATTAAAAACACCAAAAGGCATAATTCAATTGTTTAAGCAATTTCTAATTCTTTTGTTTTTACCATTTCAGGGTTTAGACGCAAATGGAAAACCATTGCTGGAACTTCACCTAGTCGTACAATTCCACGTGGAAAGTCCACTACTTTTACACGATGACGTCGGACGCCATTTGTATTATCTCCAACTACTTCACAACATACGCTCAAGGGATGCTTTACCAGTAGAAATACTTTTACTCTTAATAGGACTAGCATTACAAGCCGATTGTGGTGATGAAGAATCCTATGACAATCGGGAGTACTTTAAAATTGAAGATTACGCCCCAACATCTTTAACTGGTGATTGGGTATCGGCCGCTGCAAGAGCTTGTCACCGGGAGCATCGGGGTCTTACAAAAACCGATGCAGAAACCAGATTTATTCGTGAAGTGTGCCTCCTACCTGATACCATTAATTCTCATAGATATCGACTAAAGCAATCAAAGACCGAACTTGAACCAGGTACTGTTTGGTTACTAGTCACGGCAAAAGGAATAAAAATATTACCCGACAAAGGGTCCACGTCAAATTTTATTTGGAGTTCCATTGGCAAGTTGAGTTTTGATCGAAAGAAATTTGAAATCAGAACTGAGGAAGGCAAAATCACATTATACTCGTCGAGTGAAGAGAAATGTAAATATTTATTCGCTTTATGTAAAGAAACCCATCAGTTTTCAATGAAACTATCATCAAAACTAAATGAAATTTTAATCCGAGAAGAAGATGAACGCAAGAATTGTTTCGCTTACTCGAAATCGTTTAGTTTAAACTACAATAAAAATAAAAGTGAACAAAGAATATCTCTAATATCGTCCACAAGCTCCAATACTACATCAGGAATTGTGAGTGACAGAGTACAATCAGAAGATGAGTTGGAAATAATGATAGATACGCCCCCTGCTCCATCAACTGAAAGTTTAGCATTTGCTCATCTATTAGACAGTTCAAATTCATATAAAGTTTCATCATTGCAAATGCAAAAACCCAAAGTTCGTAAGAAAAGTAAAGAAGATACAGATAAAATAAAAAACGATACATCTTTTGAACCCGTACCAGAAACGAGCCGTCAGTATGAGGACGGTGATCAAACAAGTGAATCTCTAGCAGACAGCCCATCGAGTAATATGAAATGTACTGGTTCACAATGTTCCTCATCTTGCAGTACAGTCATTATGGCGAGGGCCGGGTTAAGCCCCCTTAGCAGAGCATCTAACGGAAGCAGTTTGGAGTTAGGATATAGTCATACAACCCAAAATTCCATGTTAAGTGATAACAGTACAGTAGGAATTGACATAGAATACACTCAAGATACAGCTTCCGCCTTGTATGACGGTCTAGGACAAGCAGCAACAGTAGCGGCGTCAAGTGAAACTAGCGGTGTTTATACTATGGGAAGTTCAGAACTCACTGCACGTTCAAAAACTTATTCCATATCGCAAGGCAGTCGAACTGATTACAGCGGTTCATCATACGATAGATATAAATCATGCAAAGAAAATGATTTAGCCGACTTCGACAGCGTGTCTTCTATATTAAAACATAAGTCGGAACGAACAAAAATACATAGAAATCCAACATCTCAGCCTAGTTCAGATTGCATTGATGGAATTAATCAATTCTGTGATGAAACCGCAAGTGATAATAAAGAAAACGTGTTTCGCGAGCGCACAAACTCTAACGTTAGCGTTACATCTTTTCATGGCGACGGAAGTGATCCGACTGATAATAAACACAATATATTAAGTGCAAGTGAACTAAGTGATCTAATAGTCGGTCGTGGTATTTATCCCAAAACACAATCCGTAAGTGACACATTTGATTCAGTTTCAGATTACGTTAGGATACCATTGCCGTTTAATGGCGAAGGCTATCATCAAAACTTAGATAATTCAGCACAAACGGCAACGCTTAACAGCAGCTACATAAATAATTCATTTTTCGACCGACCTCCGACACCACCAACTCGATTAGACAGCAGAAAAGGGTTTCATTTGTCTTTGCCAAACATTTTAGATATAGATGCATCTATTTTCCCAAAGTATCCAGACAAACCTCCTCCACCGTACGAATATAATCATAAAACTTTGTCGTCGTCTACCTCCACGCCCACAAAACCTCCGCCTGCATATCCAGGTTCAAGTAATTCTAGTACTTTTTCAAAACAAGCAGATAAAGAGGAAGTAGAAGCAAGAGTGGTTACATCTAAACCTATGATCACTATTCTCACAGCGGAAGCCGGAGAAGTCAACACTTCGGGTGAGCGAACCTTTGCGAGCCCAATGGTTCTGGAACACCGATTTCAAAAGTCCAAGCGTCACCAAGCTTCAAGTCGTAGAGCTGAACGTTCAAAATTAGCTCAGGGTCTAACGAATTTATCGCCTTCAAGAGAAGTTCCTCCGGGTGTCAGTCCTAATGTCCTAGTAGCGATGATGAAATTACCGCCGCCACCTCCTCCGCCCCGTCACACGAGACTGCCTCCTCCGCCGCCCGTAGCGAGGCTGCCGCCCCCGCCTCCACCACATAACCCTATGTTTCACCAACAACTTTACAGTGACGTGGACTATGTATACTATCCTCTTCAAGACCCATCCGTGTCCCAACAGAACTACCTCGACCACAAGTTAACTGAATCTCGAATATCAAACATGCACAAAAATGGGCTACACTATAGAAGTACACCATTTCTCTCTACATCGTTATCGTGCTCTTCGACGTATGGCTCGATCCAAAACTTGTCTGATTCCTATGTTCAAATTCCCGGAACTCGTACCAGTTGGTACTCAATGACTAGTCGAAATTCTACAAGTAGCCATTCGATTAATCTAGATAGACCACCATTACCGACCCGCATCGCGGAGGTTCCGAACTTTAATCGAACTAAATCGCACGAAAACATGATAATTATAAAAGACCCACCGCCTTTAAAATTGAGAAGAATGCCGCCTCCGCCACCCCCTCCCTATGAACACAAGAAAAAGCTTCCATCTCATTTGAAAGAAACAAAGCTTCCTCATTGTAGTACAAGTGACAATATTTTAAGAAAGAAAATCGATGCAACTAAATGCGATTTAGACATCAAAACGCTTAGAGAAAAAAGCAAGAACTTAGACTTGCCACTCATAGCCGCTTTGTGCAACGACCGTTCACTATTAAAACAAACTAAAGCCTTTGGCGCCCCAAAAATAAAGCCAGTCAGTGATTGTGAAAGTGATCGAAAAAGTACGAAGTCGGATCCAGTAACCACCGATAATTTAGATAAGAATAAATCTGATATAAGTAACAGGAAAGTAAGCACAGGTTCTCAAAAGAGAGTGTTAGTACGCAATCCAACAGATAAACTTCCAGCATTGCCCGGAGCAGAAAGTCACACTCCAAGAGCTATGTCTAATACGTATGTGATGCATCCGAGTGTCATTAAGACAAAGAGAACTCAACCCAGCTCATGACAATTTTCCGCATGTCACCTTTCTTTTTGTGAATCCTTCCAGTGCTATTAACATTTCCCATTAATTACATTTTTATTCAAATAAAGACTGAAAAGCCATACATTCCCACTACCGCTCTAGTTAGATTTTGTTGTTATACTTAAATGGAATGCTTTTTTAAATACATAGTTCTACATTAATGCCAAGACTTTTTTATTACTCGAAATACGTTAGAAAATATAAATTAGTGGTTGGCCTTCCATTTGAGTAACGACACCCAATGTTTAAAATAAGTATGCATTAAGTAGATAAATTAAGTAAAATGACTATGTCCCTTCGAAGCGCAAAATGCTTTTAATTCATGTTTATTTATTTCGTTGATATTTGAAACTAAGATAATTTATAACAAATATAACATGTGATTATATTTTTATAAAAACTTTTTAAATTCTGTTTATATTGATATGTTTAAAGATTTAGTCTTAGAAAATGCGTATTACTAAAATTATATCCAACGCACAATCACATGTATGATTATCGGGTATCATGTACAATAAAACTAAATTAAGAATACAAATACTTTATTAAGATATTGTATGATTTCGAAAATTCTCTATAAAATAGTGAATTTTATAAAGGCAAAATACTCACTAATATTTATCTGAAATATTTAAAGAACATGTAAATTTAAAGTCATTGCTAAGTCCTAGTTATAGAATGTAACAATTATTTATTTCACAACAAAATGTACATAGAACATTGTTGATAAATAAATCGTAAGTACATTAAACATTTCATTATGTACAAATGTATAGTAAATAATTGAGAAGCACTGTTTATTTTTCTTGCATTCCTTTTCCCATAAATAGTAAGAATTTTACGTACACTTTGGCCATTATTGTTCAATAATAATATCACACAAAAAATCACACTTTTTGACAAACTTAACAAGCCATATCAGTAAGTAACATAAAATAGAGAGCATTTAATTTCCACTAATGGTAAAAAACTATATTT
Source organism: Pieris macdunnoughi (assembly GCA_905332375.1). Lineage (NCBI taxonomy): Eukaryota > Metazoa > Arthropoda > Insecta > Lepidoptera > Pieridae > Pieris > Pieris macdunnoughi. The sequence continues at coordinate 6,001,589 of CAJOBZ010000011.1, forward strand.
TAGCTTAATTATATATATCTACTTATATGTAGATAGAAAACAAGAATACAATTAAAAAAGAAAATACTGTTACTAAACTATGTGTGGCAAAGCAAATAGAATATTGAAGTTTTGTTTATCCTAAAAAAAATGTAGGAACAAAAGGACTAGATTTGAGATTTTAAATATTTGGTATGATAAATTTAAAACTATTGAGTTAACATCAACAGAAATAATACTTTTTAAAATGTGCCAGCATATGCTTAGCTTACATAATTTTCATTATTTTTCTAATTTTATAATAAGAGCCGAATTCGGAGAAAACGTAACCTTATCAAAGTATAAACTTGTTCCGACAAGAGACGAATTTGTCGCACCCACAACAACACCACCATAAAACATAGATGATAAATCAGTTGTTATCGCCTGATTACCAAAATTACCAACAAATACACACGTATTTCTTCGCGGAAACCAGCGCTCAATGACAACAAGATTGTCCACAGTTTTACGCACATCTATATTTTTCAAAACATTACCCTCTTTATATATCCCCCGTAAATATATTGTTGGAGTGTCCAATCTCACTTTAATTAAGTGTTTTATAGTGTTTAAATATTCGTACATTGGTTTTTTGATAGATTCATGATTCCACGGTAATATTGCGCCGGTTTCAGTTTTGTCATTTTCAGGAAAAGACATAGTAGCAAGATTATGTACGTGTTCATGTTCATGGAAATCACTTTCTATACCATATCTTTCTAGACTCCCCAAACCTATTTCATCGCCGTAGAATATTCCTACCGCTCCAGGCAAGGCCATCTCTAAAGCTATTGAAGCAAGAGTATTATTGGTTGTTTTTGATGAAATCCTTTGACTGTTGATGTTACCTATATTCCAATGAACCCATGGATAGTGAGGTTTTTCCCAAAG